>CM076571.1:955245334-955642120 GCA_034641835.2 Pinus albicaulis
CTCAAGCAACAACTTCATGGATTTCACCTGATTGAATTTTATATCCCATCACAAACCAGTCATCCGATTGTCTAGAAAATACACACAATAATTATGGAGTGTTTCTGTGTACCCCACAAATATCCCAACTTCTGCAGTCAGCTCCAGCTTCTTCCTGGCGTCCTTCGTCACATGAATTTAAAGAGGTGAGCCAAAAATCTTCAAATGAGAAATATCAGGCTTCTTACCAGTAAAAGCTTCTTCTGATGTACTCATGCCAAGTACTTTATGAGGACAACGGTTTTGCACATAAACCACAGTGTCGCATGCTTCTGCCCACAAGTGCATCGGTAGGCCCTGGTCATGCAGCACCCACGATTGTTCTTTTCTTTCTCTCCGCGACCCCATTCTGCTGTGGGTTATGAGGCACTATGAGTTCTCTTCAAATTACTTCTTTTCTACCGAAGTATTTGAATTCACCCGAGATGTATTCACCACCATTATCGCTCCGTAGAGCTTTCACTTGCTTCCCCAACTCCTTCTCCACCAATGCCTTGAACTCACAGAACTTTGAGAACGTTTCACTCTTCTTATACATGAATAAGATCCAACATCTACGAGAATAGTCATAAAAAAATATAACATAAAAACTGTGTTATGTGCAATTGATTATTTTTATTATGCTTTATGTTAGTTCCCAAATCCACCTCAGACTGAAATAAGGCAGAAGAAGGACAACGCCAAACCACGCTCAGCCTCGTAGCTAGCCCTACGAGGACAGGAGAGGGCTCTCTCCGGGTCAATCTCGATGAAAATATTCAAAGGAGCTTGAGATGACTAAAAAAACAACTGATCTTAGGCTAGATAAAAAAATATGAAAGAGGTAGTTTAATGAAAGACTGATTTTGCAGGGCTATATGGGACAAAGAACAGCATGAGCAGAGAAATTAAATAAAAGACACAGATTATCTCATGAGGCAAGATAGGCAAGAGGTTTAGCATTCAAATTGAAATTATATGGAGTGGAAAGACTGCTGAGAGGCCAAAAAGGGCATATATAATGAATCCTTTTCAGATAGAAGAAGGTACACAGAAAATGAACGCTTTCCCAAGGCAGAGCAATAAACATGGATTCTACCTTTCCTACTTAAAAGCATTCAACTTGAGATGATTATGAATGAACTGTAAAAAATAACAAGATACATATGAAACAGAAAGAAAAAACATATGCTAAACTCATGCCACATGAATCTCATAAACCAGAGCTACAACCTTTCATTAATTCTCTGTCAAAGTTGTACAGTGAAGTGCTGAGTATTTCTCCCACACGTTTTCCAGAACTCTGCCCCCCTTTACAAATGATTTTCAATACAATAAATAAACTCCTCTATGAGAAAACAGATCAATGGAAATAGGGAGCTGTTACAACTAAACTTATAAAAATAGAGAAAGAGTCATCCATCCGTTCTAAAGACAGACAACGTTACATTATTCCACTTTGAAAATTTCTGATGACCAAGGTATAGCATGGATCACATTAAATCATGACTAAAGAAAAAAATAGGCTTCTGTTCCTATCTCTCTACTGTGGTAGATACTCTTGGTTTAAATTTGGTTTTCGGTCTTTGACTGCTACTTTCCCTTTGCCGTTAAATAAAAACCAATTCTTAATAAAAATGGTTTTAAATTAAGATTACGCCTTTAATAAAGGGAAAATATGTATGGTCCCAACTGCAATTTAGCTAAACTCGACAATATCTCTGCTAAAACCACATATCCCGTTGCTTAACAAGATTCCCAACACCACCCTTAGCAATTGTCCGACATTTCTTTATAAAAAAGGATTTGTATATCAAGAAATGATTGTAATTTCTTTTACGGAATCCCGCCATTTTGTTTGTGGATTGTGCTAGGAGTTGAAGCTTTTGATTGTATATTTTTACACCTGAAACTCCCTCAGTGCTTCTGACTGATGCCAAATGACCTTTGAGGTCTTATCCCTTGCATAGGAGACAAAACCATAATCAATACATGCAGTTTTGAATTTCCATCCAACTCGAAAAACCTGCTTGGAGCAGAAGAAATGGAATCGTTTTGATTTTATATTGCAACTGTGATGAATTTTTTCGTGGGATGCTCTGTGCGCCGTGCCTGGTGGGTGCGCCACGCCAGTGTAAAATTACACTGCAGAAATTGGTCCAGTGCGCCGCGTGCCTTCAGTGCGTTGCGCTTGCTCCCAATGCACCGCGCACACCCTTCAACACACAGTTCCAGCTTTAAACTCCGTTTCGCCCATCCAAATGACTTTTCCATGGTCTCTCTGGGATCCTAGTTGAATTTTGTTATGCTGATGAATTGTAAAACAATAAAAACATCTTTCATGGCATGGATTTTGATTTTGACTTAGCAAGCCCACTATTTGAAGACTTTGACACTCCTTACAATAAACTCTATTTTTAATCTTGGACTGAATAATGAATCTCTTTGTTGTCTTTTGCAGGAATGTTAGCATGTCTTGGTGAAGGATGACCAAAGGCTGCATGTGAACATCTTCAACTGAAAAACTTATGGCAATTATTTCAAAAGACGAAAAGACGACTTTTTCTTCAAAACAGAGTTTTGAAGAAAATTCATAGTCTAGAAATATGAAGTTGAGATTTATGGAATAAAAACTTATTTAAAACTTCCCTCTGACCTGCTGGCATTAAACCCTAGACCTAAACACCAAAATAACTCCTTGCTGACCTAGACATCAAACAGGAATGTAAATGACCTAAGCCAGCAGGATAAGGCATGAGGGGAATGAGTAACAAGGCCTTCCGTCAGTCAATGGCATGCCCCTAGCGGAATTCAACTGAGTGAATCGAGCGAGACACCTACATAATGAAATGCTAAAAGAGTCTTTGATCTCTGACGGAGGACTGACAAGACCGACTCTAACATTGGCTCCAATGGGGATGGTAGCTCCCTGGAGGTGCCAAGAACAACAGATCTTTGGGAGAGCAGACAGTGCCTACATCCATTGGGCTATGAAGTCCATTATTTTGACAAATCGACAAAAAACCTTTGACTAATTTATTAACTGAAAAATTGACTCAAACTAGCTAAACTGACTCACAAATGACTCATGAATGACTGAATTAAAACAAGAACTTACAAAGTTTATTTGAAGGGTAACAGTCCATCAAGATTTCAAATCATGACGAAAACCACCTGCAATACTAATGAAATATGTACAATCATGTATAATGAGCTTTCCAATGTAACCAATCAAGCAGATGCCTTCTTGATTGATTCTCCCGATCAGATCTCCTGGTCAACAATAAATATTGGTAACTAGGCATCCAAAAACATAATTGACCATGATCTCCTTCATCACTGAATACTGCAATAATCACCTTCACTGCTGACTGCAACAGATTTGCCAGTGGATCCTGAAAAACATGAAGATTTACCTCCTGCTGAAGAAACAAGGTGTATTTCTCTTCGGATTCTGATCTTCCTTCATAATGTACTTCAGTAAGATTATGTTCCTGGTCCCCAAAAAATTCTGAACAAGTAGATGAACAGATCTCCTCTTGAGAAAACATTTCAAAACATGAGACATATGAAGAAGAATCTGAAAGGGAATCCTGAACAGTCTGATCTTCTGTAGTCTGAATATATTGTAGGTCATCTTCATATGATATGACAGCCAGATTCTCATTACATTCATCAATCATGAGAAAAGAAACTTCAGATGATTCTTGAAACCCAATGCTATCATTTCTATCATCTACCATAACTTCATCAAAGGAAACTCTTTCACTTACCCGAACAAAAATATCATCTTGTTTTTCATGAACTGACTGGATTACCTCCTCAAGGCTGTGTTCTAATGAACTGAGAACATTTGGACCAATAACTTTGTCTTCTTCAAAACAGATGATCTCAATAGCAGAGTTCTCTTTCATGGGATTCAACACAAGGTATTCTTGGTCATCACAATCTGAATGTAGATCTGAAATAGCTGACTTGACATTATCAAATTCTGAAATTGAAACTTGACTTCCCTACATGCTGTCTTCTTCTATAGGCAGATCTGAAATGAAACTTTCTCTTTCGTCATTTTCAGCCATATGGCCGTCTTCAACTTGCTGATCTAGATAAGCATCCTTCAAGATTTCTGTGTGCTGTTGTAACGGATTTTCATACAATGCTTCCATGATTTCTTCGTCCATCAATTCATTATCCCCATAACAATTCTCAAGATCTTCAATGAAATTGCTAATGTGTTCACAAAAATTCTGCACTAACATTAAAGACGGACAAGATTCTCTATACCTTTAAAAGAATATTGAATGAAAATCCTTTAGATAACAAATAGAAACAGGCGGCAAAATTTCATACCAAGATCGGGCTTCATCTTCCAGAGTAGCCATAAAAATCTTCATCAAACAGTCTTCAGGAAAATCAATCTTTAATTTATGCACATGAATGTGAAATTTCACCAGGTGAAGAGCAGCGTCATTACCTTCCACATTTCTGAACATAGGAAAATTCTGAAGCCAATCCACCTTGGGCATTTTATTTGGAAAACCTGGGATGTGATCTCGGCTCATGGGAGTGTATCTCTTTGCAATTTGGTCCATCTTGACAATCTTAAAGCTACTGATCTCTCTGTAGTGAAGTCACCATGAAGCATTGATTTTTGGATTTTTCAGTGAATGAAGTCACCAGGTGAATGATTTCAGCCTTTTGGAGGTCTGATCGTTGTCCACCATCAACAATCGGATCTGAACTTGATTAGTACTGGGGCAAAGGCACAAGTTAAGTGTTACGTTTACCAGCTAGACCATTTTTTCCCCAGTATGGTCGCCACTATGTTAGTTCCCAAATCCACCTCAGGCTGAAATAAGGCGGAAGAAGAACAACACCAAACCACGCTCAGCCTTGTAGCTAGCCCTAAGAGGACATGAGAGGGCTCTCTCCGGGTCAATCTCGATGAAAATATTCAAAGGAGCTTGAGATGACTAAAACAAAAACTGATCTTAGGCTAGATAAACAAATATGAAAGAGGTAGTTTAATGAAAGACTGAGTTTGCAGGGTTGTATGGGACAAAGAATAGCATGAGCAGAGAAATTAAATCAAAGACACAGATTATCTCATGAGGCAAGATAGGCAAGAGGTTTAGCATTCAAATTGAAATTATATGGAGTGGAAAGACTGCTGAGAGGCCAAAAAGGGCATATATAATGAATCCTTTTCAGACAGAAGAAGATACACAGAAAATGAACGCTTTCCCAAGGCAGAGCAATAAACATGGATTCTACCTTTCCTAATTAAAAGCATTCAACTCGAGATGATTATGAATGAACTGTAAAACATAATAAGATACATATGAAACAGAAAGATGAAACATATGCTAAACTCACGCCACATGAATCTCATAAACCAAAGCTGCAACCTTTCATTAATTCTCTATCAAAGCTGTACAGTGAAGTGCTGAGTATTTCTCCCACACGTTTTCCAGAACTCTGCCCCCCTTTACAAATGATTTTCAATACAATAAATAAACTCCTCTATGAGAAAACAGATCAATGGAAATAGGGAGCTGTTACAACTAAACTTATAAAAATAGAGAAAGAGTCATCCATCCGTTCTAAAGACAGACAACGTTACATTATTCCACTTTGAAAATTTCTGATGACCAAGGTATAGCGTGGATCACATTAAATCATGACTAAAGACAAAAATAGGCTTCCGTTCCTATCTCTCTACTGTGGTAGATACTCTTGGTTTAAATTTGGTTTTCGGTCTTTGACTGCCACTTTCCCTTTGCCGTTAAATAAAAACCAATTCTTAATAAAAATGGTTTTAAATTAAGATTACGCCTTTAATAAAGGGAAAAGATGTATGGTCCCAATTGAAATTTAGCTAAACTCGATAATATCTCCGCTAAAACCACATATCCCGTTGCTTAACAAGATTCCCAACACCACCCTTAGCAATTGTCCGACATTTCTTTATAAAAAAGGATTTGTATATCAAGAAATGATTGTAATTTCTTTTACGGAATCCCGTCATTTTGTTTGTGAAGTGTGCTAGGAGTTGAAGCTTTTGATTGTATATTTGTACACCTGAAACTCCCTCGGTGCTTCTGACTGATGCCAAATGACCTTTGAGGTCTTATCCCTTGCATAGGAGACAAAACCATAATCAATACATGCACTTTTGAATTTCCATCCAACTCGAAAAACCTGCTTGGAGCAGAAGAAATGGAATCGTTTTGATTTTATATTGCAACTGTGATGAATTTTTTCGTAGGATGCTCTGTGCGCCGCGCGCACTCCCAGTGCACCGCGCCAGTGTAAAATTACACTGCAGAAATTGGTCCAGTGCGCCGCGCTTGCTCCCAATGCGCCGCGCACACCCTTCAACACATAGTTCCGGCTTTAAACTCAGTTTCGCCCATCCAAATGACTTTTCCATGGTCTCTCTGGGATCCAAGTTGACTTTTGTTATGCCGATGAATTGTAAAACAATAAAAACATCTTTCATGGTATGGATTTTGATTTTGACTTAGCAAGCCCAATATTTGAAGACTTTGATACTCCTTACAATAAACTCTTTTTTTAATCTTGGACTGAATAATGAATCTCTTTGTTGTCTTTTGCAGGAATTTTAGCATGTCTTGGTGAAGGATGACCAAAGGCTGCATGTGAACATCTTCAACTGAAAAACTTATGGCAATTATTTCAAAAGACGAAAAGACGACTTTTTCTTCAAAACTGGGTTTTGAAGAAAAGTCATAGTCTAGCAATATGAAGTTGAGATTTCTAGAATAAAAACTTATTTAAAACTTCCCTCTAACCTGCTGGCATTAAACCCTAGACCTAAACACCAAAATAACTCCTTGTTGACCTAGACATCAAACAGGAATGTAAATGACCTAAGCTAGCAGGATAAGGCATGAGGAGAATGAGTAACAAGGCCTTCCGTCAGTCAATGGCATACCCCTAGCGGAATGAAACTGAGTGAATTGAGCGAGACACCTAAAAAATGAAATGCTAAAAGAGTCTTTGATCTCTGATGGAGGACTGACAAGACCGACTCTAACACTTTACATGTGTGTGAAATTAATTTTCTGCAAAATATTAACAAGTGGAATAGATTCAATATCTTGCATTAAGTTAAATAGTGTGAGATCAGGTGGATCTAGGAAATATTCATGCTTAGTGCATATAATTTCTACATGGTATCGAAGCATTGTTGATTGAAGATTGCAATTGTGAAGTGAGTTTGTGCTGGTGGACAATTCGAATTTGCTGCAGAAGATTCTTGGTGCAGAAGTTGACTATACATTGAAATGTCTTTCAATGGGTTGCGATTGGAGTATGCCCTTGATGGGAGCTTAGTACATAGATCTAAACATATTGATATCCAGTATCATCATATCAGAGATTGTGTGCAGCGGAAGATCATGTTGCTTCAGTGCATTCCTACGGAGGATCAGGATGCAGATATTCTGACGAAGGCGCTCACCAGGAGAAAATTCGAATACCATAGAGGCAGGATCGAGGTGAAGGATAATCCCTATCTTGTTGAGAGGGAGTGTTGAGATTCAAAAAAATGATGAGCTTAATGAAAAGAGCCGCCTTCACTAAGTGGGCCCACAGGTTATTTTTTCCGCAAGTCTATTTTTAGACATGGTGATCATATTTAAGAAGTTGCAGGATGCTATTTGTGGATGGTTGATCAAGTTGGAAAAATAGATGAAATTATATTTTTAGAATATTGGGCGAAGTCTATTTATAGATCGCTGATCTAAAAATAGATGCATGTCGATTATTATTAGCTCTTAATAATAGTCAGACACTAAACAAAAACTTATTCTCTTGGAGCACTTCAGTTCAATGCACAATTTTGGCACATCAGTGGACTGAGGGAATTATGCAATTCCCAAGGGTTTACTGGAGCTAATGCATGGAGGACTCAGTTAGAACTCAAGTGGAAGAGTTATGACACAGTTGTAAGAAGTAGTTATGGAGTGTATTTAGTTTAAATCAGTTAGACTCAGTTGAGCTAGTTGTATCTAGTCTAACTGATTGATACACTAGTGAGAGTGGAGTGAATTAATTAGTTAATTAATTCACAAATAATAACTCATTAATCAACTGAACAATACAACAGTTAACTACAGTGCATGGCAATTTCAGTGGAGACCCAGTGGAGAGGTAGGTGAAAGGGCAAGATAGACTATCTGTTGTGACTATAGTGATGCATTGATTGCATCACACACACATTGGAGTTTCCAATGAATATTGCACAGTCAAGGAAAGGGTAATTCAAATTAATTCAGAGCTATTCTTTAGCAGGGATTGCGCAGTGGAGGCAGGCTAGCAGGAGGGCAATATCGGTGCATGGATTTGCAAGATTGATCTTGATTAGTGTATAATGATTGTATTGTACTAAGAGCTTGATAAGATTTGTATGAGGATTTTCATATGATTCGATGATACATACGATATAGTTGAGGTCTTAAACTTCAGGCTTTCCTGGTTAAAATCTGTGTTATGTGCGATTGATTATTTTTGTTTATGCTTCACATGTGTGTGCAATTAATTTTTCCGCAAAAGATTAACAAGTGGAATTGATTCAGTATTTTGCACAAATTTAAATAGTGTGAGATCAGGTGAATCAAGGACATATGCATGCTTAGTGCATATAATTTCTACATGGTATCAAAGCATTGTTGATTGAATATTGCAATTGTAAAGTGAGTTTGTGTTGGTGGACAATTCGAATTTGCTGTAGAAGATTCTTGGTGTAGAAGTTGAGTATACATTGAAATGTATTTCAATGGGTTGTGATTGGAGTATTCCCTTGATGGGAGCTCGAATTACATAGCCTGGAAGGACAAGATGGAGGTGGTGTTGGAGGATAATGGGCTGAAGGAGTTCATCGACAGTGATGTTCCTAAGCCGGGATCTAGCGATGCTGCATTACTTGACGCATGGCAAAAGAAGACAGCATAGACGAAGAGAATTCTGTTGGAAGGTATGAAGGACCATATTGTGTCCAGACTTCATGGGAAAGCCACTCCATTCTTAATGTGGAAGGCTTTGACAGGCTTGTTCCAAAGCAGAAGTGACCAGAGGAAGTTGGTGCTTAAAGGCAAGCTTAGAAAAATAAAAATGGAGAAAGGCAACAGTATTCCAAAATACCTCACGAAGTTTGTCCACTACAAGGATGAACTGGGAAGTGTGGGGGTTACTATTGATGATGAATAATTGGTGAGTTTGGCTCTCCTTGGGCTTCTGAAGAGTTTTCATTGCTAGAAAGACTCTGTCAATGAACGGAAGAAACTGCTTGGATGGGAGCGACTTTGGTCGGATCTTGTGCAGGAGGAGATAAGGGGGGTACCAGGGATGGATCTTTATTGAAGAATGAAGATGAAGAGAATTGCACTTTGGATGCCAAAGCAAGGAAATGGAAGGGGAAGAAACATCCTTCAAAATCCGATGCTAAAGTCAAGAAGCAGGATTTGTCCAAAGTGAAGTGTTTTCACTGTCACGAACATGGGAATTTTTCCACTAACTGTCCACAGAAGAAGAAGAACAAGTAGGTTGTTGGATCTACAGCTGGAGAGGCCTTAGCCTCACAATTTGAGCTTGATTTCTCATTGATTTCTTGCTTGGTTTCAAGCTATATGGGATCGGTGTAGTATCTTGATAGTGGTGCGTCTTTCCATATGACGGGAGACAAAGAGTTGTTTAGTGACTTGGAGGAGAAGGACCTCTAGATGCATATAGAGATGGGTGACGATGGTCGATACAGTGTGAATGGAATTGGGACCATTAAATTTTAGAGGGAGTCCAGTAATCCGTTCTTGTTGAAGAATTTTATGCATGTTCTAGGTCTAAAGAAGAACTTGGTCTCAGTCACAATGTTGGAAAACAGAGATTATGTTGTTGTTTTCAGTGAGGGAAAAGCCTTCCTTCGACATAAAACAACGGGTCAAACCGAGAAGATAGGGGTTCGAATTAAGAATCTCTACAAGCTGGAGGTAGATGGGTGCGTTGTAATGGTGGGCAAAGCAGAAGAAGTGGTGAGCCAATATGAGGGCGAATTATGGCACAGGAGATTGGGCCATCTTCACCATGGCGCTTTGAAGATTTTGAAGTAGATTTCTACTGGAATTCCTAAGGGTACTCTTGCACAGTTAGATCAGTCCAAGGGATGTACTATGGGTAAGTTTGTGAAGACCACCTTTCATGAGAAGGAGAACCATACTTCGGTGATCCTGGAGAGAATTCACATAGACGTGTGTGGACCCTTCTCGGTTGCTTCAACAACAAAACACAGGTATTATGTTATATTTTTTGATGAATATTCTCGTAGATGCTGGATCTTCTTCATGCAGAAGAAGAGTGAAACGTTCTCAAAGTTCTGTGAGTTCAAGGCATTGGTGGAGAAGGAGTCGAGGAAGCAAGTGAAAGCTCTAGGGAGTGATAATGGTGGTGAATACATCTCAGGCGAATTCAAAGACTTCTGTAGAAAAGAAGGAATTCGAAGAGAACTCATAGCAAATCATAACCCACAACATAATGGGGTCGCAGAGAGAAATAATATAACAATCGTGGGTGCTGCACAAGCTATGCTTAAGAGGGAGCTAGACTTTCATGTAGTGAAGGAATTTCTTGTTCCAAAAGATGAGCCTCTGGATGTGGATCAGCCACAAGAGGAGATTCATGGAGTGGAGGAGTCCACTCATGCAGAACCAAACATCAGACAAGGCGGAAAGTGCACCACAGAAGTTGAGAGAATGAAGCTTGATGCGGCACAGAATGTAGGAGTCCCTACATCACAGCGCAGACAGAGAAAATCACCTGAACGATTTAATAGATACATGGCTCTTATGAGCAAGTGTATCGTGACAGAGCCATCTTATTTCAAAGAAGCAGTGCAGGAGCCCACATGGGTAGATACCATGGTGGAGGAGTATGACTCCATTTTCAGAAATAGTGCTTGGGAGATTGTTCCAAAGCTAGTGGGAAAATCAGTTTTAGGATCAAGATGGATCTACAAGGTAAAGCAATATTTTGATGGGAGCCTCGAGAAGTATAAGGCAAGTTTTGTTTCCCGGGGCTTCTCATAGATTGAGGGGATTGACTATGAAGAAACCTTTGCACCTGTCGCATGGTATTCTTCCATACGGACCATCCTTTCTCTCTGAGCTCAGATGGGTTGACACATTCATCAGATGGATGTGAAGACTGTGTTCCTTAATGGGATCATTGAGGAAGAGGTGTACATTGAGCAGCCTGAAGGATTTGAGATCTTCAGCAGCGAGTCACATGTGTGCAGGCTCAAAAGAGCATTGTATGGGTTGAAACAAGCACCCCGTGCTTGGTACACTCGAATCGACAACTATTTCACTGGACTTGGCTTCACCAAGAGTGAGGCGGATGCACACCTATACTAGATTGTGGTGGAGGGTAAGCTTTTAATCATTGTACTTTATGTTGATGATTTAATACTAACAGGTGATGAGCAGTTGATACACTCATGCAAGGAAGATCTTGTAAAGGAGTTTGAGATGAAGGATTTGGGCCTCCTTCATTATTTCCTTGGATTGGAAATGTGGCAGCGGAAAGGTGAACTATTTGTGTCTCAAGGCAAGTATGCCCGGGAGATACTGGAGAAGTTTCACATGCAAGGCTGCAGGCATATCGACACTCCTCTTCCAAGAAATTGGAAGAAAGAGGATGCTACATCAGCAGAGGTAGTGGATGCCACTGTTTATCGACAGTTGGTGGGTTCGCTCATGTATTTAGTCAATACAAGACCAGACATATGGTATGCGGTGAACCAGCTTTCACAAGCGATGGTTAAGCCTACCAAGCTCTTTTGGAGGGCAGACAAGGATGTCCTGAGATATCTCAGGGGCACATTTGAGTATGGTTTATGGTACATACAGACGGATAAGGTGAAGTTGCATGGCTTCACGGATGCAGATTGGGCAGGAAGCCCAACAGACAAAAAGAGCACATCAGGGGGGATTTTCAATATCGAATCTACTGCAGTTTCTTAGTACAACCGGAAAAAAAGATCTGTGGCACTCAGTTCAGTGGAAGCGGAATACATGGTAGCAAGTCAAGATGCATGTGAGGCTATCTGGATGAGGAAGATCCTGGTTGGTTTGTTCGGTTCACATTTAGATCCCATAGCGATACATTTTGATAATCAGAGTTGAATTAAACTCTCGGTTAATCCTGTGTTTCATGATAGATCTAAACATATTGATATCCGATATCATCATATCAAATATTGTATGCAGCAGAAGATCATGTTGCTTCAGTACATTCCTACAGAGGACCAGGATGTAGATATTCTGACGAAGGCACTCACTAGGAGCAAATTCGAATGCCATAGAGGCAGGAGCGGGGTGAAGGATAATCCCTATCTTGTTGAGAGGGAGTGTTGAGATTCAACAAGAAGATGAGCTTAGTGAAAAGAGTTGCCTTCAGTAAGTGGGCCCGTAGGCTATTTTTGGCACAAGTCTATTTTTAGACTATGTCTATTTTTAGACATGGTGATCATATTTTAGAAGTTGCAGGATGCTATTTGTGGATGGTTGATCAAGTTGGAGAAATAGATGAAATTCTATTTTTAGAATATTGGCGATGTCTATTTATAGATCGTTGATCTAAAAATAGATGCATGTCGATTGTTATTAGCTCTTAATAATAATCAGACACTAAACAACAACTTATTCTCTTGGAGCACTTCAGTTCAGGGCACAGATGTGGCACATCAGTGGATTGAGGGAATTACGAAATTCCCAAGGTTTTACTGGAGCTAATGCATGGAGGACTCAGTTAGAACTCAAGTGGAAGAGTTATGACACAGTTGGAAGAAGTAGTTATGGAGTGTATTTAGTTTAACTCAGTTAGACTCAGTTGAGTTAGTTGTATCTAGTCTAACTGATTGATACACAAGTGAGAGTGGAGTGAATTAATTAGTTAATTAATTCACAAATAATAACTCATTAATCAATTGAACAATACAACAGTTAACTACAGTGCATGGCAGTTTCATTGGAGACCCAATGGAGAGGTAGGTGAAAGGGCAAGATAGACTATCTGTTGTGACTATAGTGATGCATTGATTGCATCACACACACATTGGATTTTCCAATGAGGATTGCGGAGTCAAGGCAAGGGTAATTCGAATTCATTCAGAGCTATTCTTTAGCATGGATTGCGCAGTGGAGGCAGGCTAGCAGGAGGGCAAGATCGGTGCATGGATTTGCAAGATTGATCTTGATTAGTGTATGATGATTGTATTGTACTGAGAGCTTGATAAGCTTTGTATGAGGATTGTCATATTATTCCATGATACATAATATATAGTTGGGGTTTTCAACTTCAGGCTTTCCCGGTTAAAAACTGTGTTATGTGCGATTGATTATTTTTGTTTATGCTTCACATGTGTGTGCAATTAATTTTTCTGCAAAAGATTAACAAGTGGAATTGATTCAATATTTTGCATAAAGTTAAATAGTGTGAGATCAGGTGAATCAATGACATATGCATGTTTAGTGCATATAAATATAGAAATTATATGCACTAAGCATGCATATGTCCTTGATTCACCTGATCTCACACTATTTAACTTTATGCAAAATACTGAATCAATTCCACTTGTTAATCTTTTATGGAAAAATTAATTGCACACACATGTGAAGCATAAAAAATAATAATCAATCACACATAACATAGTTTTTAACCGGGAAAGCCTAAATATGAAAACCCCAACTATATATTATGTATCGTGGAATCATATGACAATCCTCATACAAAGCTTATCAAGCTCTCAGTACTGTACAATCATCATACACTAATCAAGAACAATCTTGCAAATCCATGCACCGATATTTGCCTCCTGCTAGCCTTCCTCCACTGCGCAATCCCCATTGGAAACTCCAATGTGTGTGTGATGCAACCAATGCATCACTATAGTCACAACAGATAGTCTATCTTGCCCTTTCACCTACCTCTCCATTGGGTCTCCACTGAAACTGCCGTGCACTGTAGTTAACTGCTGTATTTTTTAGTTGATTAATGAGTTATTATTTGTGAATTAATTAATTAATTAATTAACTCCACTCTCACTAGTGTATCAATCAGTTAGACTAGATACAACTAGCTCAACTGAGTCTAACTGAGTTAAACTAAATACACTCCATAACTACTTCTTCCAACTGTGTCATAATGATGCAGGGGCATTAGATTTTAGCCAACAATGTGAAATATTTTTCACATGTTGTGGCTAGATGAGCTAAAATTTCATTGACTGATGGGTCAAAGCCGTCTTTACTGAGAGGGTTGGATCTCTCAACAAATTGTTATCATTTATTTCTATAATAAATTAAGAGACTATATTTAATTAGATTTAGATATAAGTTGTTTGAATAGGTGTGATATTGTTGAGCATATCTAGCTTCGGTTGATAGATTTAATCAGAAGATTATGTAATTAGGATTTCCTTAAGATAAGAGAATTCGATCCTCAAGAGGAGGATCTTTGTTATGTAATAATGATATAAATTGTAATCTCAAAAATAGAGGAATGGGGAATTTGATGTAGAAGACTGGATTTGAGAGGGTTTGCCCTCTGACTTAAAAAAATTGTAGAGTTATTGTTTATCTGTGTTCTTGGAAAATTTCCCGGAGGTTAAATCCTTCGAAGGTTCATTGATTCATGTTTCTGTATAAAATAGAGAATGTATTAAGCTTTGTGTAAAGAGGCTTTTACTCTTTCTAAATTTCATTGATTATATATACATGTTGTGTAGAATTGAGAGAAATCTGAATATAATTTAATTCTATGAAAAAGGATTCGAAGAAATCAAAGAACACTAATTTATTTGGTTAAGATTGGAACTCTGTTCATTTTTCTTGGAGGTCGACAGGAATAATCGATCCATATTCATTGATTAGATAGGGGAAAGGACGCTTCATAAAAAGTAACTTAATCCTGAAGAAATGGCAGAATTCCATGCTTAATTGCATTTGGAACGGAAGGTTGAAGGTTGCGTGGTATTGTAAAACCATACCACTGTTTTCGCGTTACAATTGGAGTTGAAATGGTTTTATTGCAAATCAACGTGATCCAATTATAACGTGACAGATCATAGTAGAGAAACCATCGGTCTCGTGTTACTTTGAGGTGTTAAGGTCTGAAGTGAAATCGAATGCGACAACCATCCGATTTGATGTGTGGGAGATCCAACGGTAGTGATGTTGGAAATAATATGGAGTTTAAACAGGTATGGACCCAACGCATTACACAATAGAGATTTATTAAAAGGTTTGGAATCCGAGGCATTGATTCCAAGTGTTTTAAATGTTATGAAGTTTTGTTAATGGTTGGAGGTTTGGAGACACATTGCGAAAAGTGTTAAGTCTTGTTTAATAAATCGTCATATTTGAAATGCGAATATCACTTTGAAGGTCTTTAATGTTATATAAAGAACATATTGATATCACATTGCCAGAAGGGTTTAAAACGTTGTTGAAATGTTTGGCATTGTTTTAAAACATTTTCAAGGTTTCGAAAACTTAATTTTATAAAGTAAAGTATAATGTGTTGTAAAGGGACCTTATAAAAAATGAATATGAATTTTGTTAACTTCATTAACAAAATTTCATAAATTTGATGACTGAGAGTGAGAGTGAAGATCAGGATCAGATTCCTCCAGAATTAGAAAATATTGTAGAAAATTTTGAACAACTCTCCTTAATGCCTGCACCCACACTACCATCATTTGTGGTATCAGAGCAGACTTCAGAGCATTTATCAGATATTGAACAAAATTCTAAGAGTCAGAAGAAGAAATCCAGCATGGTTGTCCGAATTGGTAGAGGTACTGCTGGTAGAAGAAGAGGTAGGCTAGTTGCTAATGCAGAAGTACTGGAAACTATGCAACAGATCCAAGCCATATTGGAAGCAATTGAAGTAGGACATCCAAGAGATCTTGAAGATGTCAGTGAGCCAGAAGCTGAAGAAGAAGAAGACAATATTGAGCTTACCCCTGATATGAGATTTTTTAAATCAGTTTTAGGCTCTACATCCAGGCCTAAACTTAAAGTATCAGCTTTTGCAGGAGGATTGAATCCAAAAGAGTTGATAGACTGGATCAAGGAGATGAATAAATGGTTTGATTATGAAGATATGGGTGAAGACAAGAGAGTTAAATTTGCAGTGACAAGGTTGAAAGGACATGCAACACTTTGGTGGGATGGAGTGCAAGCAGAGAGAAGGAGAGCTGGTAAACAACCAATCAAGAATTGGAACAGAATGGTGGAAAAGCTGAGAGGTAAGTTTTTGCCTAGTGATTATCAGCTTTCATTATTTAGACAAATGCAGAATCTTAGACAAAGATTAATGACAGTGAAATAATACACAGAAGAATTTTACAAAGTGAGCATAAGAGGAGGAAAAATCCAAGACACAGCAGAAAATATTTCCAGGTACATAAATGGTCTCAGAATGGAGATCCAAGATGAGATAAGTATATTTTCTCCTAAGACAGTAGAAGAGGCTTACCAGATGGCCTTAAAAGCTGAAGAAAACCTCCTGAGAAAGCAGTTTACCAAAGGAAGAGGTACTTTTTGAGGAAAGGGAGGTCAAGGTGGTAGAGGAAGATCTACAACACCAAGAGATGGATCTAGCAACAACTCACCTCAGCATGCATCCACAGAAGGTGATGCAAGTGGCAAAAGGAGTTCCTACATAGGAAGAGGAGGTAGAAGCAGATGAAGAGAAGTGAGATGTTACAGATGTAACAAATTGGGACATAGAGCCTATGAATGCCCAGAGAAAGAGAATGTGGGTACAATCCAGAGAAATGCAAATGTTGCTCAGGCTGGAGAAGAAGCATAAAATTTGCCTAAAACAGAGAAATAAATTGTGCCAGAGAAAGGAGAACCCTTGGTGGTTAACAAGGTTTTGTTGAAACAAACAAAGGAAGTTACTGAGCCAACACATAGGAAAAATTTGTTCAGAAGTGTGTGCAAATTTCAAGGGAAATTCTGTTAATTGGTCATTGATAGTGGTAGCACAGACAATTTGGTCTCTACAGAGGTGATAGAGAAGCTGAAATTGAAGACAAGGGAACATCCAACACCCTAAAAGGTGTCATGGCTTCAGAAGGGACATTAGTTGATTGTAAAGGAGCAATGTGAAATAGAATTTCATATGGGTAGTTACAAGGATAAAATCATGTGTGATGTGATGCCTATGGATGTGTGTCACATGCTCCTGGGTAGACCTTGGCAGTATGACAGAGCAGTAGTGCATGATGGTAAGAGAAACACTTAAAAGTTTTTCAAGGATGGTATGAATCAAACATTGTTACCTATGGAAGAAGAAGATGCATGAAGCAAAAATTCGAATCCAAAGACTTTATTGTTGAGTGGGAAAGAATACTTGCAGCAGATTGAAGATGATGAGGTAAATTTTTCTTTAGTTTGCAAACCTAAGGTAGTATTTAATTCTACTAGAATTTCTGATTTACCAATTGAAATTCAAGAAATGTTGGAGAGTTATTGTGATATTATTGTGGATAATTTGCCTGATGAATTACCACCTGTAAGAAGAATCAGCCATCAAATATATTTGATCCCAGGATCAAATCTGCCAAACAAAGCAACTTACATAATGACTCCTACAGAAAATGAAGAAATTAGAAAGCAAGCGTAGGAATTGGTTGACAAAGGTTTGATCAGAGAAAGCTTGAGTCCTTGTGTAGTACCTACAATATTGAGTCCGAAGAAAGATGGAGGTTGGAGAATGTGCACTGATTCAAGAGCAATCAACAAGATAACAATCAGGTATAGATTTCCTTTACCCATAATTGAAGATTTGATGGACTGTTTGAGTGGAGCAAGATATTTTTCAAAACTAGATTTGAAAAGTGGGTATCATCAGATTAGGATAAGGGAAGGTGATGAATGGAAAAAAACCTTTAAAACAAATGAGGGATTATATGAGTCAATGGTAATGCCTTTTGGTTTATCAAATTCACCTAGTACTTTTATGAGGCTCATGAATGAAGTATTAAAGGAATTTATTGGTAAATTTGCAATAGTATATCTGGATGATATATTAATTTACAGTAAAACAAAGGAAGAACACCTGAGGCATCTTAATTATGTCTTAAGGAAGTTACATCAAGAGAAGTTACTGGTAAATTTAAAGAAATGTTCATTCATGAAAGAAGAATTGGTATATTTGGGTTTTGTTGTTTCTGCTGAAGGAATAAAAAAGGATCCAGAGAAGGTAAAGGCAATTGTGGAGTGGCCTTCACCAAAAAGTGTTTTTGAGGTAAGAAGTTTCTGTGTACTTGCTAGTTTTTATAGAAAATTCATAAGGAATTTTAGCAAGATTAATGCGCTTATCATTGAAACCGTAAATAAGGACAAACAACCATTTAAATGGACTATTGAAGCTTAAAGAAATTTTCAGTTTTTGAAACAGAAAATAACTGAGAAACCTGTCTTAGTTTTGCCTGATTTTAATAAACCATTTCAAGTAAAGTGTGATGCCAGTGGAGAAGCTATTGGAGCTGTGTTAAGTCAAGAAGATAGGCCTGTAGAATATTTCAGTTAGAAGCTGAATGAGACAAGAAGAAAGTACTCTTCTTATGACAAAGAATTTTATGCAATTGTACAGTCATTGAAAAAGTGGAGACATTATTTAATGTCTAAAGAATTTGTGCTATATTCAGATAATCATGCTTTATAGTATATTATGCAACAACCTAAATTGAATAAAAAATATGCAAAATGGGTTGAATACCTTCAAAGTTTTAACTTTGTTTTGAAGCATATAAGTGGTCAAGCAAATAAGGTAGCTGATGCCTTGAGTAGGAAAAACATTCTTGTTCAAGAAAGTCAAATTGAAGTGGTAGGTTTTGATTTTCTTAAAGAACTCTATAAAACAAATTTGGATTTCAAAGAAACATTTGAAGCATGCTGTAATCCCGTTTTGATAGACAAAAGTCAGTGGTTAGATTATTTCTTGCAAGAGGGTTTATTGTTCAAAAGAAATCAATTGTGCATACCAAATTGTTCCATGAGAGAGAATTTAATCAGAGAAAAGCATAGTGGTGGACTTGCTGGACATTTTGGTATTGATAAAACTTATGAGCAGCTGAGTCATTTTTATTATTGGCTAAAGATGAGATCTGAAGTGGAAACGTATGTGAAGAATTGTAAAATTTGTCAATATGCAAAGGGGAGAAGTCAAAATGCAGGTTTGTGCATTCCATTGCCTATTCCAGACAGACCTTGGGATATGGTAAGTATGGATTTTGTTTTAGGATTGCCTAAGACACAGAGAGGGAATGATGCAATTTTTGTTGTAGTTGACAGATTTTCAAAGATGGCACATTTTATTCCATGTTATCGAACCAGTGATGCTACTCATGTTGCCAAATTATTTTTCAAGGAGATGGTTATATTACATGGGTTACCTAAAAGTGTTGTTTCTGATAGAGATACCAGGTTTGTTGGTAATTTTTGGAGGAAATTGTGAAAGAAGCTTGGTACTAAACTGAGTTTCAGCCCAGCTTATCGCCCTCAGACTAATGGACAGACTGAAGTAGTGAACATAAGTTTGTGTAATATTTTGAGAAGTCTTGAAGGAGAACATCCTACGCAGTGGGATCATATTTTACCATAGGAAGAATATGCATACAATGATTCACCTAACAGAAGTACAGGGTAGAGTCCATTCCATATAGTTTATGGAATGCACCCAAGAGGAGTATCTGAATTGAGGAACTTGGGAAAAGCAGAAATGAGGAGTGTTGATGGAGAAGAGTTTTCTTTAGAGATACAATCAATACATGAGCAGGTAAAGCAGCAACTACAAGACAGCATCATCAAGTACAAGAACAGAGAAAATTTGAGTAGAAGAGAAGTTAATTTTGAAGTTGGTGATTTAGTTTTGGAATACTTGAGGAAAGAAATATTTCCAAAGAGACATTATAACAAATTAAAATTCAAAAAGATAGGATCATGCACGATATAGAGAAAATTTTCTGCAAATGCCTATGAAATTGAATTACCATCTGACATTGGAATATTGCCAATATTCAATGATGTTGATTTGTACAAGTATGAAGATGGTGGCACAGATGAAAGACTAGAAGACAGAGAACATATTGACTGGGTAAAATAGTTACCTACAACATAGCCATTACAGCTAGAGAGAATCTCAGACAAGAAAGTGTTCAAGAAAACCAGAGGACAGGAGTATTTCCAATACTTAATCAAATGGAAGGATCAGCCAATTGAAGATGCTACTTGGTTGATAGAAATTATGTTGCAGAAACTAGGCAGTTTTGTGGAGGAGCTCATGGACAGGAGCCCATGAATATTTTTGTCCTCAGGAGTCTGATGCAAGGGCATTAGATTTTAGCCAGCAATGTGAAAGATTGTTCACATGTTGTGCCTAGATGAGTTAAAATCTCATTGAATGATGGGTCAAAGCTGGTTTTAATAAGAGGGTTGGATCTCTCAACAAATTGTTATCATTTATTTTTGTAATAAATTAAGAGACTATATTTAATTAGATTTAGAGATAAGTTGTTTGAATAGGTGTGATATTGTTGAGCATATCTAGCTTCGGTTGATAGATTTAAGGAGAAGATTATGTAATTAGGATTTCCTTAAGATAAGAGAATTCGATCCTCAAGAGGAGGATCTCTGTTATGTAATAATGATATAAATTGTAATCTCAAAAATAGAGGAATGGGGAATTTGATGTAGAAGAATGGATTTGAGAGGGTTTGCCCTCTGACTTAATAAAATTGCAGAGTTATTTTTTATCTGTGTTCTTGGAAAATTTCTGGGAGGTTAAATCCTTCAAAGGTTCATTTGATTCACGTTTCTGTATAAAATAAAGAATGTATTAAGCTCTATGTGAAGAGGCTTTTACTTTTTCTAAATTTCATTGATTATATATACATGCTGTGTAGAATTGAGAGAAATCTGAATATAATTTAATTCTGTGAAAAAGGATTCGGAGAAATCAAAGAATGGTGATTTATTTGGTTAAGATCGGAACTCTGTTCATTTTTCTTGGAGGTAGACAGGAATAATAGATCGATATTCATTGATTAGACAGGGGAAAGGAAGCTTGATAGAAAGTAACTTAATCCCGAAGAAATGGCAGAATTCCACGCTTAATTGCATTTGGAACAAAAGGTTGAAGGTTGCGTGGTATTGTAAAACCATACAACTATTTTCACGTTACAATTGGAGTTGAAATGGTTTTATTGCAAATCAACATGATCCACTTATAACGTGACACATCATAGTAGAGAAACCACCAGTCTCGCATTAATTTGAGGTGTTAAGGTCCAAAGTGAAATCGAATGTGACAACCATCCGATTTGATGTGTGGGTGATCCAACGGTAGTGATGTTGGAAAGCGTATGGGGTTTAAACAGGTATGGACCCAACACATTACACAATAGAGATTTATTAAAAGGTTTGGAATCTGAGGCATTGATTCCAAGTGTTTTAAATGTTATGAAGTTTTGTTAATGGTTGGAGGTTTGGAGATACATTGCAAAAAGGGTTAAGTCTTGTTTAATAAATCCTCATATTTGAAATGAAAATATCACTTTGAAGGTCTTTAATTTTATATAAAGAACATATTGATATCACATTGCCTGAAGGGTTTAAAACGTTGTTGAAATGTTTGGCATTGTTTAAAACATTTTCAAGGTTTCGAAGACTTAATTTTATAAAGTAAAGTATAATGTGTTGGAAAGGGACCTTATAACAAATGAATATGAATTTTGTTAACTTCATTAACAAAATTTCATAAATTTGATGACCGAGAGTGAGAGTGAAGATCAGGATCAGATTCCTCCATAATTAGAAAATATTGTAGAAAAATTTGAACAGCTCTCCTTAATGCCTGCACCCACACCGCCATCACATAACTCTGCCACTTGATTTCTAACTTAGTCCTCCATGCATTAGCTCTAGTAAACCCTTGGGAATTGCATAATTCCCTCAGTCCACTGATGTGCCACATCTGTGCACCGAACTAAAGTGCTCCAAGAGAATAAGTTATTGTTTAGTGTCTGATTATTATTAAGAGCTAATAATAATCGACATGCATATATTTTTAGATCAGAGATCTATAAATAGACTTCGCCCAATATTATAAAAATATAATTTCATCTATTTTTCCAACTTGATCAACCATCCACAAATAGCACCCTGCAACTTCTTAAATATGATCACCATGTCTAAAAATAGACATAGTCTAAAAATAGACTTGCGCAAAAAATAGCCTGTGGGCCCACTTAGTGAAGGTGAATCTTTTCACTAAGCTCATCATCTTGTTGAATCTCAACAGATATCTATTCTACAATATTCTCTTGGAATCAATTCAACTTGATTCTTCAAACAAGACTTATGTAATTCAGAAAAAAAATACACACCTTTTACTTGCTTTTGAGGAGCTCGATATTGAAATTGAATTATCCCTATAATTGCGGATCCTCAATATCTGAAATTCAGCCCTGTATTAGCCCTCTGAAGCTTCTTTAAAATTCCATAGGTCTGATCTGATTTGGATTCTTCAAGGCAAAGCTATGTCCAATCTCCCACCATGACCCTATTTTGGACTGGTTCAATAGAGAGAACTTATACGACTTGCCCCATCTCACTGTTTCCTCCTTTAGCTCTGAAATTGATAGATCAAAAACTTCAAACCGTGTGCTTTCGGCCACTTTTACAGCATTCCAATCTGATGCTCAGAGAGAGAGAGAGCTACGAATATTTTCCCACGATCAACTCTTTGAGATGAAATTCAGAAGCCTCAAAAAGCCCTAACTTCCACGGATCATATCTCCAAAAATATTGCGAACCAATATCTAAAATTTTATGATGATGTTCCTCAGGATTTCGGCTTCGCACTCTAAAAATTTCAGCTTTTGAACCTTCATAGAAAAAAAAATTATTACAAAAATACCACGATGACCTATTTAGGTTAAATTCAGGAGCCTGCAAAATGACCTAACTTGCATAGATCCTATCTCTGAAAATAGTGGGATCCAACCTCTAAAATTTTGCGACGATGTTCCTCAGGATTTTGGCTTCGCACACTAAAAATTTTAGATTCTGAACCTTCGTGGAAAAATAGTTATAGAGAAAATTCCACGATGACTTGTTTGGAGTAGCGAAACCCTAGAATCTCAGAGCTCTGATACCAAATGTTGTGAGACCAGCTCCAAAAAGAGAAGAAAAGAGATATCAACATCTTAGAAATAAGCCACTTCGAGGGGGAAACCTCCAATACATTACATGAATGAACAATTCTTGGATGATTCAAATTACAAAACCTCCTTTCTATATATAGGAGTCCATGGGGCCACAATGTAATCCTAGTGGGGTCACAATGTAATCTTAGCCGAGCTAACAATAATAATTTAAGGGCACAATAATAACAATATGGGGGTTAAAAGGGTACAATAATAACAATAAGGGGGTTACACTAACAATAATAAGGAACTATACTAGTAATATAGGGACCTAACACACTTTGTGGATATTGTCCACCATCCATCACATAATATTTAAGAGAAATTTCTAAGGTTCAAGTAGGGAATATCACATCGAGCATCAAAAAAATTTTCTCCAACTCTTAAATGATAACCTCACTTTGGCACAAAATTGAATGAAACAACAGGCAGATCATCATCGCAGCAAAATAAGTTTCGATGTAAGAAACTTGGTATTTTTACGACTACAACCATACAAACAAATGTCCCTCAAGCAAGCTAAGAAGGATAATAAATCATCACCAAATTAATATGGTCCTTACAAGGTGTTGCAAAATATTGTTACTATGGCATAGAAACTGGAGCTTCCTGCATCTTCCTGAGTGCACCCAGTTTTCCATGTTTCATGCTTAAATAAGGTTATAGTTGAAAAGCTCCTAGTTCAAAAAATATTGCTAGAACTTGACGAGGAAGGAAAAATCATATTGGAACCTGAATCAGTCACAGAAACAAGAACTTGACAGCTACGAAATCGATAAAGTTCAGAGTATCTCATCAAGTGGAAGAACTTACCCATTGAATATTCCACATGGGAGGATGATAATTTTATACAGAATTATCCATAACTACTCAAGGGTTGAAGACACCACTTTTTTTAGGGATAGGGGAATGTTAGGTTCCCATAATACTAGTGTAGCCCCTTATCGTTATTGTTAGTGTAGCCCCCTTATTGTTATTCTTGTGCCAATGTAGTCCCCATATTGTTATTATTGTGCCCCAGAGAAGCCCACTATTACCATTTTTGTGACCTTACATTATTATTTTTATGCAATCTCTGATTATATTGTGACCCCTTATACTCCTATATATAGAAAGGAGGTTTTTAAATTTGAATCATCCAATAATTTTTCATTTATATAATGCAAATGAGGTTTCCCCCTTGAAGTGGATAATTTTTAAGTCATTTATCTATATTTTCTTCTATTTTGTGAGATGGTTGCATAACAATACATGGTTACTTAGATAGTTTTGGAACAATAATTTCTTGAAAATTATATGATAATTATATTATAACATTGGAAGTGAATATATTTTTGAAATTAAATTCTTGTTTATGCATTTAAGTTCACTTTCATTGTTTCTATTTATTTTTTGTCCATCATTTACTGTTTTAGTGTGTCTACACAGTCCCCTGTTTTGTAACTATAGGAATCCCTAAAACCATGTATGTTGTTGAATAAAAAATACTACTATTGATGTGATAAATTGGACATGAGGGCCTTATCATTTCTTAGCCTTTCCTTAGTTTCTTTTTCTTTCCAACCTTTTCTTTAGCATATTTTTTTTCTTATTGGATTGTCTCTTGTAGCAAAACGAAGACTCATGTGGAAGTTTGAAACTTGCTTCCAAAAATTTCTCAGATTTGCATCCAACTCATGATTCACCTTCTTTGATTCATTACAATGTTCCTGGAACCCTAAAGATGGAATTTAAGAGTGGAGAGACCAAGTATATGCCTTGACCTATATTATTGTAGAGAATGCTTCTTTCCTGGGTATTACTAGTTTACTATTTGCAAGCTTTTACTTCAGTGGTGCGTTTTCTTTCCTTACATAGTAGAATAGGTATGCTTTCCTTTCATTATAGTTGAGATGGTTTTCCTTCCTTCATTACAATTAGCACAATTTTTATGCTTGTCTTTCATTCCCTAGCATTTCAAGTTTTGCATGTAGCATAGAACAATTAGAATGGTATTTGTATAACTAGATTGCATCTCATTACTTCCACTTGTATAAAATTTAGTGAAAAAAAGAGATAGTTCTTGTTGCACATATAGTGTTGAACACTCTTAAGTTTGTATGGATCCAAAGTTGACAATTAAAGCTGAGACCCTTGGTAGTTGCAACATTTTTGCTGCAATACTGAGGGCCATCACTTGTTGGCACCATTACCAAGGAGGTGTCAAAGTATGTATTGTATTTTTCCCTACTTTATCTACTCCTCTCATTTCACTTCTTGTAGAAAGAGAAATTTCATTAATAGTTTTATTTTTAAAAAATTACAAAAACATAAAAGTTGCATAAGCATTTTCATTTTTAAAAAATTACAAAAACAAGAAAAATATATTTCTTTCTTTTATTCCTCGAAGAGTTATGAATATAATAGGAAAAAAATTTCCAAAAACCCCCACTTTTACTAGTATATAGCCTCTTTTTATTGGTTGTGAGCCTCCTGCCTTGTCCATAGGGACTATTGAGGCCCTTTTTGTTGAGAAAACGAATATCTTTGAGGATCTTGTAGAAGTAGAAAGACCTTCACAACCCACCAATACCATCGTTGAAAATAGAAAATGAGAAGTGTTCACATTCCCCATTAGAGAAATAGATGGAGATGAAAAAATGAAAAAAATTAATCCATATATCCTCCCAGACTTCTATGGTCTAATCATAAAATATCCTAACACTTTCATGTTTGATTTTGTTGTAGTATGAAGGACTTATGACTACACAACTAATAAGAAAAAATTCAAATTGTTCCCCTCCACTCTTAAGGATGTAACCCTTAGATGTTTCATGATACTAGAAGGAGACATCATCATCTCATGGGAGAAATTGAAATCAGCTTTCGACAAAAAATATCAGGATTATTGTAGAGCAAGGGATACTAGAAATGAGATATTCAGAATGATCTAAGTGGATTAGTCTGTAGAATATTTTGAGTAAATATTTTAGTTGAGTTACATAAGAGCACACATACTGCACCCTAGATCTAGATTCCTTGAAGTTAGTCCTACTACAAGGATTTAAGGAAGAAATGATGGAAACACTCAACCTACTAGCTAATGGAGGCATATATGATGTCAATTATGATGATGTTAAAATGGTATTCAAAATTCATTCAAGGGCTTCTATAAAAAGAGGTAAAGCAAAAAAACATTCGGTATGTCCATCTTCCTCCTCCTTGATTATTAAAAATTATATAGTAGGTATGCTAGAGGATATGAAGACCAAAATATTACATACATTTTCCATGCATATGGACTCGCTAGAGATAAAGATAAAACAAGAGGAATCAGAAAAGGAATTCACCATATTCTACCCTTAATGCCACTAAAGGGAATCCCAAGAATTAATTCCCTTTAAATGCACATAAATATGTTATATATGTGAATAAAATTATTCTGTTGATAAGTGCCCTTATTTTTTAGGTATGAAAGTTGTATACCAAGGAGAAAAGACACACATTTAATAACTATGCTCTGTTAAAACAAATAAGCCACAAACACCTCGATAGTTTCAAAAAGGTATGAACTTCCCCTGTCCTTTCAATCCAAAATTTCAATGCTCATTACCAACCTTGGTATCCTCCTAACCCTTCGCCCTGTTCTATGCCCACTCCTTGGCCATACCTTCCTCAAAATATTACTCCTCCCTTTCAACCATACCCTACTCAACCTCCTCAATGGAATAATCCATCACCAAGATGGAAAAATCAGGTGGCACAACCACCTACCCTAATGCCTCCTCCTTATAAATCTCAATAACCTCAAAACATTCCTCCAAAGCAACCAAAAATTCCTACCCAACCAAATCCAAGTCCCAACAACAAGCAGGCTCAACTAATCTATAATGGAGAAACCACTTACCAAAACTATGTTTTAGAAATCTAGGAAATTAACCTTAGTTCTGGGAAGGTCCTTTCAGATGTTAATCCACCTCCTCTAATAGAGAATATCAAGGAAGAGAAGGAATAACCTTTACCTCAAATCACCCAAGAAAAACCTACTTATCCTAAAATCTCGACAACCCGCAAAGCACACACCCTAGAAGAAGCTAAACTAATGGGAGGATTGTAAAATATATGTTAAGATCCCTCTCCTTCAAGCCATCAAGGATGTTCCTATTTACAACAAATTCATTAAGGAATAATGTGTTAGAAGTCCTGGGAGGAAGAAAAAGTATGCCTCCACTATTAATGTCATAAGGAAACTAGTTAAATTATGTTGGGGACAATAATTACTTATACCTTGGGAGCCCAATAGTGGTTGTGCACATCACTAGCATTGCAGTTCCAAATACTCTCATTGATCTTAGGGATGCAATCAACATCATGAATAAGGACACCATTCTCAAACTTAACCTCAAATTATCTCTAAGGAAGACCTTTATTGTGCTACAAATTGTTGATAGATCCATGGTAGCACCTAAAGGTATCATAGAGGATGTAATGGTCTCCATTGATTCTTGGGAGTATCTCACCAATTTCCTTGTCCTTCAGCCCAAGTGCAAGTTTAATGGCTACCCACACATCTTAGGAAGACCTTTTTTAGACATTTTTGATGCATACATCAACTATAGGGATAGGAACATAACCAACACCAATCGATAATTAAAAAAAACAACTTGAATTATACGCACCAGCTCGACCTCCTTTTGGATTTCCAACGTGGGTAGAGGAAGAAGAATAAGAAGAGGGTTCTTCCCTCTCATCATCCTACCCTATATGTACATTAGAAACCACCATTAGCAGTAGGAAAATTGATGACGATAATTTTATGGATAAATTTATGCAAAACCAATACCATGCGCCCAAGAATATTGATGGCTTAAATGAATGCCCATGTATGTAAGGGAATACTAGTTGTTATAAATACAATTCATGGGAAAATTTTATAAATGTTGGTTTTGAGAAAAATAATTTGAAAACCGTAAGATCAACCCCTCTAAAACCCTAAAAATGGGCCCCTCTCTCTCAGTTGATCAAGAGGACCGATTTCTCACTGTCTTGAAACAACATGTTGATGCATTTCCATGGGATTATAAAGAGATGAATGGAGTACACACTTCTATAGACACTCACCATATATATATCGAGGAGGATCGTAAACCTATTTTCTAGCCATGAAGGAGAGTGATCCTTGCATTAAAATACATTATGAATGATGAATTGTCGAAATTGTTGGATGCAAGATTCATCTATATAATAGCAGATAATGAATGGGTATCTCCACTAGTTGTTTTCCCTAAGAAGAATGGAAAATGGAGAATTTTTGTTGATTACAAAGAACTCAACAAAGCCACTAGAAATGATCATTTTCCATTTCCCTTTATTGACCAAGCTCTCAATGTCCTTGTAGGGAAAAAGTTATTTTCCTTTTTGGATGGCTTCAATGGGTACAATCAAATCTATAACAACCTTAAAGATCAGGATAAAACCACCTTTACATGTCCATGGGGAGATTTTTCTTACAGATTTTTCCCATTTGGTCTATTCAATGTCCCTTCTACCTTCCAGAGAATTGTGTTGAGTATATTCTTTGATCTTGTGCATGATTCAATGGAAATCTGCATGGATGATTTTACATCGTATGGGGTTTATTTCCAAAAGGCTCTCTCCAACCTAAGAAAATTCTTGCAAAGGTGTAAATAAATGAACCTCTTCCTGATCCATGAGAATTTCCGATTTATGATGAATGAAGAGATTGTCTTAAGAAATTTCCTCTCTTCAAAAGGAATCCAAGTGGACTAAAAAAATACCCATCATCAAAAAGGTTCTTTCCCTCAAAAACATAAAGATGTTATAAGGTTTCTATGCCTTGCTAGATAGTATCAAATATTTATAAAATATTTTAGCAAAATTTCTTCCCTTCTCTTTTCATTACTGACAAAAGATGATGCGTTATCTTGGACAAATTAATGCCAAGAAGCATTTGAGGGAATCAAAGGAATACTAATGATAGAAGCTATCCTCAAAGGTATAAATTGGACCTTTCCCTTCCATATCCATAGAGATACATCAGATAGGGAAATTGGAGCAGATCTAGGACAACTTGAAGTTAAAATCCCTTGTGCAATCTATTATAGTAGAAAAATTTTGTCCAAAGCTTAGCTCAACTACATAGTAATTAAAAAATAATTTATTGTTGTAAATTCTTTAAAAAAATTCAGACATTACATCATTGGTTATCATGTCTTCATGCACACTAACCATGAAAAAATAAAATACTTAAATAATAAACCATAGGTTAATTATCGCATAATTAGGTGGTTATTATTGTTGCAACAATTTGATTTCACTATTGTTGACAAACCTAGGGAGGAGAATGTTGTTGCAAAATTTCTACCAAGACTAACCATGTCTGCAAATGAAGAAGTTTTAGGTGACCATCTCTTTGAAAAACATATATTTACCATATCACTTTTATCTAAATGTTTCTTTGACATAGTTAACTTCTTGGATACTGGCTAGTTCCCTCATCACCTATCTTTGAAGGAGAAAACAAAGATTATTAGAAAGAGTGCCTCTTACACTTGGATTGGGGGAAACCTCTTCAAGTTGGGGTCTCATCATATTTTGAGAAGATGTGCAAGGGAGGATGAATTTTATGAAATCCCTGTATATTTCCATGATGGACCCTGTGGGGGCCATTTTGTTGCAAAGAGGAAAACATAGAAAATTCTACAAGTAGGATACTTATGGCCAACACTTCATAAGGATGCTCAGAGAAATACTTCCTAGTGTGATGAATGTCAGAGGATGGGGATACCTACTTGGAAGGATGAGATTATCCTCCAACCTAAGGTGTCTTTCAAACCATTTGAGAAGTGGGTCATGGACTTCATTTGTCCCATTGATCCCCCATCTAGGTTGAATAATTACATCATTATTTTCATATACTACCTAACCAAGTGGGATGAAGTGAAAGAAGTAAAAGCACCAAAAAAATAGTTTTTTTTTTTTTTTGTTTCTCTGAGAAAACATATTCTACAAGTTTTTTTTCCAAGAGAATTGGTGATATACCAAGGATTTAAGTTCACCTCCAATCTGATCAAGGAATACTGAATCAATACCACATCCAACACTAGATTCCTACTCCATATCACTCTCAAGGAAATGGACAAGTGGATGTTACCAACAAAGCATGAGAAATCATCTTGAATAAGGTGATCAACAACAACAAAAAGGACTGGGCAAAGAAACATGTTGAGGCCACGTGGGCCTAGCACAAAACCTAGAAGAACGTTACTAGATTTACTCCCTATGAGTTAGACTATGGTAAGAAAGCTTTGTTTTCAATTGAATTTTAATATAACACCCTAAGGAGGACCACCCAACTTGATATTGATCTAACTAAAGTATAGGATGAAATATTGCAGTAATTGAATGCACTAGATGAATACAAAATGTAGACATTATTGCACACCAAAGTATTCCAAATGCAAAGAAAAATGTCATGAAAAAAATCAAATGAAAAATATCCTAAGAGGGTGCTTGGGCCCTCTTATACAACTCTAGGTTTAAATATTTCAAGGGTAAGCTCATGAATAAATGATTTGGGCCTTATCTGGTTAAAAATTGTTATGAAAATGGCTTAGTTAGAGTTACAAATATTTATGAGGAACATATTCCACTCTTTGTAAATGGATATTGATTGAAAATATACTGGAATATCCTCTCCAAGGCTAAGTTTACGAATTTAATAAACAAGGAATTTAATTTGATTGAGAGAATTAAGGCTCCCAATCCATTCATTCCTTAACCAACAGAAAAAAAAAAACAAAATAGATATATATATATATATATATATATATATATATATATATAGAGAGAGAGAGAGAGAGAGAGAGAGAGAGAGAGAGAGAGAGAGAGAGAGAGAGAGAGAGAGATGTCCGAAAAATAAAAGAAAAAAAGGAAAAATAAAGAACCCCGGGTGAAAACCTCTTCCAAGGCACCTGGGGTACACCAACTAGCTAAAACCCTCTATGAGGTAGCTAATAGGCCTAAAATTAGGAAATAAGAAAAAAAAAGGACAAAGAAAAAACACATGCATTTGTCTCACCTTAACTTGTGTGCAGGGAAGGAATACAAAACAAATTCATCCTACACATTTGGCCCAAGGCATCAACTCCAACATTCCAGGTCGGCCCACATTATGTGTCCTACATTATTTTCCACTTACTTTCATCGTCCACCATTCCAAAATCCATTATCATTTATTTACCATCCATTTTCTTCAGCTTTCCTGAAATGCTATAGGAAAGTCCTGTATTGCTACAAGATAACCCAATTTCAAGAAAAAGCAACACGTTGAAGGATTTCTTTGCATATACGCTAGAGACAAGTTATTGGTAAATCCTAACATCTAGCTCCTCCAGGAGCATGCATGATTTGCTAAATTCCCATTCATCGTTTGTCATTTCTAGCCATGACGTAGCTTAGTTTCTTGTATTGTCCACCCCAACAACAATAAAACTCTTATCTATCATGATCATTACCTCCTCCATGAATTATAAAGTTCCCATACAATTTCAAGAAGGTATTTTGGTGAGCATGAGGGACCTCTTTGATTGCAACAAGGGACTAAAAAATCTTATAACATCCTACAGAGATCCTACAGGCTCAATATACAAAGCAACAAAAACACTCTTGGTGAAGACTGCAACCTACATAAAGAATATCAAGAACACTATCAACACCAACACAATCACTCGTTCTAGTTTTAAAAAATGAACCTGAGTAGCTACAATATTTCTTGTAATCTATTTCATGATTGTTTGTTCACCAACAACACCCTAAAAACACCTGAAAGTACACATAAACAACCTCCAACATCATGAAAAGTTAAAACATCATGTATTGAAACCTTCACAAATTCACCCTACAAATTAATTTGAGCATAAGGAAACATTATTTGTGAAAAACAAATTGGTTTTATAGCTAGATAAACTAGCAGAGAACTCAGGAAAATTTCGTCGACAAAGTCCACTGTGTCTAAAACTTCTTCCCATGTGTGGGAGGGTGAAATCGAAAAAACCAGTGATTATTTCAAAAGGTGGTTGTTGTCATAAAGTTTATGGCAAGGAGAAGTGAAGTACAATCCATGAAGGTTGATAGTGGTAGGTGGGACTGATTCAAATAATGCACGTTGACCTATTTTTCATTCACCACTTGCAATCAATTCCACTAAAGTGAGATATCAAATTAAAGTTCACCACCTATTTCCATTTAAATTAATTGTACGTAAATATGAGTTAAAGGGCCCACAATGAAGTTTTCCTTACTACAGGAGAATGTTATAGAGTACCAGTTCCATAATTTCAGAGTTATTGGAGCAGATTGTAAGAAACTACAGTAGGAGGGTTTTTCTCTAGGAAGAATAAGGAATCATTGAAAACACTCAGAGGGGCCCCCAATAAGACTACAGAAGTTGATTTTATTCCAAAAATTGTAATTTTAAGCTCTTTCTCTGATTTTCATTCACATTTGGTATCAAGCTTGCTACTTAAATTATTGAAATTACTAACCATTAGGTTTTTTGTGTAAAAAAGTGAGTTAACAAAGGAAAATTTAGTGTTTTTACCTCTCCATTTTTTTCTTTTCAAAGTAGAATCCCCTACTACCATAGGAAACCTTGATTCCTATAGCATAGTATTTTCCCTTGCCTAGAAATATGTCCAAACTTACAAAAAAAAATAGTAGGCCCCTACAGAACCTGTCATACACCATTGGAGGTGGATTCAACCAAAGAGAACTAACTGATACCACTAGGATTCATCAGAATATTGAAGTTATGGTCATCTTAGAAAACCCCCAGTGGATGGGCTTCTTTGAAAAGCTCACACTAGCACATTTGGCCCAATTTCCAATGGCCAAAATGTTGCTCTTGTGACACATAGGCGTCCCAAGAGTGACACTTTGAGGTGGGGAAAAACGTTGTTTCCTATCCCGTCACAATTCTGACACTTATAATAACTATCGGTAGAGAGACACTAATTCCGACGTATTTTTTGTAGTGTCGCAATTCCGACGTTTACAAATTGTCATCGCTCTTCTGAAGTTTACAGATTGTCATTGATCTTTCAACGTTTACAAATTTTCATTTCCAACGTTTAAAAAGTTATGTCGCTCTTCCGATGTTTACAAATGGTCATCATGCTTCCTATGTTTACAAATTTCCATCGTTCTTTCGACGTTTACAAATGGTCGTCGCTATTCCAACGTTTACAAATTGTCGTCGCTCTTCCGACATTGAAAAATTGTCATTGCTCTTCCGATGTTTACAAATGGCCATCGTTCTTTCAACATTTACAAATTTTCATTGCTCTTCCAAAGTTTACAAATTACCATCAGTCTTCCGACGGTTACATATTATTGTCTCTCTTCTGACAGTTTTAAGTGGATAGTATCGTCGGAATATTGACAGAAAAAAACGAATATGGAAAAAAAAACGTTGGAGAATGCATGTGTTGGTTGATATATTTGAGCCATATGTTGGGTTATTGTGACTGGAATAGTCTCTGGTTGAACCAAACTGGGGCTGAAATTTGATATCGACTCTACATTTTCTATGTTGCAATTTTTGTCTCATAGAGATACCCTTTACATCATTAATTAAGCATAATATATGACAACGACATCCAAAATCCTTCGACCTTGGCAGACTAATATATATAGTTTGAATGGTATATCTTGTAACACATTGAAAATTTCTATCAGGCCTTGTGTAAAGAAGCCCTCTTGGAGTTTCATTTTGGGTTGTGTGTTGGATTGCGTGTTACCTTATGCAGCCAAGATGCTCCCGAGAGTAGTTCATCCTCATATCCAGAGTATGAGAAATAGAATGTGAAGACTCCAGAGCTGGAACTTGATGCCTCTTGGGTAGAATGATCTTCTTAGCACATTAATGACAACATCATTTTGATTATCCATGGAAAATTTCATGATGTTCACAGGAATTGACTTGTTAATAACACTACAGGAAGTCCAAGGAAGTACAAGCAAGATGTCTCTTCTGAATGTTAGATTTCATAGTCCAATACATGAAAAAAAAACTCTACAGTAATGAGAACTGAAATAAAACCAACTATCTATTAACACCCATCTCGAGTTTTTGAATCTCTCTGGCACCTCACTAAAAATAATTTCTAGTTCTATCTAGTCCTATTTCTAAGGGAAAGAAGAATAAAAACACCTATCCACATTGTGAATATTAAGGACAAAACACTGAAAAAGAATTACTGAAAAGAAATAGAATGAAATGTGATCTTTTCCCTGAATATGTATGGGACAAAGATAGAATACTTTCTTCTTTTAACTAGCATGAAGAAAATTTGATAAACCAAAGACTTATTAAAACCTAAGCATGTATGCATATATATAATATGGCCTACAGGGAATTATGTAAAGAATGTGAAGAAAAAATGACAGTAGTAGTATAAAAAATGAAAGGAATGACCGCATACATGCTGAGAAAATCCATCTGACATAGCAGAGTCTCTTCTCCAAGCCATACGTTGAATTCTAGGGAGCTTTCCTGAGCGCTGGCCTTCATAGAAAAGTATGGCTTTGGAGAGAGCTTCTCCATAGTTATGGGAAGCTCTATGGAACTTGGGCGTTGGGTGCTTGGAGTGCTGATAGATCTCTATAGTATAATTTGGATTACCATGCCCTACCCAGAACAAAAAAACAACCAAAACACCAAGGAAACATCACAAAATTCCCTCATTTTCAAAGGGTAGACCCGTAAACTAAGACCACTATGTCTTCAAGCCAAAACTTTGGACTGAGTGCAGTGCTTTTCTCAGCCATCAGGCACATTAATTTATAGGTTGGGGGGTTAAAGAGAATGTAAAGCTCCTTGGGCATGGAATCCACCACACGTTCCTTGGACTGGTATATCTTGAATTTCACGTCGGAGGATAAAATAATTTCATATCTTGAATGGTATTAACAGTCTGGGTATAGTTTTCACAAGTATATAATGGAAAAATATGAAAAATAATAAAATATATAATTGTCCCAAGGAGATATTGTACCTATAAATGATGAAAATGCATTAAAGGGTATCCCTCTATAGAGGACACAATGTAACATAGCAGTTGAATTGTGTAGGCATTCTAAAACAGTTCATGCAAGTTAAATACATGACTATCCAAGTTTACAACTTTAACTCTGTTGCATTGTTTTCAATTATTATTCAAGCTATATCCAACTAATAAAACCAGATATAGGGAAGCAGATGTTTCAATAATCTCTCTCATGCAAATCTGCACAAGTAAATATGCCTGACAATTGTAGACAAACCAACCCTCATCACAAGTGGAAGGCCTCTCCATTTGGATTGGTAACATTCCAGTCTTGGGGTGGTGTTCTTGATCATTTTATGCTTCAACCTAATAATCAAATCTTCACGTATTTTTAGGTGGTGAAAAAACTAAAGCCTTCAAAGAGATATTAATACATGATAATAAGGATGAATGATTGAAAAGTACTTCCACTTAAAGAGATTACAATGATGACAACGATATAGGAAAGTGATCAATACAAACAATAACAATTGCAAGATGCCAATGCTTCAAATGAGATGAGGGAGAGATGGATGTAAGGGTTATTCTTGACAAAATTTAAACCAAGAAACAAACACCAATCCTTTATCGATTTTTCTTTCAAAATGCTAATGATTAGCTTTTCCAAATATGCGTCAAACTTTAAAATTCAAATAACATATGCCTCAGTTATACGAACAGTCCCAAAGAAGAACCTATGGCACAATAAATGAATCAGATCATTGTTAACGAAAATAGACCACAGCAGCCTTTGGCCAAGTATATGTCAATAAGAGATATTAGTACTCAAATCATTCACCAAACCCAAATGCAACCCTAAAGTAAGGAAAATGAATGTCAATGGTACCTGTTTGAAACTATGAGAGTATCCTAAGATAAAAAGAAAAAATGGCTTTAATTCCAATTATTCAATTAAGGAAAAATATTCTTAAATGAAGAACACCTAGGGTCAATACCAGATTACCATTCACAAATCAACAATAATATTTGTCAACGTTTTTATTCCAATTCTGAGGAAGGTAAGAGAATACTTAAGAATGTGACTTTTTATAATAACTTCAATGAAAACTTAGCTTGTCAAGAAGATCATAATGCTTTAGGGAATGAGGTTGTTAACACAAAACAATTAGATTCTAAAGAAGTAACAAGGCACAAAAAGTTAGCACTTTTCTTTAGATATTTCACAAATTGTCAAAGCTACTCAATTGTAAACAATATATTTAATTCCTTTATATTCCCATTATTTCCAATGAGCACTGATCAAACCTTTGGGGTAGCAAGAAACCTATTATTTTCTAAAGTATTCAACACCAAAAATTTAACAAGTTTAATCCCCTAGGCTTGTTCCATGAGATTTCTTACGTTACCTGTGCTTCAAAACTTATCAAATGACCTTTAGTGGGTAACCAGAACAACCATAAATAATATCATGAGAATAGAAAGATAACAATGAAAATATGCATGAGATAGATTTGAAATTTCAATTTCTAAAGAAAAGAAAAATAAAAGAACAACTTGAAATCAAACGTGTAAACTATGGAAAGATAGCCATGCTATTGAGATGCCACTGATGTATTGGATCATACCTCTACAAGTTTAAGAGCAACCAACAGTAGTAATAGGATCAGTCATCCAACAAATAAGATTTGTAACCTGGATAGTAAGGAAATAAAGCCAAACACTTGTGACTATTATGTTTTGATTCCTTAGTGTTTTAAGGGTTCATATTGTGTATTCTCTCTGTGATTAAGGTCAACAGTGAAATGCTTCGAATCTGGTGTATAATTTACAATATGTTGTAGCTTATGATGAGACAGCCTTAGTCTAAAGGGTAGTATGTCAAATCAAAAGGGAAAATGACAGTGCTTGGGCCTCAAACATGTGATGAAACCTCTCCAATGATCATGTTATATCTATATTCACCAACAGTTAGCCTAGGAATAATATTTAACAAAAAATGCTTGAAACCAGCTTCATAAAACCAATTATATCTGAGTTAAATTTTTAATTTTAAGGGAATTTTTGTAATGTTTTGAAGATTCACAAAACCGCTTCTCTCTATGTGGTTTTCACACCACCTCAAGGGCTTCACATTTCTCTTGGACTTGAGTAAGAAATCCCTAAAAAAAAAATTGATTTATGCTCAGGCCTTCAAAAATAAATTCCTTGCAATTTCCGGTAAGAAAACACAGTTTTGAACCTTACCTTATTTAATTCTTGCTAATAGAAAGCGCATTAATAATTTTTATCCTATTGTTCTAATGTGAATGATTTCCATACTACTTTTTCCTTTTTATTATGCAACCATCTGCAGAATTGAGAAACACTCTGTTTTAGAATGATCTGCATTATTGAGAAGATCTTAGTTTGAATGTAATCATCTGTATTTCTTTGGGGATGCCATATTTTAAACTAGGCTCTACTAGAAGCATCATCAATTTGCCACACAAAGCCTCTACAGCTAAGAGTCATAATCACAAGCAGTGTCCAAAACCCAGAATTAGAAAATCTCTTTGAATCAATGGTTACTTGAGGGATATTACATAACATTTCTAAGTAATTGGTCATTAAACAAATGGTAGGAGCAATAAGTATCTGATAGTCGAAATGTACAGAAGACTTGTAGAATATAATTTTTCATATACAAAAATTTGAACCATTTGGATCGGAAAGTGGACAGTATCATACCACACTAGTGACAAGTATGCTTCGATACTGAAATGGTACATCAAATCATCTTTTCTCAAACCATTATAAGAATATTGAACATATACTACTAAGTGTTGCAGCATTTCCAAATAAAGGAGATGAAGTCACAGGCATGTAGTTGTGAGGATAAGACTAAAACTAAGTAATAGCATAATATAATTAGATCTTCATCAATTAAAGAAGAAAACCAGATGAATATAGTTCAAAACATGCAGAAGCATGAGCAAGTTTCTCATGCATAGACACCCAAACATAAGACCTTAACTTCAAAATCTACATAGGGTATAGATCAAATTTATTTACCTCAAGTTGTTTTTTCTATTGATCCCCACTACCCTAATTAATGCTAAGAGGAAGGGGAACATACTCTACATCACATTCCATGGGATATTCAATAGATATATTTCATCCGTATCTTGGGAGGCTCAAGATCTAAAAATTTGAAATGGATCTAACAAGATCCGCAAAATTAGAATGCCGTAAAAAAAGAGAGAACACAAAGAAAATAAACCACAAAGAAAATTGTTTTATTAAAACGAGGACAATGAGTTACTGCAAAACTGCCCTTTTACAAAGTGAGGTTTGTTATTTATAGCCTTTAAGATACACAATACCATAGTTGGATACCATGGGCCAATACCATGGGTAGATACCACTTACAATACCATGGGTAACCCATGGTTGGATGAATACCATGGGTGGATACATACCATGGAGTTACTATAATACTATGGGCTTAATAAATATCATGGATGGATGAATACCATGGGTCGATGCCATTTACAATACCATGGGTAAATTCCATGGGTGGATGGATAACATGGGTAGATGCATACCATGGGTTGATGCCATTTTCCATTCGGATCATTCCTCCCTCCTTAAGAAGCAATGGTCCCCATTGCGTGAAGTTCCCTCCTGAGAAGAATTTTTTGAATATAAAGAGCCACTGAAGAGAAGGGTTTCGTGTACTTAACCCATAACCGTGATGAAAAAAGATCCGAGGATAGAGATACCCTGTAATGCTTGTGACCAACTGTGATATTGACAGTGTACGACCTAGAAAATGGAATTTGATGAAGTGTGGGTTTGTGGATGAACCAAAACCATGAAAAAAAAAGATCCGAGGATAGAGATACCCTATAATGCTTGTGACCAACTGTGTGACTAACAGTGTGTGGCCTAGCCAATGGACTTCGATGAAAAAGATTTTGTGCAGTTGACCCATAACCGTGATGCTGATTGTTGATGAAGTAGCAGGTGCCTACATAGCTTGGGGTGGGAGGGAACGTCTCCAAATAACCCAAGCCGAATGCTTCTATGATGAAACTAATGAATGTGAAGAAGGTGCTTACTAAAGCGGAGTGGGAGGGGACGTCTCCAAAGGGAACCCGCTCCGAATGCTGCTCCAGATTTAAAATGAGCATAACTCGGTCAATATAACTCAAAATATTTATTATAACCTATTTTTGGAAATGGAATGATCATTCTACATCTTCTCATGTGTTTGAAATCACTATCTGGAGAATCTAGACCTGCAGATTCGCGCTGGAATTGTTTCACCGTCACAAAATTTCTGAAAAAATAGTTGATTTTAAATCAACAATAACTTCCACATACGGACTCCAATTCGACCGATTTTTTTTTTGAACTTGGGTGATTTTTCAAGAGGAGCTCAGATCTATATCCATTCTTCTGAAAATTTTCACTGAAAAGTTCGAAAAATGACAGGAGAGTCGTCGTCCATGAATTGTCGTCAGAAAAATTGCTTCAACATTGCTGATTTTGAATCAGCGATATCTCCCTCATCCAAACTCCAATTTGGCCGATTTTTTTTTTTGAATTTGAGTGTTTTTTCGCAAGGAATCCAGATCTGGTCTTTTTTTTGCAAATTTTTCACCAATAGTTTTAGATCTGATCTTAAAACTCGTTGCCCAAAAAAAATCATGGATTTTGCTGAAGATTGTTGTAAAGCATTGAAATTGAAATATGTTTTAAACCCTCACTCCCATGGAGGCGTAACCTGAATCTGATACCACTGATTCGGATCTTGGGGGGAGGCCCCCAAGATCTAAAAATTTGAAATGGATCTAACAAGATCTGCAAAATTAGAATGCCAAAAAAAAAAGAGAACACAAAGAAAATAAAACCACAAAGAAACTTGTTTTATTAAAACAGAGAATAACAGTAGAAGCTACATTATGGTAGAAAATCTGTCCTTTTATAAAGTGAGGCTTGTTATTTATAGCCTTTTTTGAGATACAATACCATAGGTGGATACCATGGGTAGATACCACTTACAATACCATGGGTAAATCCCATGTGTGGATGAATACCATGGGTGGATACATACCATGGTTCACTTATAATACCATGGGCGAATAAATATCATGGATGGATGAATACCATGGGTCGATGCCATTTACAATACCATGGGTGGATGGATAACATGGGTAGATGCATACCATGGGTTGATGTCATTTTCCATTCGGATCAATTTAATCTTCATATCAGCTATCAAAGGGCACTCTGTATTTAAGGAGGTCACTACCATATAGTGTGTTCTTGGCCTACCTTCAAAACATCAAAGTAGCAGGAGGTTGCATCCCTTTGAAATTTGTTCAAACCTATTTTTGCTAGTAAGGATAGTGTTATAAAGTTGTTAATACATAATTATAAACCTATCTAAGCAATCAAAAAAGTGGACAGTATCAGAAACAAAGTTTCTTCCAGCATCTAACACACAACAATGTGTAGTATGGTCCAGATATTTCAAACCTATTGTTGCTAGCAAGGATAGAGTTACAAAGTTGTTAATACATAATTACAAACCTATCTAAAGAATCAACAAAGTGTACAATATCATAAACAAAGTTTCTTCGAGCCTATAACACACAACAAGTTGAAGTATGGTCCAGATGTTTCTAAGAGAACACCTTACCTTTTACATTGAAGGATGTTTAGGGGGTTTATTGCACACTATGAATGAAGACAATTGCAATTATCCATAGTTCCTACAATAGAGATGGATATCTCTATTATACAATTACTTGTAATGAAATATTTAACCAAACCAAGTGGATACTAAAACATTCATATTAGCATGCTTAGGAACTTGATGCCTCTTTTGCTAAAAAATGGATTTTCACTACCTATTATATATCATGGGTTTATGCATGTACAGGATATTACCAATAATCATGGTGAATATATTCAACATATTTTTGAAACAATAATAAAATTACATTGGTGATATGCATTGTTCATTTGTAGCATGTTGACAATTGGAGGAAGGTGTAGTAATGGAGAATGGCTTCAATATCATTAAGCGGTTCTTTTCTTGTGAATTTGGTGACAGAGCCTGAATGACCTCGATTAAGGAATTTCTCCATGGAAATGAAAGAAAATCCATTATATTGAAAGGAGTTTCAAGAATTGGATTCAATAACATAGTATTGGGACTAGAAAATAAAATTGCATGCTTAGTGTCTGTACAAAGTTTCCCTTCTGTTATAATTTGACTCTGCCATGATAACAACCTGCAAGACAAATGAGAGCATAGAAATTTTATTAGAACAAATGCAAAATGCCCATATATTTATTGAAATATGAACCAATTCTTATGAAGGGAGTGTTAGTTCTTGCAACTATGCCAAATGTGAAGTATTTTTGTTGTGAAATTTAACTATTGGACATCTACAATATGAGCTTATGCAAGCTAGAAAATTTATGACAACAAAGAGTGAAACCCCAGACCCATCAATTATGCTAATAATTCATCATGTAAGGTTCCCAATTTAACTATGAATTCCAAACAAAATTAACTTTGGGCCTCTGCAAAATTAACTAAAAGGAAATAAGAGACTACAAGGGCCTATGGAGCCCCCCCACATTAGTCCTGATTGACTATCGCTACAGGGAAGAGTGGATAAAATGTCTCTCAATGGGAATGGCTGCCATGATGATATAGCAGCCTTTAGTTCAGCTAGCCATATTAGGCCTATGACAAGCTGGCTATGAGGACACTATTAGAATAGGACTATGACTGGTCTAAACTAAGATATGAACTAGTCTTATGTTAATGAGAGAAAATTCTCTACTAGCTCTAAAATGGCTAAGCCCCATTTATTCGGGGTTTTCTTCTGGAATAACACTTGATCTATCAGTGGTCCCAATATTTTATACTTTTTCATACTTCTAAAAGATTAGGAGATGGAGTGAGTGGAGGGATCCTAGTCTTTAGACTTGGAAGAAGGTAGGTTAGTTACAATTATTCTGAGACATGGTACACTTGCTTCCAATGGGCATGTGGGTGTTCCTATGAGGTGTGCTCTGTCCTCACATGACCCAACCTGACTCGACTCGAACATGTTTCCTTGGGCGCCCTCACATGGCACGACCCAACCTGACCCGACCCGAACGCGTTTCCTTGGGCGCACTCACTGATCCAGGAGGATCTCCACCAACAAAGAAGTTTACTTATGCACCATGAAGATACTTTATGATGGGTGACAAAGTAATGAGTAAATTAATTCATTATTTCATTTAAAAATTATGAAGTGGATAATGTTCTAAGTGAGTGGAAAATGACTCACCAAAATATTCACTTATTATTCATTTTGAGAAAATAGTTTTATGTGAGAATTGACCTCACAACTAATTTGCTATTTCTCATTAAGAGGTTGAGCTTTCTTTGCATGGTTAAGATCCTTGAAGTTGGGTTTGCCATTTTTGCCTTGAGTAAGTTTTAAAGTCCTAGAATCATGGAGTTTGTCTTTCCTTAAAATGTCTTGAGATCCTACTATTATGGATTGGGGAGTTATGGGGAAAAACTATATAAACTCATGATGTGAGCCTTTGAAAGGGGAGGAGAAAGGATAGGAAACTTAGCCTTTGAAAGCCATGGTGCTTGGCTAATGCTCATCCATGGAACTGGAATGTATGAAAGCTTAATTTGAAGATGAAATATAAAGGATCTGCCTTCCAATTGAAGCAGGTCCGGAGATGTAACCCCAGTGAGTTGGAGGGGTGAACTCCGTTACCAATTTGGTTGTCTTTCGCTTATGTGTTATGTGCTTCCTGATTATGTTTAATTCATGTTAATATGTGTATGCAAACTAACATGCTCATTTAAACCTGTATAAGCCATAATCGTTTTAAAAGATCTTAGTACCGTACGCGTGATGGTTGGGTAGTACTCGACCCGTGATCGGATCAAGTGGTATCAGAGCAGGTGACTGCTTTGCAGGATGGGCAAAGGAACGAAGCACGCTGAAAGACTGCAAGAGTTGCAAGAGATAAATGAAAGCCTTCAAGCCGAAAATGCAGAATTGCGAAGATTATTGCTCGATAAGCAGGAGCTTCAAGAGATGCTACGAGCTAAAGAGGAGATATTGTCTAAATTGCAGAAAGTTGAGACAACCGAGGTTGCATGTCAAACCGAGGTATGTGATGTCACTTCAAGTTTTGTTCTCTCTCAATATGAAACTAATGTTGGCATGAAAATCCTCACGAAGATGGGGTATAGCGGAGGTGGACTTGGCATAAATGGCCAAGGAATCACCCAACCATTGGAGGTTGTACCAAGACAACCATTTGCAGGTTTGGGTTATCAACGAGAAGAAGGAGAATGCTCAGAGGTAGCTGAAACAAAATTCATCTCTTCATCACCTGATTCCAAGAAAGGAATCAAGCCACCAAGTCCCCATCAATTTAAGGACAAGCCAAGAAGGTATGACAATCATTCAGATTCTACTTTTGCACATAAGAGAAGTGATTGCTTTCATAGATCTGCTAACTATGGTGTAGTTAAGCATCATACAAGGAAAGAGTGGGTTAAGAAGACAGATTTGCCCACAAGAAGGGAGACCAAGAAGAATGAGAACGTTCGAAATCCTCCTATCATGAAGACACGGTGGAATGGGAAACGGTCTAATTTCTGCAATTTCTGCAAAATCAATGGCCATTGGGAGAAGAAGTGCTGGAAGTTGCACCCCGAAATTCGCCAAGAGTCAAGCAAACATATGGCGAAAGAGCTCGTGAAGAAAGCTCCATTCACCATTCAAAAAAAACGCTTACAAGAAAGAAATGCTTGGTTCGAGTTGGGTAAGCAGTTCATGATGTTTCTGCAGGTTATGTTTATGATATTTTGCAAAATTTCGAGTTTTATGGGGGCAGGTATCAGTCTTTTGATGAAAAGTGCTCAAAATTTGTCTGACTCAGAATCAACAAATAATGACACCATCGCGAAGAGCTCGACAAGAGGAATCCGACGACGCTTGAATCGCGTCAAACAGCCTCCGGATCGAAAAGTTATTGCAACCTGAAATTTTGTCAAATCAAGGCAAACGCAGGAGAACCATGTGCACCATAGACTTAAAGGAAGTGATCTTTATAGAAATTAGGATGGCGATGGTCTTCTCGACCTTAGAGGTGGTCGCGGCTCCGTTTTTTGGTGCTGAAGCAATACCTGGGCCTGGGCTGGAGGCTGGAATCTGTGTAGTAGTCGATGAACATGGAGCTTTGTTTGGGCTCTGTATTCAATCTGCGTTCTCCTTGTCGGCACAAGCTATCCCACCGGATTTGGCCAACGAGGGAAGCATCGCAGAGATGTTCGATCGCGTTCTGGAGAAGGAATTTGCAGAAAAAGAGCAGCCCGAAGGTGGATCAATGGCACACAATGCTATGCAGTGAATGGTGTCTCCTACGTGTGTCCCAGCACACCCATACAGCTTGCAGATTACCTCAACATTATTGGAGTGTACACCTTGGGAGGCATTCATGATACTCCCAACGCTATATCTTTTCCTGGCTACTTGCAGACTGCCCTGCTATCTGTGGAATACCGTACTTTTGTTGAGATTGTGTTCCAGAACAATGAAGACACTATTCAGTCATGGCATTTCGATGGATATTCCTTCTTTGTAGTGGGAATTGAGGCTGGTACATGGACACCTGCAAGTAGGAGTGTATACAATCTCTTCGATGCAGTTTCTCGCCACACAACCCAGGTGTATCCACAATCATGGACTGCTGTTCTTTTAACTTTTGATAACGCGGGAGTATGGAACCTGAGGTCAGAAATATGGGCACGCAATTACCTGGGTCAGCAAACATACGTGAGAGTGAGGTCTCCTGTGAAATCACTGAGAGATGAATTGAATATTCCTCACAATGCTCTCTTCTGTGGGAAGGCTAGAGGCCGCCCACGCGTACCACCGATTAATCATTGAAGAAATATTCCAGTGAGTTTGCAATGTAGCTTATCTATGTTTGCAATAAAATGGAAGGCATCGCCACATTGTGTGGATCTTGGGTCGGATAACTTCTATTCAAGAGTTATCATGGAATGCTAATAGGCGACGACAACCAAAAAGGACTGGAGCATCTGGCTGCACTTTTCGGGCATCTCTGCCACTTGTGTCAACATGGTGACATCGCATTCCAACTGTGTGTGCATCAATAACCAATTGGCGATAAAACCATAAAGCTTGATGCTTCGTTGTAACTGCCCATTAATGTTAGAGGATTGGTAAGATCTCTTCCCGTGATCGGTGTGCAAATGTGTTCGAGATCTCCGCCAGGGTTTTTGTGACTAGTTGGCAGCCTTAGTTACTTCTTCTACTTCTGGTGGGAGAAATAACCATCTCCTTTTATTTTCCAAAACAAAATTTCGCGGTCAGATGTTATGAGAAGATCTGGAATCAAATTTTGTGTGTTGATGTGGATCCTCCTCCTCGTCTGCGTATAACAGCAGAGCCGCAACGCCTGTTGCGTGAGAAGAATGTTTAGTGGAGATATTGGAGTTGGACTTCGAAGATCCACACGGTGGACAACACGACGCTCTATCCTTCTTCTTCGACAACAGAAATCGGTGGATGTAAGTTCGGATCAGATCAGACAACGTGGTGGATGCGAATTTGTGGCATATCGTGGAGCTGTGGTGTGGGTGTTAGTTTCAATGCCCAGCATCCGAGAAATTTGTGGTACCATGACCACGCCCTCAGCCTCAGAGAAAATCTCTCTTGGCCGGCCTCGTAAAATTCTGCATCAGCCCCAATATTTTTTTTGTTAAAGGCAGATGCGACAAACAGTTACGTTGACTGACCGCTGCAAATTTGTTTGATGTATCGTGCTTAAAAAATGGCACGACATCCTTCACTTTGATATATATTTTTTTGCCTTTTTATGTTTCAGTTGGGCAGATCTGTTGGCATTTTAATTTTAAATTCTTGTTGTCTGAGCACTCACCCTCGTTACAACAATATGCACGCAGAAACACAACCTTTTTTTTGAGGATTTCCCGCAGATATTGAAGAAAAACATCATTGTTGAACATTTGCTGAATACTTCGGATCTGTATGTTCCGCCCACCGAATATTGTTGAACCTGAATTGCACAATGGCAAAGGTTTTTTTTTGGTTTCCCATCCTGCACGTAGAAGCGTAGTATAAACAACACTTATGACTTGTCTGGATCAGCAGTGAGTGGTTTGAAGTTGGTCGTAGTCGCTATTTGAAATTGTGTGCAGCGGAATAAAATGGGAGGTTGATACCTATCATGACTTCAACGAACTTGTGGAGTTTGAGCCTGTGCGTGGAAGAAGAAGCATTTAATGCTGAGCAGAGGACCTGCGTATGGATCATGATATGGCGCACCCCGTTGACAAAGACGCTTCTTCTCCTTGGTATCAGTAGTGTTATTAAAGAGATCGGTTCGTAGTTGTCACGCAGGGACACCGATAAAAGGTCGGGCCACTAGATTGCAGTGTAGGTGCGTGGCTTCATGATCGAGCGAGTTGCAAGTTCGCACAAAGACGATCAAGGCAGGAGCTGAGCTAGCAAATAAAACATATAGACAATGAACTTAGAAGACAGGTTGTAGGGTGGAGTGGCCAACGACCATTGCCATTTGCAAGTGCTGAAAGTCAAGCGAAGAAGTATTTTAAACCCATAGTCTTTCATAATGCACATTTTTGTAATGGGGGATTTGCTTTTTGTTTTTTTCAACATTTAATGCATTTGGATGATATGGGGCATACATATGTTAAAAGGGGTTTTGAACCATTGGTATTTTTCTCCCCTTTGTGCACATATTTGGAACATTACATTACTTGGTAATTTCCATGTAAGAGGCCATAGTTGGCATTAAAAAATTTGCATTGTTGAATGCCATGCAAAAGGCCAAAGTGGCCAACAATGAAAGAGATGATGTAAAATATGCTTATGAAGCATTGGAAAAGGCTTGTTTTTAGCCACTTTTATGTAAAGGAGAGTGAGAGTGAGAGACGTATTTTTACGCATTAAGCCTTGTTGGCATATTTGTAAGCAAATGGGATCAGGAAATTTTCCTAAATCCATTTTGGCATGTAAACTTGACCAATGAACCCTTGGCAAATGTTGTGAACAGGTATGATCAGCTACAGGTTTCAACTTTATGCAGATGTGGACTTTTGCATTCCGATTCTGAAGGACTAAGGTGAAGGGATCTTGACGGGATGTTCCTTTTTCAGACATTTGTGTTGCAGCTTTATGTAGATGTGGGCTTTTGCATTCCGATTCTGAAGGACTGAGGTGAAGGAATCTTGCAGGAATGTGCCTTTTCAAGCATTTGTGTTGCAACAGTTGTAGGTGTTGGCATTATCTTCCGATTCCGAAGAACGGTAGGTGAAGGAGTCATGATGGAATTTGCCTTTCAGAGACATTTGCATACAGTTGAGTTGATTGAAGCTGATACTTTTGGAGACCAAAAGTTTTCTTTCCGGGGAGGTTTGATCTAGGAGGATCTCCACAAACAAAGAAGTTTACTTATGCACCATGAAGACACTTTATGATGGGTGACAAAGTAATGAGTGAATTAATTCATTATTTCATTTAAAAATTATGAAGTGCATAATGTTCTAAGTGAGTGGAAAATGACTCACCAAAATATTCACTTATTATTCCATTTGAGAAATTAGTTTTATGTGAGAATTGACCTCACAACTAATTTTCTATTTCTCATTAAGAGGTTGAGCTTTCTTGGCATGGTTAAGATCCTTGAAGTTGGGTTTGCCATTTTTTCCTTGAGTAAGTTTTAAAGTCCTAGAATCATGGAGTTTGTCTTTCCTTAAAAAGTCTTGAGATCCTACTATTGTGGATTGGGGAGTTATGGGGAAAAAATATATAAACTCATGATGTGAGCCTTTGAAAGGGGAGGAGAAAGGATAGGAAACTTAGCCTTTGAAAGCCATAGTGCTTGGCTAATGCTCAGCCATAGAACTGGAATGTATGAAAGCTTAATTTGAAGATGAAATATAAAGGATCTTCCTTCCAATTGAAGCAGGTCCGGAGATGTAACCCCAGTGAGTTGGAGGGGTGAACTCCGTTACCAATTTGGTTGTCTTTCGCTTATGTGTTATGTGCTTCCTGATTATGTTTAATTCATGTTAATATGTGTATGCAAACTAACATGCTCATTTAAACCTGTATAAGCCATAGTCGTTTTAAAATATCTTAGTACCGTACATGTGATGGTTGGGTAGTACTCGACCCGTGATTGGATCACTCACATGACCTGACCTGACCCGACCCGACCCGAACTTGTTTCCTTGAGTGCCATCACATGACCCGACCTACCCTGAATGCATTTCCTTGGGAATCCTCACACGGCCCAACCCGAACTAAACGTGTTTCCTTCAAAACCCTCACACGACCCTATGTCCCGACCTGCCTGAACAAAGGCACAAGGGAGAAAAAGGAAAATGGGTCACACAAACGTGCACCACAAGGCACACGGGTGGTCACAACTTATAATTTTTGATACGGCCTCCCTCACATGACCTGACCCGACACAACCCAACCCGAAAGTGTTTCCTTGGGCACCCTCACACGGCACGACCCGACCCACCCGAATAAAGGCACAAGGGATAAAACAACAAACGAGTTGCACAAACGTGCACAAGGCACACGGGCGGTCACAACTTAGAACTTTTTATACGGCCGCCCACACACGACCCGACCTCACAATCCACCCAAATGCATTTCATTGGGCACCCTCACACTACCTGACCTAAGTTGACCTGCCCAAACGCATTTCCATGGGTGCCCTCACATGACCCGACCTGACCCGACTTGCCCAAATGTGTTTCCTTGGGTGCCCTCACATGACACGACATGACCCGACCTGAACTGAATGCGTTTCCTTGGGCCCCCTCACACGACACGACCCGAATAGATCTGCCTAAATGCATTTCCTTGGGCGCCCTCACACGAACCGACCCGACCCGACCCGAATACAACAATAGGGCTACAGTTGGTATCGAAGCTTGGACATTATATTGGTTGGTCTTAGTGAAACACTAGCAGGGGCAAGACATTGGTCAGGATCAAAGTTGCATAACAAGACATGGAAAGTTGGGAAGAATGTCAAGGGAGGATTTTTCAGACCTTGTACAGGTTGAGGCATATGAAAGAAGAGAACCCATAGTTTCATGTTGAACTTGAAGTCTTGGAGGAGAATGTTGAGGTATAGCTTCTTCGAATTGGTTGGGAAATGGAGTAGGATGGAGCTGCAGATTGTGATGAAGAAGAAGAAGCTGAGACATATGAAGAAGAGGTTGTTGCAGATGTGTAAATGATAGAGGAATAACTTGAAGAACACACTGGACCAGGATCATGCACTTTATTGTAGAAATTTTCAGATTATGCATAGTGTTAAGAAACAATGGTCAATCCAGAAATTTGTGCAATAAATGATAACCACAGAAGCTTAAAAACCATAATCATGCACTTTGCAGACATTAATGATGGAGGACACTTATAGGGGTCAGGGATTAGGGGTAAATGGGGTTAGGTTTTAGAGGGTTACAGATCTTGGATACAAAAAGAGATGATTCATAAGTAGCTCTGCTCCAAAAGGAAAAATACAAAATATTTGCGACAGATTTGCCAGTTGAAATATTCAAAGAACTTTTACTGAAAATATTAGGTTTTGGCTTCAGAACTTCAACAAGATCTCTACCATGGTTCTCTGATACACTTGAATAAAATCTCACTGTAGAAATGCAAGTTTAGATTAGGGCTTACCTTATATGGCCTTTCCACAGGGGCCGAATACTAAACAATTTACTTTAGATTGATATTATGTATTCATCCTAAATACACAGTCCACAAAAAGGTTTGTACACGTCACAAAATCTAGGCAAATCAAGTCTCATATTTTTCTGGTTTGTGCCTCTATTCTAATTCCTTAGATTGGCTAGATGATGCACCTATGCTAACTTATTGATAGAATTATGTGATGCACCATACCTAATTAACATAGGAACAAAGGAAGGTGGGTACAACCCAACCAGAAGGGAGTTTCAATCTTAATGAATATCACATATAGATGTCTTATTTCATTGAGTGATCGACCATGAGTGTCAATTGTTTAAGCCTTGTTCATTGATGGTCTTCGCACCTGTTATTTCCGAAATAGAGATAAAATAGGTAGATACGACCTAGTTTTTTTTATTTGTGACAATGCTGAAATGAAGGCTGCATCCCTATCCGTGTTTTTGCTAATGGTTTTTATAAGCTAATGAAAGAGTAAAACCAATGTTGCTACTCCTATATTTTTTGTTCTGTCTATGATTGATGATTTCATGATTAAGCTATGTATTGGTTCCTTAAATCTTGTTAGTAACCAATTGTTCTGATACTATAATGTTTTTTTCTGAAATTTTGTCTATTTTTATCCAACAAGAGTTTGGTATCCTCCTTAAAAGCGTGGGGATGCAGGGGCTCTTCCCTGGTGGCTTATTGTTATTAAATTCATATAAAGAATATCAGTAACAAGGATAGAGAGTTTGGGAGGGTGGGAAGAAAGATGGCTTGCTCGACAGTAGCCATCACAATACATCAATTAACAAATGATAAAACAACTAAAACATTAAAAAATAATAAAACAACTGAAACCCAAATCAAAGCTCTGGTTTACTTACCATATATGACGGTGAGAATGGTGAGGACGACAATGCATGTAACCTTCCTAGATGGAAATTGAAATCGCTTCAACAACACTTTACACTCCTCAATGGAAGACTTCTCTTCCGACTTGGAATCAAACCCTCCATACAAATTTTCAGTAACCTTTTTATCCTCGTCATAATCATCAGTAAACCCCTTGCTCTTCAAAAAATCATCCACAACAGCTTTACTGACATATTGCCTGGCATGTACAGGCTTGTAGGGATTCAAACCCCGGACATTGTGTGAGGACTTCTTCGATATACCATTGGGTGATTTACCCTCGGAAAAGTCTGAATACTTGAATTTGATTATTAGAGAATGAGGAAATGGGTGCTACCATATAACCTCAAGTATGAAGATTAAAAGAAAAAGAAGTATGAATATGAAATGGAGCCTTATAACAATAGGGAGGCTCAAATATAGTACCTTGCATTGATAAATTTGGTTTCGTGGCTTACAATGCAGTCCAAGTAGTGGTTCATTTTGTTTATACTTCGTTTTCAACTACCTAGTGCCCCAACATGACTTGATAAGAATGGAGACTTGTTTGCTTCTGTTTTTTTTGGAAGGCATTGTTGGTTGTTTCATAAAGGAAAGCAACATTTATGCAGGTTGTTTACCATTGTTTGTAATCAAGCAAAATCCAACCAAACTCTAATTTTTTCCACCAAAAAAAATGTCTACCATATAAACTTAATTTTACACGCCTGTGCATTCTTGATAAATTTGAAATCACACACTTATGTACTAGAAATTCACCATTGGCTAACCCACAACCTTGTACTAGAGCCAACTCCAAAAACAGAAAAATAGCCCAGGGCATCAAGATCCCCATCAAGAAAGGATGATGGCCTAATGCAGATCCTATGGAGAAACTAAGGATAACCCCAAGCAAAGAAAAAACTTAGATACGACAAGACCCAACCTGACCCAACCCGCTCGAACGCGTTTACTTCGATGCCCTCACGCGACATGACCTGAACCGACCTGCCCGAATGTGTTTCCTTGGGTTCCCTCACACGACTCGACATGACCCAACCCGGATGTGTTCCTTGGGTGCCCTCACACGACCCGACCCAACCCAACCCGCCCAAACACGTTTCCTTGGGCACCCTCACACGGCATGACCCAACCCGACCCAACCCGAATGCGTTTCCTTGGGCACCATCACACGACCCGACCCGACTCGCCCGAACCATCATAGGGGTGGTTTTATTCCCACTAGGTTGTCCCTCTTTACCTGAATCTTCTGATATTGTGTATTGTATAATTTATTTCATGAGTACTTGAAATGACCACAAATTATTGGGACTCATTGATTGTTTTTTGTTGTACATGAGTACTTAACATGGCTGAGAATTACTAGGACTCGTTCAATAGCATACTCCCTAGTTGGGTTGTGGGGTGGTTTTGGGGTACATTACACTCATTAGTTCATTAAGGCACACACTTTGGCCATCATCAGACCCTATTCCATACATTATTAGGGACACATATGACCACTTTTCATTCACTATTGGGAATTCCATATCATTTTTCAAATTCTCTATTTTTAGGGTTTTCTATTTTAATAGGGGGTGCCACCTAGGATGACATGTGGCACTAACTAGACTCTAGTTGGAGGATTAAATGGATAATTCCACTCCATTGATTCCTAATAATTAATTCAAAGACCTTCCTAGAGTGATTATGCACTTCCTCCCTACTTTGCAGCAGTTAGCCACTATATTTTTCTTTCCTCACCTTGTTAAGTTTACTTTTATTCCTATTTTGGAGTTCAACTAAGTTTAAATAGTTATTATTTTGCATGCGAGTGTCATTAATTAGTTCTACTTGATTTCTAACTCCACTTACTTCTAGCTCACTCTATTTTAGAATATTTTGCTAATTTTGGGACTCCCAATCTAATTTGACTTATTTGCAAACTAGGGAAAGTGCTTTTCAGATATACCAAGTGCATGCACATGGAATCCCAACCCCATTTGAATTAGTTGGCATCCTAGAGAGTCTCCTTGGTTTATTACTCAATTTCTCAACAATTTTATTCTATTTTCTTTCTTGTTTTTCTAGTATCTAGTTGCATATTTGTTCACATTTAGATCTTGTGATTGTGCTCACAATCTAACACATCCCTCTTGGAGATGTTAGGTGATTCTCACATGACCCAACCTGCCCTCACACGACAATCCAACACATCCCTAGGTGCCCTCACACGACCTGACCTGCCCTCAAACGACAATGCAACACATCCCTGGGCTCCCTCACACAACCTGACTTGACCCGCCCTGACCCACCTAAATGCGTTTCCTTGAACGCCCTCACACAAAATGACCTGACCTGGCCCACCCAAACATGTTTCCTTAGGTACCCTCACACGACTTGACCCAAAATGCATGAACGTGTTTCCTTGGGCACCCTCACACGACCCGACTCGAATCGACTCGGCCCACCCAAACATGTTTCCTTGAGTTCCCTCACACGACATGACACAAATAGGCTCGACTAGACCTAACCTGACCCACTCGAATGCGTTTCCTTGGACGCTCTCACCCGACCTGACACAACCCAACCCAAACCGACCCGCCCAAAGGTGTTTCCTTGGGCACCTTCATAGTACGACACAACCCAACCCGACCCGACTCGCCCGAAGGTGTTTCCTTGGGCACCCTCACAGTACGACATGACCTGACCCGACCTGACCCGACCTGATCCAAACGCATTTCCTTAGGTGCCATCACATGACTCGACCTGATCCAACCCGCCCGAATTTCGAAGGCACGAAGGAGAAAATGTAAAATAGGTCGCACGAACGTGTGCAAGGCACATGGGCAGTCACAACTTAGCATTTTTGATATGCCCACCCTTACACGACTCAACCCGACCAGACCCGCCTGAACGTGTTTCCCTGGGTGCCCTCACACGACTCAACCTAACCCGACCCGCCCGAACGCGTTTCCCTGGGCGCCCTCACATGGCCCAACCCAACCTGCCCCGACCCACCCGAACGTGTTTCCTTAGGCTCCCTCAAACAGCATGACCCAAACTGAATTGCCTGAACGTTTTTACTTAGGTGCCCTCACACGACTCGACCTGACCTGCACGAACGTGTTTCTTTGGGTACCCTCACACTACCTGACCCGAACCGACCCAGCCCGCTCGAACGCGTTTCCTTGGGCGCCCTCACAAGACTTGACCCGACTCAACCCACCCAAATGCATTTCTTAGGTGCGCTCACATGGCACGACCTGACCCGACCCAGCACACATGAACGTGTTTCCTTTGGCGCCCTCACATGACCCAACCCTAACCGACCCAACCCTCTCGAATGTGTTTCCTTGGGCATCCCCAAATGACCTAACCCGACCCGACCCGCTCGAACACGTTTCCTCAGGTGCCCTCACACAACACGACTTGAAGCAACCCGACCTGCCCAAACACATTTTGTTGGGCAGCCTCACATTGCACGACTTGACCGAACCCAACCTGACCCACTTGAACATGTATCCTTGGTGCCCTCACACGAACCAACATGACCCAACCCAGAAGCATTCGTTGGGTGCCCTTACATGACCTGACTCGACTCGACCTGACCCACCTGAATGCATTTTGTTGGGTGCCCTCACAGTACAACACGACTCGACCCGCCCCGACCCGAACGTGTTTCCTTGGGCGCCATCACACGACTCTACCCGACTTGCCTAAACATCAAAGGCACGAGGGAGAAAATGACAAATGGGTCGCATGAACGTGCACAAGGCACATAGTCGGTCACAACTTAGCATTTTTTATATGATCACCCTCACACGACCCGACCTGACCCGACCTGACCCACCCGAACGCGTTTCCCTGGGTGCCCTCACATGACCCGACCTGACCTGACACACCCGGACGCATTTCCCTAGGTGTCCTCACACAATGCGACGCAACCTACCCCGACCCACCCGAACGCATTTCCTTGGATGCCCTCACATGGCACGACCCAACCTGACTCACCCAAATGCTTTTCCTTAGGTGCCCTCACACAACCCGACCCAACCAGCACAAACGTGTTTCTTTGGGCACCTTCACACTACTCTACCCGAACCGACCCGACCCGCCCTCACAGATTTCCTTGGGCGCCCTCACATGACTTGACCTAACCCATCGCACCCGAATGCATTTCCTCGGGCGCCGTCACACAACACGACTCGAACTAACCTCACCTGCACGAACATGTTTCCTTGGGTGCCCTCACAATACCCAATCTGAACCGACCCAACTCGTTCGAACGCATTTCCTTGGGTGCCCTCACGTGACTTGACCCAACCCGGCCCATCCGAACGCATTTTCTCAGGCGCTCTCACATGGCACGACTCGAACTTGTTAGCCCCCCTATGAAATTTTTGACAAAGAAAATAAGGGGCTAAATCATTTTTGAGTCTTCAAGGAATGCATTTCCTCTGAAAACACAGTCTCCTTGAAGCCTCTATGTGCCTTTTATCCTCTGATCAAATCCCCTCTGCTGATTTCCCTCTTAAAGCCTCTCTGCTATGAATAAATGCCCAAAGGCCCCCTTTTCCTTCTTATTTCACCCCCAATTAGCCTCCATTTTATCCCCCTTGTCTTCCCCTTCTATTTCCCTTCTTACCCTTCATTTCCCCCTAAAATCCCCTTTAAATTCCCCCCTTAACCCTTGTTGGCCTTCTTCCCCCTTTATCCCTCTATCGTTCCCCTCCTTCACCTTCAAAATCCATTAAAATGGGCTAAAACCCACTTTTAAACCATATAATAGGGCCTAGCCCCTTTACCGCAGGCCCCTTTCAAACCACTTCCCCACATAACCCGGCGCTGGGACCAAGCGCTTAAGTCCCAAGCGCTAATCGCAATCGGAACTGTCGGGTGGGTGTATTTCCTTTGTAACATAAAAAACCCCCGATGCGATTTGTTATAACGTTAAGTCTTCCGCTCCATTCTGCACCGTCGATCTGCTATTCTGATCAACGGTGGAGCGCTAATCGCAAGCCTCCTCCCGATCGCAATCGCAATGTTTCCCATGCGCCCTCCGATCAATCGCAGGTCCAAACTTCCGACCCCTGATTGCGATCCCCGATTACATCTGAGCCGTTGATCTGGCCTTCAGATCTAACGGCCAGCGCTCCATCACAATTCCCCATCCGATCACAATCGCAAGTCCTTCCTCCCATCCCCCGATTAAATCCTGGCCGTCCATTCAACACGCGATCCGACGGTCATCGCTCAATCGCAAATCCCCTCCGATCGCAATCGCAAGTCCTGTCTCCCGTCCTCCGATTGCGGACCTCCGATTACATCGCCGCCGTTCATTCCTCCCCCAGATCGACGGCCATCGCTTAATCGCTCTATCTCTCCCAATCGCAATCGGAACTTTTGAAATGCGCGTTCCGATTGCCACTTGCTCCGGCCTCCGATTGCGATTGTTGCGATTAGATCTCCGCCGTCTGTTTCCCCTGCAAATCTAACGGTCAAGATCTAATCGCCCTTCGCCTCCGCTGGGTCCCACTCTTACATTCATCTCCGTCGCATTTCGTGCGTTTTGTTTGTTTTTTGTTCGTTTCATATATTGTTCTGTCGCCCAATCTCCACCGTCGATCTTCGTTTCCTCCCTTGATCTAACGGTCAAGATCTAATCGCCCCCCCGCCACGGTCGGTCCCACCATTTCAAGTCCATCTCTCATGTTTTAGCCCTTCTCCCTTTGTATTTCGGCCAAAGGCCAAACCTTGGGCTTTACATTGACAATCATTTCTCCGTCGCTCCGTGTTCTTTCCACCATTCTTCACTGTTCCGCCACCATTCCTCTGCCACCACTGCCCGGTTTGTAATAGATTTATTTTACTGTGCAGATAGCACAGCGAGGCCAGCAGATCAGTAGAAAGGATCCAAAGGGGTTAACGCCTGTTATTGACATAATCAATGTTTAGCCCCGCTTTCAAAGGAAAGGCACTGTTTGAAGACTGTGAGCGCACCAGCAAAGCCATAACTGCGCCACCTAACAGCAGAGCGCGTTTACTCCAGAAGTACACCTTCCTACAGAGTTCTCCATGCTGCCCCCTCGAGCTACGAAACGATTAATTCGCGTGACTCATCTCAGCCCGATCGGACGGCGGTAATGGCGCATAGGAGAGACACTGCTGAGATCAGTCCACAGTTCATTTATTTCGGCATGGCGTGCCTGGAGCTCCAGACATGAAGGTTTCACGGAGCTTGCAGGTCCAAAATCGACTGTGGAAACCTCCACCACCGATCTGAGGTACATTCCAGTCTTGTGCTGTTGCGCGTGGGCGTGGGCACTTCCGCCTCACTGTCTTAATGAGATTCATTTATTGTATATCCTACCTATGTTGCTTCCTCTTCTCCTATAAAAGATCCCCGAGAACGTAATGTAAAGGTTGTTGTCGGTTGCCCGGTTGTTGTTGCCTTGCTGGGCATATTGCTGTTAGTGGGATCCATTTTGACTATTAGAACAGTTTTGGGAGAGAGTTGCAGAGTAGTTTGTATGTAATAGGCTGGGAGGAGAAGTCTGGACTGGAACAACCATTGAGCTTATTGTACATGACTGGTTTTGCATTTGTTAATCAAAGCACATTTCACAGGATCCTGGTCTATTGCTCTTTGAGTGGTGTGTCTCTTAACTTTATTATTTACATTTCATGTTGTTTCATGTTCTCTGGTAGGCATCGGGATAATGGTATAGGTCTCTTGTTGGCGCCCTATGCTGTCTGCTCTCCCTACCTTTATGTTTTCTGCTTTGTGTGTATCTAAGAGTAAAATTCGTGGGGTTTGACCAGTGCAGCGGATGTTATTGCCTGCTGGCTGATGTATGAACTTGGGGGTTTGCCTTTTAGATGTTTCTTTGTAATCTTATCTCTGTTTTTCCTTGGAGTTGCTAAAGCAGACCTGGAGTTAAATGACCTCTGGTCTGATCTATAAGCTGCCCCTTTGTCCACCTTTGAGAGCTGCCTTTGAGTATGTCCAAGCAGGTCTGGAGTTAAATGACCTCTGACCTGATCTATAGACAGAAATTGGTTGCTTTCCTTCTTTCACTTTCCTCCTTAATGTTCCACCCCATAATCTATCTAAAAAGATCCTTTAGTGTAGATGACTTGCCCTTTGGAAGCCTTGGCTAGTGGATGCAAGTAATTTTCCTATCATGACTCCATAGCCCAATGGATGGCACGGTCTTGGCCCACCCTCCTTGCTGAAGCCTCCTGCTGCTTTGTTTCTTTTCTCTCATCACTTTCCCAGTCTATGATCTCTAATCAGGACAACGGGTTCATTAAATCATTTTAAAACCCCTCTTGGTGCTTCCATAACTTCATTAACATCTTATTTTGAGCTTCAAGGATACATCATTCTTTGCTCTATTTGGAGAGATCCCTCTCCGGGTCCAGGAGGGCTAGATCCTAGGGCCCCAAAGTGGTTCTGATGTTGTCTCATCTTTTGGTCTTGCCAATCTGGCCAAAACATGGGAACCCCAACGGAGCAGCCCGACCACCCTAGACACGTTCCTTGGGCGGCCTCACATGGCACGACCCAACTAAACCTAACTTGACCTGCCCGAACAAGTTTCCTTGGGTGCCCTCACACGACCTAACACGACCCAACCTAGAAGCGTTCCTTGGGCACCCTCAGATGACCCGAACTGACCTGAACGCATTTCCTTGGGTGCCATCACATGACCCGACATGACCTGACCTGCCCAAATTTTGAAGGCACAAGGGAGAAAATGGAAAACGGGTCGTACAAACATGCATAAGGCACATAGGTGGTCACAAATTAGCATTTTTTATACGGCCACCCTCACACGACTTGACCCAACCCGACCTGAACCACCGGAACGTGTTTCCTTGGGCACCCTCACACAACCCGACCTGACCCGACCTGCCTGAACATGTTTCCCTGGGCACCCTCACACGACCCGCCTGAACACGTTTCCCTGGGCGCCCTCACATGAACTGACCTGACCTTCCTTGACTCACATGAATTTTTTTCCTTTGGAACCCTCACAGGTAACGACTTGACTTGACCCACTGGAACGCGTTTCCTTAGCTGCCCTCACATGACCCGTCTGACTCGCACGAATGTGTTTCCTTGGGCACCCTCACACAACCCAACCTAAGCCAACTCGGCTTGCTTGGACACATTTCCTTGGGCACCCTCACACGACCTGACCCAACCTGACCCACCCGAACACATTTCCTCGGGCGTCCTCACATGGTACGACCTAACCCCACCCAACCCGCATGAACGTGTTTCCTTGGGTGCCCTCAAACGACTCGACCCTGCCTGCCTAAACGTGTTTCCTTAGGCACCCTCAAACAACTTGACCCTAATCGACCCGCCTGCACATGTTTCCTCGGGCGCCCCCACATGGCACGACCAAAGCCGACTTGGCCCGCTCGAACACGTTTCCTTGGGAGGCCCCACACAACACAACCCGAGATGACCCGACTTGCCTGAACGTGTTTCCTTAGGTGCCCTCACACGACCCGAACTGACATGACCCAACCTAACACGAACCAACTCGACCTGACCCGACCTGACACGAACCAACCTAACCTGACCAGAGACGACCCGACCTGACTCAACCTGACACGACCAGACCTATCCCTCACACGGCAAGAACCGACTCGACATTTTCATAAGTATTCTGACGGTTTGACAAGGTCCTTGTAATGCCGACGTGGTGAGTTTTTCATCACAATTTTGACATTGTGAATATTTTTTCGCAATTCCAACATTGTGAACCTATCATCGCAATTTTGACATTGTGAACCTTTCATCATTATTATGACGTTGGAGCACTTTCGTCCCTATTCTGACGTTTGAATAGTTTCATCACAAGTCCAACGTGTGGAAGTTTCATCGCTATTCAGATGTTGGGAGCGTTTTGTCGCTTTTTCGATGCTTTTTGGTGGGATTAAAAAATTGAGAAAAAGTTGGGAACTTTCCGACAATACATCAAAACTATCGGAATTGAAGTGTCAGAAAATTGACCATATGTACTAGTGTCACTAGATATGATAATGAGGTTTCCTTTGTTTTTTCCATGAACTTACAACACCCTAAGGGCTAGGAGGTAATCACTCCAGTTAAAGAGATGGTAATATATGTTGATGAAGACTCAATCAATAGGGTCGCCACCCTTCCAAAGGGGTTACATAGGAGTAAATAGGAAAGGTAGGAAGTTATCAACGCAAAGAGAATATTTTTCCTCCCTAATGAACTTCTTGATGAGGATAATAAGGGGATCAGAAATGAAAGCTTTCCTTTCCCTTGGGATGAGATAGCCTACCTTGTTCTCAAGTACATATATTTTAAAGGAAGAATAATTATAGTATATCCTTACCAATTTAGACTCTTATACCAACCAAAATTTCAAGCTAATACATCAAATCATGAGTGGTTAAGTGTCCCATATTTCCTCCCAAAATCCCTAAAGTAGATGAGAAACAATATCAAGAAGGGTAAACATAATTACCTAGCCCATCACAGAATATTTATATTAACAAATAAAAATGCATTAGAACATCTTCAATGCCCCTTTCCCTGGGTATACTTTGTGGGTATGAACAAATAGGCCTTCCTAGAGGCCTAGGCTAAGTTAGAAAAACCTCAGAAAAAATTGGCAGAACATCAAGAAGAATTCAAGAACCCGAGGAAAAGGTTGAAAAAATCCAAAAGAGGCCAACTAAGAAGAGAAAAGAAAAGGAATTTTCAAGCCCTATAGAACAGAGAGAAGGAGAATAACTCTCAGGAGGAAGAAGAGAAGGAAATTGTATCTACATTGGCAGTACTTATCACTCCCACAAATTCAAAGACAAGTAGACTTGATCAACATATTTTTTACACCAGGAGGAGAAAAATCACCAGGGTATGATATAGTGGCAATATAATGCCTCATTTTCTAGCTCTTATCACTACTGAAGAGACCCCTAGTCCATAAAAAGAAAATATTCGAGATTTAAAGGAGCACAAATTAAAGGCATTAGAGGTATAAATAATAAAAATGAAATTATCTCTTAGGGAAATAAGGAATCAAATACGATCATAGGGGAAAGATGCTCAACTAAAGGGACAATTTTCCCACTTATAAGAACATGCTTCCCTACTACAAGAAGAACCTACAAAATTACAATATATTAAAAGGATAAGAATCATCTAATCCCAATGATATCCCCTCCTTTTTCTCTTGGATTGGTTGAATAAGGTTTCTTCCTTTACACCTAGCACCACAACTATTATTTTAGGTAGAGAAAGAGAAAGTTGATACTCACTGATAGAAGAGGATTACCCAATCCAAAGGTGTTGTTGATATCCCCAATATGGAATATGAGATGAAGAGAATTAGAGAAGAAATAACATTGATAAGGGTTAATGAGAAAATGGGAGGGAGCACAGGAGAAAGAAAACAAATAGCTAAAAATCCAATTACAACAGACACAAAGATTTCTATAGCCGAGGGACACTCAGGTTTCAACCTTGGAAATAGATCTAGGCACCATGGAACACCTCTCTTTATAGGAAATCAATGGTAGGAATCCCACAAAGACCCTTATTCCTGAAAGAGAAATGGTTTCAATTTAATATAAACAAGATTTCACAAAAAAAAAATATATCCATTTGTAAGGATTCAAGGACTTCATTGGTTTTTTCCTACAATGTAGTATGGAAGACAAGGCCAAGGTTGCTAAATTTTACCTTCACAACCTTGTGCTTCTATATCTGACCATATGGTATCTAAAACCATATTTGGGAGATGCATAGTTATTGTGCCTAGCGTCTTGGTTAAGGAATTAGGAGGCCAAATATGAATAAGTAAAAAATACCATCGATGGGGAGCTAAAAGATCCACTGCGTATTAGATCTAAACACCCAAACCTATCCATCCTCACTTCCACTCATCCAACCTTCGCAGAGGATCTTAAAGTAGTGGAAATTTATAGACAGAGGCAAGTGGAGGCCATCCTCCACTTTGAAGGTAGTTTTGGGTAGTCGGGAGAATAAATATCATAATATTTCCAAAGGAGATGGAAACCACTACCTAACAACATGAAAATTGGAGAATACCATTACCTTGATATATTACAAGTTTCACTTTCCAAGACTCCTTTGTACAAGAGGATTATTTAGAGGCTTGGAGTCCAATGGATTGGACTTAAATTCAATCCAACCCTGCGGCTAGGGATTTAGGAACATCAGAGTCAGGAAGAGGAGTGTAAGGAGTGGCAATGCAGGTTTCCACCCAGTAAACACGTCCACCTCTAGCTCAGCATGGAATGTCAAAGAGGTTGTCAAACAAATAAATGACGAAGAGCAGAGGAGGGGGAAATGTAATTTGATGGAAGGGTGAGAAATAGTTCCAGTAGGGTTTATGATGGGCCTCCAAAATAGGTAAAACATAAGACTTGTCTAACCACTCATATTCACATAAAGGCTACATTAAACATTCATTTTTGCACTTAATAACACTTTCCTAACTTAATGAATTCTTGGGAGGGTGAAGGATATATTTCATGCTTTATGTGCCTAACATGATTATTGAAGGGGATTTTGCACAAATTTTTAGGCGATCTCGATTGATATATTCAATGGGAGTTCTCCTTGATATTAAATACTTCCAACTCGGTTGGATGAGGATATTGAATACTCCTCATGACTTTTGTGTGGTGTCCCATCAAACATGATCCATTTTTTTATGGATTTTGGAGGGAGAGCAATATTCCCCTCAAGGATGTTCCCTGCTACCCATTTTGTATAAATATAGGGCTTGAGTAGCCTAGTATAACAAGTAGAAGAAATATAATAACAATGTATAGCATTAGGAGGTTTATGTAATTTCTTGAATTGGGAACAAACAGTAATACAAAGAAAACAAAGACTAAATCTACATCAAACAGGAAAATACATCAAAACACCATGAATTGAGCCTAAAATGTTGAGCCATTTTATTCATATTTCTAAATGGGAAAAGGTACAATTGGTGCTTAGGAAGATGGCACCTTAGCCCACACAAGGCAGGCTGAAATAATCCTCAATCCCTGCTCAGAAACTTTGGTTGCTTGCTGCTTTGCGTGGCTCCTCCACTACGCTGCCCAGTCTGGAAAATGTTGTTGCTGGTTGGAAATGGACTGTGTATTGGGGATTTTCTACTGCTTAAAAAATACTGGGATTTGGACACTGGAATCTCCACAATAAACCCACAAAAACCCATGAATGGTTTTCCAAAATGATAACCCTAGAAAATAACCCTCTTGAGTTGGGTATGCAATTCTCCTAGGTACATTAGGCTCTGAACTGATCTGCTAGAAATAGCTACTGGAAATTTCCCAAAAAATATGCTATGGAAAGGTTGAGCCTCTCTCCAAACTCTTGGCTGAAATCTCTTGGTTCTTCTCCCTCTCCGAAGCTGCTCCAATGCTGGAAAACTTATCTCTTTGGTTGATTGTGTTTCCCTTGAAGGGACTGATTGTTAGAAAATTATATATTATGGAGAAATGCAACACATAAAATATGCGAAAAATACAAGCACACAAAACACATAAAACCAGAGAGACACAGATATATGTGGATCACCCAGTTTGGTCTACGTCCACCCCAAACAGACAGTCCATCCTTTCTATAATCTAACAAAAATTGAAGAGACAAAACCTACAGCAAATCCGCTGTAATATCCTCTGTTCTCTCTCACAGTCTCCCTATCTATTTCTAGCTCTGAGAATACACACATAATACACAGCCGCAATACAATACCCTCTTATATACAAGGGGGTTGCCTTCTAGGGAAAAAAACCCTAAACTAAACATAACTTATACCATTAGATCATCCGCTTATGAATGGCCCAGATTGACTAGAAATTACTATACTTTTACAAGGAAATTTTACCGTATTTACCAGCTTGGGGCATTTGCTGAAACCCCCACGCCAGGGAGAGAAGGCGCGGCGGTCAAGGCTTGAACATTTGTGCTCTTCCTTTTAAAATGGGGGTCTAATCTTTGTGATACAAAGTAAACAAGATAATCAAGCTCCACACCCAACAATCTCCCACTTGGATACTTGTGCTGTGGCACTCCACCAACACTTCATTTGTGGACAATGACTCTCTTTAGTTTTGAGGTTGTTCTCATCTTCACCGTCATCCTTGAACCAATTGAAACTGAGCATATTCTCAGTTTCTCCCTGGTTACAACTTTTGTTAGCATATCTGCAGGATTCTGGCTAGTGTGTATCTTTTCCAGCTTCAACTGTCCATCTTCCAATACTGATCGTATGAAATGGTACCTGGGATGTATATGTTTAGTCCTAGAATGAAATGTTGAGTTATTTGCAAGATGAATGGCACTTTGGCTATCCCTGTATAACGTGCCCATGCCCCCACATATGCGTATGTGCCTCAGCAATCGTAAACCTTTGTATTAAAATTGTTTATTTACTGGCTTATATTGTGTGACAACATATCACCAGCTGTTGTTGAAAGTGCAACAACACTTTATATTTTTGAAACCCAACTGAAAAATGTTCCACCTACGGTAAATACATATGCTGTAGTGCTCCTCCTGTTATCTCTGTCACCTGCCATATCTGCATCAACATATCCCTGTAGAGAAATGTTTGAACCACCAAAGCATAATGCTTGATTTGTGGTACCTCTCAAATATCTGAGAATCCATTTTACTGCCATCCAATGTTCTTTTCCTGGATTATTCATGTACCTTCTTACAACTCCCACTGCATGTGCAATATCAAGCCTTGTGCAGACCATTACATACATTAAGCTTCCAACTGCTGATGCATATGGAACTTTAGACATATAATCCATGTCTTCTTGGGTCTTGGGGCACATCTCCTTACTAATTTTGAAATGGCTAGCAAAAGGTGTACTAACTGGTTTTTCATTATGCATATTAAATATTTTCAACACCTTTTCTATGTACTCATTCTGAGACAGTGTTAATTTGCAATTTTTCCTGTCTCTAGCTATCCTCATACCAAGGATTTGTTTTGCAGCTCCCAAATCCTTCATTGCAAATGAATTTTCCAATTTTCTTTTGAGCACATTTATTTCCTGCATGTTAGACCCTGCAACAACCATGTCATCTACATACAATAACAATATAATATAGCTACCATCATTTTGCCTTTTTAGATAAACACAATGATCAGAGTGACATCTAGTATAACCTTGTTCAGACATAAACTTGTCAAATTTTAGATACCACTGCCTTGGAGCCTGTTTTTAAGCCATACAAGCTCTTCTTTAACCTGCACACCAATTTTTCTTTCCCTTTTACCTCATATCCTTAGTTGTATATAGATCTCTCTTCCTCCGAATCTCACTAGAAGGCAGTATCTTCATCTATTTGTTCAAGATGGGGGGCTTAACATGTAAGACTTAAAAATAGTTCTACCAATTGAAGTCATTTTTTAACAACGGAAGAAAATATTCATCAAAATCAATACCTTTCTTACTGTGCCAAACCCCTTCACCACAAGTCTGATTTGTACCATTTGTGCCCTCTGTTTATTAATATTAACATGGGCTATAAACCCATTTTGATGCACGTACGATTTCTCGCAATTAGAAATGAAGTCTGAGTACGGTTATGCATTAAAGGTCCATAAACTTCTTCACTTCGCTCACTTCTTCACCTTTCCTTTGCGTGCTTCTTCTGTGTCGGGTTCACTGATGTCTCAACAATAAATAATATAATGAAGAAGAGTATCGTTCAGGGGGTCTACTTATCCTGGTAGATCTTCTAACACCACTTTCAGGTGTTTGAGGTGCTTGTTGCTGTTGTGGTGGTTGTTGTTGTTGTGGTTGTTGATTATTATTATTTTCAGACACCTTTACTTTTTTTGTGATCTCATCAAGAACTATGTATTCTTTATTTTATTTTTCTTGTTTCTTTTCCTACAACTGATTCTTATACAATACCTTTTCATTGTCGACTGAAATATTCCTGTATTGTGAGCAATGAAACACATAAAAATATGTGGAAAATACAAGCACACAAAACACATAAAACCAGAGAGACACAGATATACGTGGTTCACCCAGTTTGGGCTACGTCCACCCCGAACAGCCAGTCCTTCCTTTATATTATCCAACAAAAATGAAGAGACAAAACCTACAGCAGATCCGCTGTAATATCCTCTGTTCTCTCTCATAGTCTCCCTCTCTGTTTCTCACTCCGAGAATACACTCATAATACACAGCCGCAATACAATGCCCTCATATATACAAGGGGGTTGCCTTCTAGGGTAGAAAACCCTAATCTAAACATAACTTCTACCCTCGAATCGTTACTTTATGAACGACCAGTTAACTGAAGTACTATGCTATGAGTCAATTTTACATATGTTTTTAGCTTTGGTGGCGCTGCCCCCGAAAACCCCCAGCTAGGTGGGGAGCTCATGTTGTCGCCCCCTGGACCCCCTCACAGTGATTAGTTACGGGGCGGCGTTGCCCTTTTTGAGTATGAGGGGTCCAATGCGCAGTACAAAGTAAACAAGATAATTAGATACATAGCATTGAATATTCTGCATCTATGCTCCTAATGATTTTGTGCTTTTCATAAACATATAACCAATAACCAAAATCATTAACACCATATCCAATAAAGGTACATTTCTTTGATTTTGCCTCAAGCTTTGTTCTATTTTCTTTATTAATATGGACAAATGCCTCACAACCAAAAGGCTTTAAAAAAGAGTAGTTTACCTTTTTACCTGTCCATGCTTCCTCTGGAATACCACCATCCAAGGAACTTGAAGGCCCTATGTTTATTAGATAAACAGCAGTATCTACAGCATCTGCCCAAAATTGTAAAGGCAATCTTGCATGCAATCTCATGCACCTTGCACGCTCCATGATTGTTCTGTTCATCCTTTCTAACACACCATTTTCTTGTGGTGTTCTTGGAACTGTCTTCTCTCTACGAATTCCATGCTCTGAACAGTACCTATCAAACTCTTTGCTGCAATATTCACCTCCATTGTCTAATCTGAGACACTTTAACTTCTTTCCTGTCTCAATCTCAACCAAAGCTTTCCATTTCTTGAAAGTATCAAATACATCAGATTTATTCTGAATACAATAAATCCATGTTTTCCTAGTTGCATCATCAATAAAACAACATAATAACGAGAGCCACCGAGAGATGATACCTGAGTAGGTCCCCATACATCTATATGCACAAGCTCCAATTTTTCGCTCTTCTTTTCTTTCCCAACTCTGACAAATCTGACTCTCTTTTGTTTTCCATAAATGCAATTCTCACAGAAATCCAAATCAACATTCTTCAAACCTGGCAGCAAATTTCTTGAGTGAAGAATCTTCATTCCCTTCTCACTCATGTGTTCGAGCCTATGATGCCATAATGCTGCATCTGCTCCTTTGGAAGTTAAAGCATTAACAGAGTTAGAAATACCATTGCATAAATACAATGTACCAACCTTTTCGCCTTTTGCTATTACCAGGGCTCCTTTGGTGACCTTCCAAGCTTTATCTATGAAAGTTGTCACACAACCTTCACCGCCTAACTGCCTTGTTGAAATCAGATTTTTCTTTAGATCTGGAACATGCCTTACCTCCTTTAATAGCCATTGGTTTCCATTCTGCTGTTTTACAAGAACCTTACCCATTCCAACAATTTTACAGGGTTTATCATCACCCAAACAGACTTGTCCAAAATCTCCTTGAACATAGTCATGAAAATATTTCTTATCAGGTGTGGCATGGAATGAAGCCCCTGAATCTACAACCCAAGAATCAGTAACATTTTTGAAAGAAAGAATCAAATCATCTTGTAACACATCACCTGTCACATTTGTTTCATTATTGTTTTCTTGCTGTGCATCTCCTTCTTTTCCCTTCCAAGATCTACAATATTTCTTTAGGTGTCCTCTCTTTCTGCATTTCCAACACACTATCCCCAATCTGGACTTGGATCTGCCTTTCCTTGATTTACTGCAATAACTTGAGCTCTTTCCTCTTTCCATTCTTCTTCCCCTAGACTTTGCACTCAAAGCATTACCCGATGTCTCACCAGAGCTTTTCCGTCGCATTTCCTCGCTAAGAATAGCACCGACAACATCATCAAACTTTAAAGTACTAGATCCAGAGACAGAGTTACTAATGGCCATAACTAAACCATTCCAGCTTTCTAGCAATGAGCACAGAAATAAAAGAGCCCTAACTTCCTCATCAAAATTTACCCCTACAGAACTTAACTGATTGGTAACTGTATTAAAATCATTTAAATGGTTTGCAACAGATCCACCTTCCGACATCTTCATATTAAATAATCGTTTCATAAGAAATTCTTTGTTTGAGGTTGAGGGGTTTTCATATAGTTTTTCCAACGTCTGCATCCAACTCTATGTTGTTGTTTCCTTCAAAATATTGAAGGCGAATGACGCCGCAAGGCACAAATGTACTGTTTCGAGTGCCTTTCTATCGAGAATGTTCCATTCTGCGTCTGTCATGGCTGTCGGCTTCTTTGTTTTTCCGCTCAATGGTAGGTACAGATATTTCTGATATAGATAATCTTCCATCTGCATCTTCCACAATGGGATGTTTTGGCCGTTAAATTTCTCGACCCTAAATTTACCATCTTCCGTCATTGCTCCCACTTGAACCAGGAACCCTTATTTCCTGTGAGTTTATCAGCCAAATAGACCTTCGGCTCTGATACCAGTTGTTAGAAAATTATATATTATGGAGCAATGCAACACATAAAATATGTGAAAAATACAAGCACACAAAACACATAAAACCATAGAGACACAGATATACTGGTTCACCCAGTTTGGGCTACGTCCACCCCAAACAGCCATTCCTTCCTTTCTATTATCCAGCAAAAATTGAAGAGACAAAACCTACAATAGATCTGCTGTAATATCCTCTGTTCTCTCTCACAGTCTCCCTATCTATTTCTCGCTCTAAGAATACACACATAATACACAGACGCAATACAATACCCTCATATATACAAGGGGGTTTCCTTCTAGGGAAAAAAACCCTAAACTAAACATAACTTCTACCGTCAGATCATCTGCCTATGAACAACCCAGATTGACTAGAAATTACTATACTTTTACAAGGCAATTTTACATTTGTTTTTAGCTTCGGGGGCGCTGCCCCCGAAACCCCCTGCTAGGGGGGGCTCCGAAAAGCGTTGCCGCCCCCCCTAGACCCCCCACGACAGCGATTAATTACGGGTGGTGTTGCCGCCCCTTTTAAGGTACAGGGGTCCAATGCTATGATACAAAGTAAACAAGATAATCAGGCTCCACACCCAACACTGCTAGACTAAACCTGTGTGTCTCACCTCCAAAATTTAAATTAAATCCTATCTTGAGTAGGCACTCGAAGTCCCCCGAAGATGAGGTTGAGATTTCCGCTTGGAAATATATGTGCTAAAAAATACTTGCAGACTCTGATAAATAGCTCAAGCGTGCTTCTGGTTTACCAAATGGAAAGTTATTTGATGAATGAATGAATGAGGAATGAGCTTCTCTCATCCTTTTTTACCTATTTGAGCCCCCAACATTCCCTTGGACCCCACTAGACTGTGTTGCTTCCTGTGCCAACCAACCACTGCGTTGCCACTGTGCAACAATTGTCCCAACGCTACCTACGTTGCTGCCTCTCCTCTGCTACCACTAGGATAATGTCTACTACATATAGTTGGCCCCGCAGGCCCCACTCTAGCTTTATTTCTTGCCTTGGTGACTTTAGGAAAGTTATTTATTCTTTTATTTATTTTTGGGTCACCTTTACCCACTTTATATTCCTGCTAACTTTAGAAAAAGGAAAAATTGTCAAAAATTAATATTCCAATTAGTTGACAACTAATTTGGAATATTACAGTCCTCCTCGCCAAAATTTTTCTTGTCCTCGAGAAATTGAAAAGATGGATGTTGTAGGATTTTCTCACCCTCCCAAGTGGCATCCTCATCTAGAAGTTTTCTCCATCTGATCTGATATTCCTTCATGGTCGTACTCCTCAAATGTCACTCCCAGGTGTCCAATATGGCCTTCAGATGTACCACCAAATTCCCCTCATCATTAATGGGTGAAAGCTCCATGGTTGTTGTCACCTTCTATCCTAAAGCCTTTTTTAGGCATGAGATGTGAAAAATTTTGTGGATCTTACTCCTGGTTTGCAGCTCCAACTCATATTCTACCTCCCCAACATGCCTAATCACCCTGTATGGTCTGTAGAAGTGGGGCTTGAGCTTCTCAGCTCCCTTTTGATTTAGCGTGGACTGCTTGTACGATTGAAGACAGAGGTAAACTAGGATCATCTACCTCAAACTTCCTCTCCACACGGCCTCTGTCTGTGTAATTTTTATGCTGGTTCTATGTTGTAGCTATGTTATCCTTGAGAGCCCAGAGTATTTCTTGGCTCTTTTGGATCCAGTATTTGGCCCTAGGGGCCTTTCTAGCTCCAAAAATCACATCAAAAAAAGTTAGAGCATTATAACCATACAAAGCATAAAATGGAGACATACCAATCAACATGTGGAATGTCGTGTTGTAGCAGTACTACCCCAAGTGAAGCGAGCACAACCAAGCCTTCTGATGCCCCATGACATAGTTTCTCAAGTATCCCTCCAGCCACTTGTTCACCATCTCAGTTTGTCTGTCCATCTGTGGGTGATAACTGGTGCTAGGTGTCAACTTTGTACCCACTAAACGTAATAATTCCTGCCAAAAGCCACCCATGAACCGACTGCCTCTGTCACATGACTATGGTCTTCGGGAAACCATGGAGTCTGAAAACATCCCGGAAAAATAACTCAGCCACTTGTAAAGCAGTGTACCGGGCTGAGATGGAAAATAAATGGGCATACTTCGTCAGTCAATAAAAAACTATGAAGATGAAATCCTTGCCCTACACCGTGGGCAATCCAGTGGTGAAATCCATGGAGATGATTTCCCATTTACCCTCTAAAATGGGAAGCGGTTGTAGCAAACCTGTAGGGTGGTTTTTCTCTTCCTTATTCCTCTAAAAAACCATGCACTCCCTGACATGCCGAAGTATGTCCTCCTTATGGACCTTCCATGAGAACTTCTCCTCGATGGACATGTATGTTTTAGTGAACCCTTGATGGCTTGAAAGTGGTGAATCATGGGCTGCATTGAAAATCTTCTCCTTGAGTTGGGAGTTTCCTGTTAAGAAGATTCGATCTCGATAATAGATGACCTCATCCATCACCCGGTACCGGTCATATTTCACCTACCCATCTAATAACTCACATGCAAAATGGTCCTTGGAGTACTCTAACAAAATCTGAGCCATCCAATCTGAAACAAGACTCATCGAGGACAGAACTGCCCATCTCTGTGATAAAGCATCGACCACCATATTTTTCTTCCCCTTGACATACTTGATATCAAAATCATAGGCTTGGATCTTGCTGACCCATTTCTATTGTCTCTCCTACAACTGCTTCTACTCAAGGAAGAATCAAAGGCTGTTGTGGTTAGTCCTCACCTGAACCTTGATACCCACTAGGTACTGCTGAAACTTGGCCAACACATGCATGATGGCCAACATCACCTTGTCATATATGGGGTAAAATCTCTCACGTGGCACTAGATTCTGACTCTCAAAATATATAGTATGACCCCCCTTCATCAATACTACACCCACCTCTTCTCATGAAGCATCACACTCTAGCACAAAGGGCTATGTGAAGTCAGGAAATTCCAACACCAGGCAACTGATCATCACCTCCTTGAGCCTGTCAAAGGCTCTCTATGCAACATCTGTCTGGCTAAAGGCCCCCTTCTTGGTGAGAACTGTGAGGGGTGTTGCAATTTGTGAAAATATTTTGAAAAACTTCCTATAGTAGGTGCAGATGGCTACAAACCCCCAAAGTTCAGTCACGCTCTCTGGCTCCGACCAATCCTGGATGGCCTAGATCTTCTCTTCATGGACTCTCACTCTGTCCACTCCGATAATATGCCCCAAATAGAGCATCTCTGTGAGCCCAAACTCGTACTTGAACAACTTGGAATAGAAATGTTGCTCCTCCAAGATACACAATACAACCTCAATTTGCTACAAATGTTCTTCACACATGTAGTTGTAAATGAGAATGTCATCAAAAAATACCAGAATGAAATTTCTCAACTGACCATTGAAGATGTGCTTCATACAATACTGAAAGGTGGTCAGAGCATTGGTTAGCCCAAAGGACATCACCAAAAACTCGAAATGGTCGTAATGGCACTGAAATACAGCATTGGGGGCATCTTGGTCCCTCACCTTGATCTGATGTTACCCTGACCTCAAATCGATATTGGAGAAGAAATTATCTCCCCTCAACTCATCCATCAAATCATTAATCTTGGGGATGGGGTAGCGATTCTTCATGTTTTTCTTATTCAACCCCCTGTAATCTATGCACATCTATAGTTTGTTGACCTTCCTCTTCACTAGAACCATTGAAGAAGAAAAGGGGTTAGTTCTGGGCTTAATGTGTCCCAACGGCAAGTGCTCATGTATAGCTCTTTCAATCTCATCCCTATCGTATTTAGGGTGCCTGCAGGGAGTGGAAATCACTGCCTGTATGCCCTACTCCAACTCAAGGGTGTGCTCAAACCCCCGGTCTGGTGATTGTCTTGGTGGTACATCCCCAAAAACTGTGGAGTAACAGTCTATGATAGTCTACAAATCGGGGTGCACATGCCAACCTGAGACACCTTCCTCTGAAATCAATAGCTCCATTTCCCACTCTATTTCTCCTTTCCAGAAATATGCCTCCATCCGGTGTGCAGAGACTTCCTGTGGAGGATATGTGTGCAGTCCTCTAATCATCACATGCTTCCCACTCTTCTTATTTGTCCACTCCATCTCCAGAGTCTCCCAATCTGTAGTGAATTTCACAAGTTTGATAAGCCACTGTAAACCCAACACTACATTGGTACCTGGAATATCAACCACAAAAAAATGATCAGTCACCATGTATGTCGCCATGGTCACTGCTAATGTCGGGACATACCGCATGCACTGCATGGTTCTAGCACCTGGAACCAACCAGAGAACCCATCAAAGCTCTCTACTTCTATGCCCCTCCTCTGTACTAGTTGGGCATCAATAAAGTTGTGTGTGGCCCTGCTATCCACCAACATTGAAACACACTTCCCCTGGATTGTCCCTCAAACTCTCATTGTTAAATACTTGGGAACTCCCTGCAAGGATGCAAGGGCTCCTCCTATGGGTGCAAACACTTCTCCTCCTGCTATTGGGGGAGCTGGTGGTTGAAAATTGCCTCCTGGTGCATTGGTGCTAGAATCTCCCTCAAAATCCTCATATGCCTCTTCTTCTCCCTCACTTTCGGAGAATACCTCAATGTAATGTGCCTTCCCTCCGGCACAATGATGACTCGGTGCCCATGCTCCTGGAAAGTGAATAAAATATTCATCCGTTTCAAGTCTCTCTGTGTGTCATCATTCAAAGGCCCTCAACCCTAGTTCCCTCTCGAGGTTGGAGCTCTCACATCCTTCCCCTTCTACTGGAATTCTTTTCTGTGGGGAAAAGGATCCCTCATCCTTGGCATGGCATCCTGCAAGTCCCTAGTCCTCCCTACTAAATCCTGTAGTGTAGTAGGCCTAGTATATCTGACTAGCCCATGTAAAGGTTCAACCAGTCCATCAATAAACATGTACACCATCCTAGGCACGACCAGTCTGAAACCATCACTGAGAGCTTCAAGAACTTGGAAATGTAAGTTTTTGGGTTCCTCGTCTATTTGAGCTTGGTCAGCTCAACAAAGTGTTCTTTCAGATCCTTCTAATCAAATCTCTTAATCAACCTCCGGGTGAACTTAGCATACACTTTCACTCCTACGTGACCCAATGTAGACATCCCATGGAACCACTAATCATGGGATTCTCCCTCAAGTTTCAGCACTGCCACCTTGATGGCCTCCACCTCCGCCATTTGGTTTAGCTGAAAGTAAATGTCTAGCTTCTCCACCCAAGCCTTTTTCGAACACTTCGATGACCCATCAAAGGTATCAAGAAAAATATTCCCACGATATGTTGCAATTCATTACCCTATGTGTACCCTCCTCCTCGATTTTGGCTGCGTGGTTTGCTATTTTTCTCTAGCTAGCATAATTCATTGAAATTTAGGGCATCTCTGAACTCTGGCCCATAAGACGGATATTCTCTTAAGTGCTCTCCATAGTTAGCCACCTCCGGCTCCTGTGGTCCTCCCGTTCCTGCCACTAAAGTCAAGAATGTGAGCATTGTAGAGCGTGGTGGGATTCATGGCACTACCTGTTGTGTAGTCTTATGCTCAAGTAAATGGTGAGAGGTACCGTATCCTTCTCCATTATGAATTTCCCTTGGAATTTTCCTCTGTCTGTTCTCTCTGACAATATTTTTTCCCATCTCCTCTATCTTCTTGGAGAGATCCTACATGGAATTTAAGAGGAGGTTACCAAACTCCTTCCCCACATCTCATTCTTCTACCATTGGTGCCTTCCCCTTGCCTTCCTCCACCAAAACATTGTCTTCTTGATCAAGTGTTATTTCGAGCTTGGGCTATCTTCTTCGATACTGTTGCTTTTGTATGTAATGTATTCTCTATCTTATGGTGTGATATACCAAATGCTCCACATGATGAGCGAAGTATATGAGATCTGATACCACTGTAATATCCCAAATTGGGAACAAACAGTAATACAAAGCAAAAAAAGACTAAATCTATGATAGTCTACAAATCAGGGTGAACAGGCTGACCTGAGACACCTTCCTCTGAAATAAATAGCTCCATTTCACACTCTATTTCTCCTTTCCAGAAATATGCCTCCATCTGGTGTGCAGAGACTTCCTGTGGAGGATATGTGTGCAGTCCCCTGATCATTGTTTGGTCAATTTAGTGTGTCCTAAATTGCTGCATTTAATTGTCAATCCGGGAATCGTAAGCTGATGAAGTGCGGCGCACTATATGTGCAAGATAACCTCTTTCTTAACTTTTTGTCATTTGTGGTCTTTCTAAGGTAAAATGGAAATTCTAAAGTGAAAAGCAAGCTTGGTTATATTTATTCAAGGAAGTGATATCCCCTATAATGATTTACCAATCTTGAAACTTTAAAAGAAAATTGAAATTACAATGACAAAAGAAAGTAAAATGCTGAAATGAAAAGTGCTGCTAATCTAATGAATCAAAACAAGAAACTAGTGAACATGAAAACTAAACTATTCTTGCTGCCAACTGAACACAAAAGAAACTACGCTTATGGAAATTCAAAATTGCAATGAAATAAATCTAAATCAGATTACATCAATTCATTTTCTTACCCTTCATCATTAGACCAGCTATGACTTGCGGAAGTAATCATAAACAACTTGTGTAACTGATATTTAATTCGCAGAAAGTAAACTAATACTAAACCATACACACATGATTCAATCCCTCGCCATCAGTCCAGCTGTGGCTTTCGGAGGCAACTGAAGATGTCATACATGATTTAATATATCTAAATTTGTAGAAAAGGAACTAATACTAAACTACACATTTCATCATGCAGCCCCTCACCATCAGTCCAGCTGTGGCTTTCGGAGGTAACTGAAGACGCTATGAGCAGCTTAATATATCTAATTTTGCAGAAAAGACACTAATACTAAACTACACATTTCATCATGCAGCCCCTCACCATCAGTCCAGCTGTGGCTTTCGGAGGTAACTGAAGACACTATGAGCAGCTTAATATATTTAAATTAATCTACTGAATCAGATAAACAAAACTGAAATGTACAAAGCAAGACTGAAGGTAAACAAATGCTATGAAAAAGGAAAATAGCAGCAGAATAATGTTAGTCTCATATCATTAGCCAAAATACTATGAAAGATGCCCGGGCTGTCTACCTAAAACCTGCACAAGAAAACTGATCAGTGATTTAACAATTATAAAAACATGAAAGACAAGAATGCAATGGAAATTAATGAACAGAAATGAAGCAACTATGAAATATGAACATGTAATGAGTTATGATACAATGACTGTTTAAAGAAATGAAATGAAAAATATATACATTAATACACAGAACCTCGGCTGAGCAGGGGCCCTCTACGCAGCTTTGGTAACGATCCTCAACACAAATTAAGTTGAAAACAGAGTTTTTCACATTAAAAAGCAGTTCATTACAAACTGGTAGTATTACGGCTCAAGGCAGCGTAATCACTACATAACAGAGTACGCACATCAACTCAACAACTATGATCAACTAACAACTATCAACTAACTCTACGTGCGTATGCAAACGCTCTATATAAAGCAATAAACTGTAACTGTCTCCTGAAGTTTATGATAGCAGCCAACACGTAGACCACTAAGGCCACGGATATAGGAGTATGGCCATGTTGGAAAACGGATCTATGGAAGGTGGGCGCTTAAATTCAACTCCAGAACTTTGCACAGATGTCAATTAACCTCCGCAAGCTTTGAAACGGCCGTATGGATGTTTCTATGCCACGAAACAGAGTCCAGCCGACATAGAACTCCACAGTTGACTTCCACGTGGATGGCTTTGACCGCGGCTTTCTTTGACAAATTTACTTGAACCAATAGGACACGAACCATGTCCTTGTCATTCCTAGCCTCCCCATGTGGCTCGTTTCCTTCGTAGACACCTGTAACATTGATTTCCACAAAATAGCTGCGGAAAGTTGCAGCAGCTGCGGAAAGTGACAAGTTTCCGCAGCTGTATGAACAAAATCTAAATCAAATAGAAAACACACAAAAATAATTAAAAACCATGTTAGATACCCTTTTGCACATGATATTGACAATTTTGGAGGTTTAGGTGAGTTAAAAAGATATGGAAAAGTGTATGGAAAAGAGGCAAATTCGGGACTCAACATACCCCCACTGTGAAGGTGTTGCATGTCCTCATGCAACCAAAATTTTGACACTCTTTGTTCAATTCATGTGCCTTGAGACTTCAGCCAGCACATCTAACCCCCTTCTCTTCTTCTTTGGTATTGCCATCATTCTGGGTTTCTTCATGAGGCACCTGAATTTGATATTCACAAGTGCTCTGCTCAATTTTTGGCATTTCCTTTTTAGCTTCTTATTCTTCTTTTGCCAAATACCCAAATGTAACATAGTATTGTCATGGATAATCTTGTCCAGTTTGCCTTGCTCTTTGAGTGTTTCATTTTCATTTTTGATATGCCGGTTCAAAAGCTCAAGCTCAAAAATCTCCCGTTTTAATGACTGAACCAAGTCATCCTGCAATGTATGAGGCTGAGTAGAAGAGGTACTTGGACTTGTGGCTGCCTTCTCCAGGGATTCTATATAGTCATAGACCTCCTGCTGTTTGGGGTCTACTTCCGGTGTCTTTTTCATTGGACTATCCTCAAAATGTTGCAAGGGAGAATTATGTTCAAAATTTGGCTGAGGAGAACTTTCATCAATATTTTGCTGAGAATAAGATGGAGTACGCTCATTGTCTGATTGGGAGTGAAAGGAGTCAGGTTCACTAACTGACTGAAATGGACTATTGTCAGTTGGAGACTGTTCAGATGTCTCCTCACCCAAATCAATGAAATTAGGACCTTTAATTTGTGTTTTTCTCAGTTTTCCCTTAAGCCTGCTGCTTCTCCTCACATGCTGTGGTACACTACCCTTTTGTTCTTGTTTTCCTGTTTTTTCCTTCTTGGATAGAGATGACTGTTTTTGAAGAAAAATTAATATTTTAGACAGAATTTGGTGATCTTCTTCTTCAGAAGAAGAAGTTTTATGGACAGCCTCAATAATTTCTTTCCCTTTTGATATTATTGGCTTCTTAGTTTTGATTTCCTTCTTCTTCCTTTTTACCAATCTCTCTTCCCTATCATTTTTCTTCATAGTAATAGTAGAAGTATCTTGGATTTCATCTACTGTTCTTTTCCTTCTACTTCTTTTTGTTGTGCTAGCTGCGGAAATTTCCTGTGTAGGAGCAACTTGGGTTTCAACATCCATTTTCTTTCTTCTACTCCTTCTAATTGGATTACCTTCAGGAATTTCCTGAGGTTCTTTAAAGAAGTTTCTAACTAGGAATTGTTCCCATGTATCTTTTCTTTCTTTTAGCTCCTTTTCAATCAGAATTTTTATAAGCCCATGATGATATAAATGAGGCTCTACATCTCCTAGGTGTTTTTGCACAGTGACAGCCATTTTATTCAAGCTATTATATAGGAAATAAGGAAGATTGAGAGTTTGGTTTTCAAGAAAATTCATCAATATCCTAGTATGATACATGTACATGGAGCCAAAACGGCTTTCACATGTGATAAATTTCTGAACAATGAGTAGTAAAGTGGCCCATTCATCTTTTATTGCATGCACAGGGATTCCTCTTTTGAAAACAGTGATATCCATACCTTGATTTCGGAGTATTGTTCTCCATGCCTCATCACTGATACTTTTGTTTTTGAACCAACGTTCTCCTTCCTGAAGAAGCTCTGTGGCTGCTGCTATTGATGCTTCATTGACTAAAAACTTGAGGTCTCCCACTTCTGCTTCTGAGCCATCAAATGATCTTGCAAACGCTGGTAACTTCTCTGTGGTAACCCTTGAATTTCTGAATAAAACGCAGCCATTTAGCTTTCCTCAACATCTCTTTTGCTTGCGGAAATCCCTCTATAAATTTCTGTCCTTCCGGCTCTGCCCTTAATAATTTTCCCATTTTCTTCTCTGTGCTTCACAGGATTGCCTCTGTGAGGGTTTAAGCGGAAATGGAACGATGGAATACACAGAGTATAGCACAATACTGTGGGGATGTTATCACAAAACGGAAATGAGCACCATAAACAGAATGGAATAAGACTGTGGGTGGATATACGGAAATGAGAGTGAGCAAAAGGAACGGAATGGAATGAAACAGAGAGTGAGAATGAGTAGAGTGGGGTTTTGTAAACACGACAGAGAAACGACAAAGAGGTTAACAAAGTATAATGCATTCGGCCGCATTTTGAATTTTTGGTGGCTGTGTTATAAATATGAACACGTTTCAATAAATGATTATGAAGTTATGCGGCTTGTAAGAGTCCTTTGTCAACTCAAATACGTATCATTATCTACGGTGGGATATTTGAACATGAGTGAGAGTCGGAATTTCAATAATGAAACCGTTTGTGAATAAATGCAAGAGGATAACATAGAGATCGTGGAAGGTTACGGATTGTCAATATAATCATTGCGCGTTATGGGTAGAGCTCATAGTTTAAAATTACATAAAAATGTGTTTTTCGATACTATTTGAAATAAACTTTATTCATACCTTTGGAATCCTTGCTTTTGCCCTTGGTCTTCAACTGATTGATATTCATTAGTGTCTTGAATGTCCCATTGATCCTCTCCTGCATTTTATTTCATGATTTATGAAAATAACAACTAACTGTACATTCTTTTTGAAAACAGAGTAGTAGTAGCTGCGAAATCTGCTTCTGGCTGCGGAAACTGGAGTCAGCTGCGGAAACAGATATCAGCTGCGGAAACTGACACAGCTATCACTTGGCTGAAATAGAAATGAACAAATGACAAATGACCAGGTGGAAATGGTCATAAAAAGATTTTTATTGATGGAATGGATGAAATGAAGTGGAATGAAGTGTAATGAAGTGAAATGAAGTGGAATGAAGTGTAATGAAGTGAAATGAAATGAAATGAAGTGGAATGAAATGGAGTGGGTGGTGAGATGAAATAAAATGAAAAACAGATTTTTTTTTTTTTGGAAAATATAGAGTGTCAGGTGTCCCTGATTTTCACCCCATATTTTCTGTATAAGACTGCCAATCAATGATTGGTTTTCAGGCTTATACCATTTTTTTTCTTTTTTCTTTTTTCTTTTTTTCTTTTTTTTTTTTCTTTTTTTTTAACTTGAAAAACAAAAGCTAGCTTGGTAGAGAAGAAGGATTCTTCTGTACCAGCCTGATTGCAGAACTTTCTTGAAACAACTTGACAAAATCCTTTTTAGAGAGTGGCTTATGATAAACTTTCAATCTATGGCCATTCACTATAAGAGGAGTTTGAAACTCATCAATGGTCTTGATTCTTACAGCTCCATTGTTAAAGATCTTGTCAATCTCATATGGCCCAAGCCAATGAGTCTGAAATTTCCCTTGAAAATCTTTAAACTTGGAGTCAAATAACAATGCTCAATCTCATTCTTGAAACTTCTTCTCTTTGATATATTTGTCATGCCACTTAGTTCTTTGATATTGAACTAGATCAGTTCTTAGAATTGCTTCTTGTCTGATCTCATCTAGCTCATTCGATTGCTCCATTCTATGCTTTTGGGCTTCTGATAAGTCCATTCCCAACTGAACTGCTATCTTGAAGGTCTTGACTTGGAACTCAATGGGAAACAAGACTTCTTTCCCATAAACAAGTTCATAGGGAGAATGTCCTGTTGTATTCCTCCATGTAGTTCTGTAGGGCCACAAGGCTTCTGGAAGCCTTTCTGCCCAATCTCTTCTATGTAGATGAACAGTTTTGGTGATGATACTTTCAAGAACTTTGTTTGTGGACTCCACTTGACCATTTGCTTGTGGATGGTAAGGAGTAGATTTTCTGTGCTTGATTTTGTACTCTTCCATCAACTTCTCCACCAAATTTGATGTGAATTGGCTCCCCTGATCTGTTACAATTTCTCTTGGAACACCAAAGCGAGTAAAAATATCCTCATAAAGAAAATGAACAACTGAATTTTCAGTAGCAGATACTAATGATTTAGCTTCTACCCATTTAGTAACATAATCAGTGCAAACCAATATATACTTCTTTTGCTTAGATGGTGGATTAATTGGTCCAATGAAATCTAAAGCCCATTTTTCAAAGGGTTCAATGAGTACCTGTGTTTGCAGTGGCATTTCATTTGAAAGGGTAGGTTTCCCTACTCTTTGGCAGCTATCACACCTTTTGACATATTGTTTTGCATCTTTGATGAGAGAAGGCCAATAATATCCCAAGGAAAGGATTTTATAGGCCGTCCTTTTGTCCGCAAAGTGTCCGCCGCATGGTTCATCATGACATGCCTTAAGAATATCAGGCATTTCATCTTCCCCGACACATCTTCTGATCACAAGATCTGGCCCTGTTTTAAACAATTCGTTAGAAATCCATGAATATCTTGAACTCTCCTGAATAATCTTTCGTTTTTCTCTTGGAAATAAATGTGAAGGTAGTTTCCCTGTAACCAAATAGTTAGCAATATCTGCATACCAAGGGGTCTTAATAGTTACTGCAAACAAATATTCATCAGAAAACTTATCTTCTACAGGAGAATCTTCTTTAGTATTCTGAATCCTAGACAAGAAATCAGCTACTGTATTCTGTTTTTCTGGTCTATCCAACACAGTAATATTGAATTCTTGCAAAAGTAAAGCCATCTTGTCACTCTGCCATTAGTAACAGGTTTGTTCATTAAATATCTAATTGCAGAATGGTCAGTATGAATAAAAGTTTCATAGCCTGTTATGTAATGTCTAAACTTATTAATTGCATGAACAATAGCTAAGAACTCTTTTTCAGTCACAGTATAATTCAACTCTGTGGGAGTCAAATTTTTACTGGTGTAATAAATGGCATAAGGAATTAAATCTTTTTGACCCAACACAACTCCAAGAGCTGTATCTGAAGCATCTGTAGAAATATGGAAAGGAAGTTTCCAATTTGGTCCTCTCAAGATAGGTGCTTCAGATATTCTTGTTTTCAAAGTTTCAAAAGCTGATTGACAATCAGGATCCCATTTAAATTCATAGTCTTTTGTAAGCAACCTGAAGAGTGGAGATGCTATTTTAGTGAAGTTTTCTATAAATCTTCTATAATAACCAGTAAATCCTAGAAAACTTCTAACATCTCTTTGACAATTTGGAATAGGCAACTTGGAGATGACTTCAACTTTTGATCTATCAACCTTAATTCCATCTCCCGAAATATGATGTCCTAAAACAATCCCTTCAGTAAACATCATAAAGCATTTTTCATGGCTTAATGAAAGGTTTGTTTCTTTACATCTTATAAGAACTTTTTCCAAATTTTCTAATGCCTTTTCAAATGAATTACCATAAACTGTAAAATCATCCATATAAACCTCTACACAATCATGGATTAGATCAGAAAAATTCCTAGTACTGCTCTTTGGAATGTTGCAGGTGCATTACATAACCCAAAAGGAAGCACTCGGTAGGAAAAAGTTCCCCATGGAAAAGTAAATGTGGTCTTATCTTGATCTTCAGGTGCTACCTGAATTTGATTATAGCCACTAAAACCATCCAAAAATGAAAAGTACTTTTTACCTGCTAATGTATCTAATACCCGATCAATAAAAGGCAAAGGAAAGTGATCCTTCAAAGTTGCTTTGTTCAACTCCCTGTAATCAATGCATACTCTCCATTTACCATTCTTTTTAGGTACTATAACCAAAGGAGAAACCCATCGGCTATCTGAAATTGGATAAATGAAGTTTACATTGAGAAGTTTTTGGAGCTCTTCTTTCACTATCTCCCTAAGATTTGGATTCATTCTTCTTTGAGGTTGTCTGATTGGTCTATTGTTTTCCTCAATATAGATATGATGGATGCAAGTCTTAGGATCAATACCCTTCATGTCAGTATACTCCCATGCAAATGCAATAGAATGTTTTTGCAAGATTCTGGTTAGTTCTTCTTGTTGTGACTTCTCCAGATGTTTGTTGATATTCAATGTCTTTTCTGGAAAAATCTCAAAAGCAGAATTACCAAACTCTTCCATAGAGTAGAGAGACATTTGTCTTGATGATAAGTATTCTATGTCAGATTCCAACTGAAATTGTGTGGGGTCATATTCTGAAGTTATCTCAAAATTTTCTAATGTGTTCAGAATTTGACTATCCTCACTAATTTCAGAAATGGTAAAGACAGGTTGTATAGTGTTCTCATCATCAACCCATTCATTGTCTCCTATTTCTGTAATTGCTCTTGCAGGAGGATACAAATTGAATTTCTTTGTCGAATTACCATTAGAAATGTACATGTCTCCAGATCTACAACTAATAAAAGCATCAACTGTGGCCAGCCAAGGTCTTCCTAAGATAATTGGATGTCCTCCTAGATTGCTTTTGGGAGTCAAAATCATAAAGTCTACTGGATATTCCCAAGAATCTAAGGAGACCGAAATATCTTCTAATACACCATCTGGTTTAATAACCGATCGATCTGCAAGTTGCAATAAAGTAGGTGTAAAAAGAAGGTTAGGAAGTTTTAACTGTTCCATAGTCTGCCTACTCATAATGTTGATAGCAGCCCCTAAGTCAATCAATGTGTTTGGAATTTCTATCCCATTTATATGTGTCTTGACAATTGGACTTCCTGGATCTACATATTTCTGCATGGCAATTTTTCCCATCATAATGTCTGCAATCTTTCCTACCAGGTGGATTCTTCTTGTGTCCTTTAGCTTTCTTCCTGGTCTTTTGAAACTAAACTCCTTTATGGTTTTTGCTAGAATAGGAATTTCTCGAATGGCTTGTAGCAATGGAATCTTGATACAAAAATTCTTCAATTCATCTAGAAAGTCATAGTTAGGCAACAAGATTTGTTTTTCCACCCCCTTATCAATTTGTAGTCTTTCCGGGAAAGGAGGTGTAGATGAAGATACAGGTTGCTCAACTATAGGAGTTGTGGATGTTAGCTTTTCTTTTTCTTTTTGAATTTTTGAATTTTGAAGAGATTCTTCCTAAGAACCCTTATTGACTTGAAGAGAGTCCTCCTCAGAGGTATCTTGCTCTTGAATGTCTATAGAAGGTTTTTCTAAAACTCTACCAGATCTGAGTTGTACATCGTTGAGAGGAACAATCACATAGGTAGGAAATTGTTGTCCTTCTACCATATAAGTAGTTTGAGGATTCTTATTGTTAGGATTTGGCAATGGCTGAGCTGGAAGTTGATTTGTCTTTTGTTGGTATGGGAGCATGAGTTGAGGATTTGTATTTTGTTGAGAAGGTTGTTGTTGTGGAAATGGAAATGAAAGTTGTTGTGGATTTTGGTTTGGAAATTGTAGAGCTTGTTGATTTTGAAAAGATGGAGGATATTGATAAAATTGGGCAAATCTCCCATAAGGATTTTGCATCCCTTGTACCCATGGCTGATATGAATTTTGATGTTGGGGCCAAGATTGTTGCCAAGGAGTCCAATTTGGTGGGGTTTGAAGATTCATAGGGTTATTAACCCCTTGAGATTGTTGTCCCTGCCAAGGTCTCCTTGCGACAAAACAGAGAGATTCTACTGAATTTGGATCTTCTTGAAAAACAGCTTTGAGTCCAGGGATTGAAGGACAATCCCTGATCTCATGATTTTCTGAGCAAATCATACATGTTTCTACAACTTTTGCATCCAAGGGACATTCCCTTAAAGCATGTTTCTTTCTACATTTCGGACAAAAGATGGCTAAAGCATCTGTTTCTGCTTTCTGCTTGTTTTGGATTTTAAGGGTGTCTAGTTGTTCACTAAGACCCCTAAGATATCAGTTTTAAACTCATCAAGCATATTACCAATCTTTGTCCTACTTACTGATCCAGTTGCAGATTTGTTAGCCCTAATAAGAGAAGAATCCCTAGGCCCTTTTCCAGTTTTAGATCTTCCCCTTGAGAATTGGATACATAGTTCTGTTATATCATGAAATGGGAGTTGAGAAATGTCTCCTTTCCCCATCATGTTTAAAATTTCTATCCATTCATCTCTAATGGCTTTTAATAGGAGGGCTTTCAAGGTTTCATTATCTAAATTGCTCATCTTTTCTCTTTTCAAGTTGTATTGAAATCTTTCAATTAAGTCTTCCAAATTTTCATCTTCTTTTTGCATCATTTTGAATACCTCATCCTTGTGATCGGTGGGCATACAATAGTCCAAGTATCTATCCAAAAATGTTTGTTTCATATCATTCCAAGTCCTGATAGATTGAGTGGCTAATCCCATGAACCATTTCAAAGCAGATCCCTTCAAAGTTGAAGGAAATAATTTGAGTTTTTGAGAATCTTCCATATAGTCATAAGTTCGGCACACTACTTCAAACTCAAACAGAAATGTTTCAGGATCCTCACTTCGTAATCCATAAAAGTTAGGGAGAACAGATGGTGAGATATTTTTCATTGTTGCATGAGTTTCCTCATCAATTATAGGGAATCCAAGAAAATTGTCCCTATTTCTACCGTTATTTCCTTCACCATTGTTATCTTCATTATCTCCTCCTCCTCTACCTCCACCTCTATTTATTACTTCCTCTGCCATGATAGTTTCTTTAGAGTCCTTATAGTCCTCTAGTTCTTCTACCAAGGAAGGATGAGAGAAAGTTTCTTTATTTTCTAAGTGGGTTTTAGTAGGTGGTATAGGAGAATCCTCTAATTCAGCTGTTCTTTGACTTCCAAATATCTTAAGGCTAGGGGTAGATGTTGGTGAATCTGGTCTATGCCTTGAAGAATATGGAGTTATGAAAATCGAACTCTTGGCTTTAGCTATAAACCTTCCCCTAGAATCTCTTGCTCTATGCATGTCATTTTTTATTTATTTTTTAAAAGTTGGGCTAATAATTCTCTTTCTGATCTTCCAGATCACGCTAGGTGCAAGAAGAGAGCATACTTAAGAAATTACTAAACCAATAACTCTCTTTTCTGATCCTCCAGATCACACTAGGTGCAAGAGGAGAGCATACTTCAAGAAGTTATCAAGTTTTTCCTTCTTTTATGATTTTATGTTTTTTTTTTTTAAGAAATTGGCTACCTAGTTACACTTCCCCGGCAACGGCGCCAAAATGTTTGGTCAATTTAGTGTGTCCTAAATTGCTGCATTTAATTGTCAATCCGGGAATCGTAAGCTGATGAAGTGCTGCGCACTATATGTGCAAGATAACCTCTTTCTTAACTTTTTGTCGTTTGTGGTCTTTCTAAGGTAAAATGGAAATTCTAAAGTGAAAAGCAAGCTTGGTTATATTTATTCAAGGAAGTGATATCCCCTATAATGATTTACCAATCTTGAAACTTTAAAAGCAAATTGAAATTACAATGACAAAAGAAAGTAAACTGCTAAAATGAAAAGTGCTGCTAATCTAATGAATCAAAACAAGAAACTAGTGAACATGAAAACTAAACTATTCTTGCTGCCAACTGAACACAAAAGACACTACGCCTATGGAAATTCAAAATTGCAATGAAATAAATCTAAATCAGATTACATCAATTCATTTTCTGACCCTTCATCATTAGACCAGCTATGACTTGCGGAAGTATTCATAAACAACTTGTGTAACTGATTATTTAATTTGCAGAAAGTAAACTAATACTAAACCATACACACATAATTCAATCCCTCGCCATCAGTCCAGCTGTGGCTTTCGGAGGCAACTGAAGATGTCATACATGATTTAATATATCTAAATTTGCATAAAAGGAACTAATACTAAACTACACATTTCATCATGCAGCCCCTCACCATCAGTCCAGCTGTGGCTTTCGGAGGTAACTGAAGACGCTATGAGCAGCTTAATATATCTAATTTTGCAGAAAGGAAACTAATACTAAACTACACATTTCATCATGCAACCCCTCACCATCAGTCCAGCTGTGGCTTTCGGAGGTAACCGAAGACACTATGAGTAGCTTAATATATTTAAATTTAACTACTGAATCAGATAAACAAAACTGAAATGAACAAAGCAAAACTAAAGTTAAACAAATGCTATGAAAAGGAAACTAGCAGCAGAATAATGTCAGTTTCATATCATTAGCTAAAATACTATGAAAATGCCCCGGGCTGTCTACCTAAAACCTGCACAAGAAAACTGATCAGTGATTTAATAATCATAAAAACATGAAAGACAAGAATGCAATGGAAATTAATGAACAGAAATAAAGCAACTATGAAATATGAACATGTAATGGGTTATGATACAATGACTGTTTAAAGAAATGAAATGAAAAATATAAACATTAATACACAGAACCTCGGCTGAGCAGGGGCCCTCTACGCAGCTTTGGTAACGATCCTCAACACAAATTAAGTTGAAAACAGAGTTTTTCACATTAAAAAGCAGTTCATTACAGACTGGTAGTATTACGGCTCAAGGCAGCGTAATCACTACATAACAGAGTACGCACCTCAACTCAACAGCTATGATCAACTAACAACTATCAACTAACTCTACGTGCGTATGCAAACGCTCTATATAAAGCAATAAACTGTAACTGTCTCCTGAAGTTTATGATAGCAGCCAGCACGTAGACCACTAAGGCCATGGATATAGGAGTATGGCCATGTTGGAAAACGGATCTATGGAAGGTGGGTGCTTGAATTCAACTCCAGAACTTTGCACAGATGTCAATTAACCTCCGCAAGCTTAGAAACGGCCGTATGGATGTTTATATGCCACGAAACGGAGTCCAGCCGACATAGAACTCCATAGTTGACTTCCACGTGGATGGCTTTGACCGCGGCTTTCTTTGACGAATTTACTTGAACCAATAGGACACGAACCATGTCCTTGTCATTCCTAGCCTGCCCATGTGGCTCGTTTCCTTCGTAGACACCTGTAACATCGATTTCCACAAAATAGCTGCGGAAAGTTGCAACAGCTGCGGAAAGTGACAAGTTTCCGCAGCTGTATGAACAAAATCTAAATCAAATAGAAAACACACAAACATAATTAAAAACCATGTTAGATACCCTTTTGCACATGATATTGACAATTTTGGAGGTTTAGGTGAGTGAAAAAGATATGGAAAAGTGTATGGAAAAGAGGCAAATTCGGGACTCAACAATCATCACATGCTTCCTACTCTTCTTATTTGTCCACTCCATCTCTAGAGTCTCCCAATCTGTAGTGACTTTCACAAGTGTGATAAGCCACTGTAAACCCAACAATACATTGGTACCTGGAATATCAACCACAAAAAAATGATCAGTCACCATGTATGTCGCCATGGTCACTGCTAATGTCGGGACATACCGCATGCACTGCATGGTACTAGCACCTGGAACTAACCAGAGAACCCATCAAAGCTCTCTACTTCTATGCCCCTCCTCTGTACTAGTTGGGCATCGATAAAGTTTTGTGTGGCCCTGCTATCCACCAACATTGAAACAAAATTCCTTTGGATTGTCGCTCAGACTCTCATTTTTAAATACTTGGGAACTCCCTGCAAGGATGCAAGGGCTCCTCCTATGGGTGCAAACACTTCTCCTCCTGCTATTGGGGGAGCTGGTGGTGGAAAATCGCCTCCTAGTGCACTGGTGCTGGAATCTCCCTCAAAATCCTCATATGCCTCTTCTTCTCCCTCACTTTCGGAGAATACCTCAATGTAATGTGCCTTCCCTCCAGCACAACGATGACCCGGTGCCCATGCTCCTGGAAAGTGAATAAAATCTTCATCCGTCTCAAGTCTCTCGATGTGTCATCATCCAAAGGCCCTCAACCCTAGTTCCCTCTCAGGGTTGGAGCTCTCACATCCTTCCCCTTCTGCTGGAATTCTTTTTTGTGGGGAAAATTATCCCTCGTCCTTAGCATGGCATCCTGCAAGTCCCTAGTCCTCCCTACTACATCCTGCAGTGTAGTAGGCCTAGTATATTTGAGTAGCCCGCGTAAAGGTTCAACTAGTCCATCAATAAACATGTACACTATCCTAGGCATGGACCAGTCTGAAACCATCACTGAGAGCTTCAAGAACTTGGAAATGTACGTTTTCGGGTTCCTTGTCTATTTGAGCTTGGTCAGCTCAACAAAGTGTTATTTCGGGTCCTTCTAATCAAATCTCTTAATCAACCTCCAGGTGAACTTAGGATACAATTTCACTCCTACGTGACCCAATGTAGACATCCCATGGAACCACTAATCATGGGATTCTCCCTCAAGTTGCAGCACTGCCACCTTGATGGCCTCCACCTCCACCATTTGGTTCAGTTGAAAGTAAATGTCTAGCTTCTCCACCCAAGCCTTTGTCGAACACTTCGATGACCCATCAAAGGTATCAAGAAAAATATGCCCATGGTATGTTGCAAGTCATTACCCTATGTGTACCCTCCTCCTCGATTTTGGCTGCATGGTTTTCTATTGTTCTCTAGCTGGCATAATTTATTGAAAGTGAGGGCATCTCTAAACTCTGGCCCATAAGACAGATATTCTGTGAAGTACTCTCCATAGTTAGCCACCTCTAGCTCCTGTGGTCCTCCCGTTCCTCCCACTAAAGTAAAGAATGTGAGCATTGTAGAGCGTGGTGGGATTCATGGCACTACCTGTTGCATAGTCTTATGCTCAAGTAAATGGTGAGAGGTACCGTATCCTTCTCCATTCTGAATTTCCCTTGGAATTTTCCTCTGTCTGTTCTCTCTGAAAATATTTTGTCCCATCTCCTCTATCTTCTTGGAGAGATCCTGCATGGAATTTAAGAGGAGGTTACCAAAATCCTTCCCCACATCTCATTCTTCTACCATTGGTGCCTTCCCCTTGCTTTCCTCCACCAAAACATTGTCTTCTTGATCAAGTGTTATTTCGAGCTTGGGCTATCTTCTTCGATACTGTTGCTTTTGTATGTAATGTATTCTTTATCTTCTGGTGTGATATACCAAATGCTCCACATGCTGAGCGAAGTATATGAGATCTGAAACCACTGTAATATCCAAAATTGGGAACAAACAGTAATACAAAGAAAAAAAAGACTAAATCTAAAGCTAACAGGAAAATACATCAAAACACCATGAATTGAGCCAAAACCGTTGAGTGATTTTATTAATTTTTTTGAATGGGAAAAGGTACAATTAGTGCTTAGGAAGATGGCACCTTGGCCTACATAAGACATGCTGAAATACACCTCAATCCCTGCTCAGAAACTCTGGTTGCTTGCTGCTCTACGTGGCTCCTCCTCTACGTTTCCCAGCGTGGAAAATGTTGCTACTGGATGGAAATGGACTGCGTATTTGGGTTATTCTAATCCTCAGAAAATTTTGATATTTGGACACCAGAATCTCCACAAAAAACCTGGAAAAAACCGCGAAAGGTTTTCTGAAATTATAACCCTAGAAAATCACCCTCTTGAGCTGGGTACGCAATTATGTTGGGTACACTAGGCTTTGAACTAATCTACTGGAAATTTCCCAAAAAATCTGCTATGGAAGGGTTGATCCCCTCTCCAGACTCCTGACTGAAATCTCTTTGTCCTTCTCCCTCTCCAGAGCTGCTCTATTGCTGGACTGCATATCTCTCTAGTTTATTGCGCTACACTGGACATGAACATATGTGTCTCACCTCCACAACTGAACTGAACTCCTCTCTTGAGCAGGCACTCGAAGTCCCCTAAGGATGAGGTTGATATTTTCGCTTGGAAATATTTGTGCTAAACAAAACTTCCAGACTCGACTAAACAACTCAAGCATGCTTCTAGTTTACCATACATAAATTTAGTTGATGATTAAATGAATGAGGGATGAGTTTATCTCATCCTATTTTACCTATTTGAGCCCCCAATGTTCCCTTGGGCACCACTAGACTGTGTTGCCTCCTCTGCTAGCTAACCACTGCACAACAGATGTCCCCCTATTGTCCCCCCACTACCTCGGCATTGCCTACACTGTTGCCTCCACTACGCTTCCACTGGCCTAATATTAGTCTACTGCGTATAGCTAGCCCCACGGGCCCCACTCCTACTCTAATGCTTGCCTTTGTGACTTTAGGAAAGTGATTTAATATCTGATTTATTTTTGGGTCACCTTTACCAACTTTGTTTTCTTGCCAACTTTAGAAAAAAGGAAAATTTGTCAAAAAATAATATTCCAATAAGTTGACTGCTAATTTGGAATATTACATTTTAGACTTCAAGTTCTGCAAATTTTTTCCACGTTCAAGAAATTATTCAATTAATGAAAGTGATATTTGGTTTCAGTTCTTAATCTTCTTTTCCTTAAGGGTTTGAAGATTCCTTTGGTTACCGCCCACCCCAAGTGCTCAAGATCCCTCATGCACCATTACTCTTTATGTATTTGTTTATCTATGCAGTTTATTTCCGAATGTTTCTTTATGTATGGCTACTTAGCTAGTTTATGAAAAGTACTTTCTTACACAATATTTAAGAATTATATGATAACATTGGAAGTGGCTATATTTTTCAAATGAAATTCTTATTTTTGCATTTAATTTCACTTTGATTACTATTGTTTTTTTGTTGTCCATCATTTATTGTTTTACTATGTCTGCACAATTTCCTATTTTGTAGCTACATGAAACCCTATAGCCATGTATTTTGTTGAATAAACCCTAATATCACTGATGCGATAGCTTGGAAATGAGTGCCTTATAATTTCTTAACCTAACCTTAGCTTCCTTTCTTTCCAACCTTGCTTTTAGCATATTTTTTTGCTCGCTGGATTGTCTCTTGTAGAAAAACACAAACTCCTGTTGTAGTTTGCAACTTGCTTATGAAACTTGCCCAACTTCACATCCAACTCATGATTCACCTTAATTGATGTGTTACAATGAACTTTGAACCTTGAATATGTAATTTATAAGTGGATACCAAGTATATGCCTTGACCTAGTTTACTGTAGAGAATGTTTTTTTCCTTCAAAATTAGGGTTTTACTATTTGCAAGCTTTTAATTCAGCAATGTGTTTTCTTTACTAACATAGTATAATAGGTATGCTTTAATTTCATTATAGTTGATATAGTATTCCTTCCTGAATGGAAATTAGCATAGTTTTTCTCGTTGTCTTTCATTCCCTGCAATTTCAAGTTCTTCCCATAGCATAGAAAAATTAAAATGGTCTCTATATAACCAAATTTCATCTTAGTTGTGATATCCCTTAGCTTAAATGATATGTTGATGCAGGAGCATCGCATGAGATGAATTTCACCGAACTGTGTGGTAAAATTACCTTTGAGTAGAGGGTTGGATCTCTTGAATTTAGTTTTGTTTATTTATTGTAATAATTTGCCTTCATTTCATTTATTGTAATAGTTAGAGAAATTCTAAATTAGGAGGAAAAGATAATATTGTTAGAATGAAATGCATTGAACCTTGGAATAAGGATTTATTTGTTAGTTTGTTAAAAATAGTGAATGAATTTAGTATAAAGCAATGATAGAACGAGAGACAGAGAGGGAGAGAGACCGGAGATTGATGTAATCAAACTGAGAAGGGCAAAAGAACTCTATAATTTTTATTTTCTGAGTAATTGATTGAAGTATGGATGTGAAAGTAATTTTTCATGTGTGTGTGCATTAATCCAAAACCTGCTAAGGAACACTTACGACAGGAGTTAAAATTTGGGTATTAATCTTTCTAATTTTTTTTAAGTCAGAAACCCAAATTTCCTTGTTCGCATCACAAATCCAAAACTTAAGTCATATATTGCATCGCACCGATATGATATTTCACCACATCGCTATCAGTGATTTTTATATTTATACGTTAAGTTATCGCAAGTTAATTGTGGTAATTTTGATATCTGATATACGATATCGTAAATCTTGCGATATGCGATAAGGTTTTCACAGAGATTTTCGAAATCACAAAATTACAAACATTGTGATATATTTTATGTGCGATTGGTGGAGTTTGTTAATTTATGTGAACTGCATTACGTTTAAAATCACAAAGTAGTAGTATTTTTTGGAAAATGAAATATAGTTATAAAGGGCCTAATTGATTTTTAATTGCAGTTTAAAGTTTTTAAATTGAGTTTTCACGAGAACAGTGCGTCTGTACATCATTTTTTGGTATCAGAGGGTTGATTGAAATAGACTTTAATTTAGTAAGATGCCACCTAGAAGAGCAGCTGGCATAGGGAGAGGAAGACCAGTAGAAAATGCGATTCTACTAAAAGAGGTTCAATTCCTTCGTGCAAGGATGCAGACGATGGAAGTTGCCCAAAGGAGAGCGCCTGATGAAGGAGATGACAATGTTGCAAAAGAACCTTCAGAAGAAGAAGAAGATGAAGAGAATGAAAGAAACAAATTTCTCAAGATGTTGATTAAGGCGAGCAGAAGACCGAAGGTAGAGGTGCCTTTGAATGATGGAAATCTCAATGTGGAAGAATTAATGGACTGGATCAATTCATTAGACATGTACTTTGATTTTGAAGAAATTCAAGACAAAAATAAAGTGAAATTTGTAGTTACCAGATTGAAAGGCCATGCAGCCATTTGGTGGGAAGAGTTATAGGTATCCAGACAAAGAAAAGGAAATCCCAAAATTAAACAATGGGATAAAATGGTAAGTAAATTAAAGAGTAAGTTCACGCCAAAGGATTATCAGTTAAATAATTTTAAGCAATTACAAAATTTGAAGCAAAAAGGGATGATAATGAAAGAATATACAAAAGAGTTTTATCGGATGAATATCAAAGTTGGACATGTGGAAGATGATGTTGAGAAAGTATCCAGGTACATAAATGGCTTGAGGTATGATATTCAGGATGAGATCAGTTTATTAAATCTAAAACCAATTGAATATTCTTACCGAGCATCCTTAAAAGAAGAGGAGAATATAGAAAGGAAGCAAAACCAAATAAATAGAGGGAAGAATCCAGTAAGAGGAAAATGAGTATTAAAACCTAGATTTCAGCATTTGTAGAGTGAAGCAGGAGGTTCTAGTAATAGACCACCACAGAGAGGAGACTATGGTCGACGAAGGTTCGTACCCAGAGGTAGAGGCCGAAGAAGAGAGATTCAGTGCTTTACATGTGGTGAATGGGGACATGGGTTGTGGGACTTTCCTCACAATAAGTCAACAAATCAGAGAAATGTGAATATTGCTGAAGCAAAGGAAGAAATTCCACAGATTGTGGGAAAATAAGAACCACTCGAAGGAGGAGAATCCTTGTTATTGAAAATGGTATTGCTTAAAGTAGAAAAAGAAGCAAAAGAGCCAGTTCAGAGGAAGAAAATATTCAGGATTATATGTGTTGGAACAGGGTCTCCTGCATGCTACGAAATTGGTCCGATTTTGTATATTATTGATTATATTTAGTCTAGCACAGGGGTTTTTGGGTGGGTCAAAGCCCTGAAAGCATTGTAATGGGTCAAAGGGTAGACCTAGAGTCTGTAAACCACAGTTTGCGGACCATAGGAAAGATTAGGCTAAGATTGTTATAAATAGAGGGACATTTTGAATTATAAGGCAAGAAGATGATGAGATCTTGATGCAAATTGTGGCTTAGTAGATTTGTTTGGGTTTTTGGGGAAAGGAATCCTGCTGGCTTGTTGGCTCGAGGGGTCTTGAACCATGTTCAAATTTCAAGGTTTGCCAACAAACCCCTATACTACTGGCCCTTTCGGCAATGACCTACTTGTGCAGGTCAAAGTCTCACCTGAAGTAGTATGGGTGGGTGCTGGAACCAGGTTTTCGCACCCTGAGAAAGGATAGGTAAGGCAAGAAAAGCTGCGTCCTACCTCGAGATGTCCAGATATTCCTGAGCAGGGCTTATAGATCTCTTTCCGCATCCACGTGTGCAAGGTCAATTATACTATGGTGCTCAATAATCATATACTTCTAAGACAATAGCTCAGTATTGCATAAAACAGAACAAAACAAATCTAGATGTAGTAAAAACACTTACACAGAACTTTTGCAACTGAATACAGAATACGCATAATACAACAATCGCCAATGATTCACATAAACAATACACATAGATTTAGTTCTCAAACAACCTTTCTTATTCATCAATTCATCAATTCCCTATTACAATACCCATCCCAGCTTGCGCACATAGCAGCAGGGTCCACACACAGCAGGACTCTGGATCTCCACGTACACTGCTAGCAGGAGTCCTTCCCCAAAAACCCAAACAGATTTACTAAACCACAATTCGCATAAATAGCTCTTCTCCTCTCTAGCTTACAATTCAAAATGTTCCTCTATTTATAACAATCTAGCCTAAAATTTCCTATGGTCCGCAAACCGTGGTTTTCGGACACTAGGTTTACCCTTTGACCCATTACAATGCTTCCGGGGCTTTGACCCACCCCAAAACCCCTGCGCTAGACTAATGATAATAAAAAATATACAAAATCAGACCAGTTTCGCAGCTCGTAGGAGACCCTGTTCCAACAGTCCCCCAACACAATCTTGTGACTCGTCCCAAGTCACTGTGGTGATGCGGTCCCTATCTGCGCACGTAAGGTATTGAAGGTGATGATTATTGGAGGTAACACTTCCTGACTTTGGGTAGCAACACTTTGTGCGATATCGACAAGCTTCAGGGAAGTAAGTCCTTCAGGAGCCGTGGTAACCCACTCCAATATCTGGTTGACTCACGTGATGGCATCATGAGCACCCTGAGATATCTGGAAGCCAGCATCACCCCATGGCTTCAAGTTCTTTCTGATGACATGATTGACATGTTGGAGATCCGCAATCGTGTCTAGGAAGGCGTTGCTAGTTTTCAAGAGTGCCAGACGCTGCACAGGGACGAAGGAGGAAAAGGTAGCTTCAATTTGATTGAAAGTAGCTTCCTTTTGTCGTAAGTCCTTCTTGACATGCTGAAGCATTAGGGTTGAAATGGACTGATGTCCAGAGCTTCATGGCCATCTCAAGCAACTGAGTACCCAGAGTAAGTTGTCCTTTAATAATATCCGTAGCTTCTGTTATCAACGTAGCACGTTGTGCGTGTACATCCGGGGGTATGGTAGGCTGTGCTTGGGCCTGACACGCGGTGAATTGGCAGGCCATTTTGGTCTTGAGGGTTTGTACTTTAGTTTGGGATGCCTTGAGTGCTGCAACCAAGCCTTCTATGGTAGCCCGGAGTGGATCTGATGCCGGGATTTCATCGAGGATCTCTGTGTCGAGCTGGTGAACCATTGTTTTGAGCTGGGCCATACGGGAGATATCTACGGTTTGGCGTGTGAGGAGTGGAGTGGCCACATTGAGTTGTTGCTATGCAGTCCATTCACGATGATGGATTTCTTGCAACATGGATGTGTGTAAATCCTGTAACGCCTCGCGGGGTAGTTGCGCCAAGTCTACTTGTAGTTCCGTAGATTTTGGGAGGTGGTAAACGACCAAGATAGTGCAAGGTAGAGAAAAAATATGGCTTTCACTGGCAGGTAGTCTGGAACTGTGGAGAAGTCGCAGCGTATCCCTATACTGCTTCGTCCCCCAGGGGGATGGATTATCCTTGTTAGTCATCCATTTCGTTGTAATATTCCAAAATTTGCATGCAACAAATTGGAATATTAATTTTTTCTTACATCATCTATGAGGTGAATAAAGTGGGTAAAAGACCCATGAGTAGGAATAAATCCCTCATAGTGTGAAAGGGATCAATGGAGTAGCTTTATTTTTCACCTTCCAGTGTGAAAGGTGCAAATGCATGAGGACAAGGTCAAGTTTGACCAAGTCAACAACGCTATCTAAGAGGTTGTGGCTTGCTTGGAAAGACAACACAGTTTGAAAGGGAGAAATTTCACTTGTGGAAGAAACCCTAATGTGTGGGGTCTAGTGCAAAGAGACATTCACTTGCATAAAAGGAGGAAGAGGCAGCCATAGAGGGACATGTTTGAGTATTTGATTATTGGTCTTGTAGACTATTTGCAGTCTCCGGCTGTTTAGCTGAGTTGCAGTGCTGTTTAGCACGAGGGATTCCTGTTTAGGAATTATTCTCCTTCTTTAGAGGCCTCTTGAAGGATTGCACTTCATTTCTCCACATCTAGGCTCAAGGCCAAAGCCATTCCTTTCAGTCACAATGTTATTTCTGCTGAAGTATAACATTGTGTTGTAGGGTGTTCCAGTGGAGGGTTCCACAACACCATTCCTTGGCTCATCTTTCAGAGGAGGGAGCTTCTATTCCTCGAGAAGGTTAGTGAGGAAGGTTTCAGAGCTGATTTTCCTATATTGGCATCAGGCCAAGCTTCTCCCATCACCAGCCGTGCAGTCCCTTCTCTAAACTACGTTATTTCAGTGCATATCTGCAGTGGGCGTTTGCACCACTATCTCGGAGGGTGAGATCTTTAGTGCTAGGATCAGCCTTGCACTCGTGAGATCCATTGGAGGAGGTTTGCTTCAGATTGGACATCTTATTCAGACATCTCCATTCATTCCAGTTTTGAGTTGCAATTGCTACCCTGCAACTCCGACATTTCTGCAGTTTTGCCATTTGTACGTATATTGCAGCCAATCCTTCTAAGGATTGTTGTACCATTGTTTTCAGGGGTTGAGAGCTTGCTCCCCCACATTTCTTGAGCTGATATTGTCATATAATTCTGTTATCATTTTTTATGTTCCAGTGTCTCCATTAAATTGCGTTGTTATAGCCTTATGTAAATTCTGAGTAGCAGTGGTCTTCAAATTCTTGTACATGTTTTGTTGAGGTCCTCATTTCTTAACTTGAGTGATTGATTCCTCAAAGGATTGTATAATTTTGCTGCTATAATATAAAAGGGAACGCTATTTTTATCTTCATGTCTCACAGCTCATAATAATAACACTGTTATTCCACCTCTTGTTCAAGAACTGTTGCAGCCCCTTCATCGAGCACTTTTTGAAGGAAACTAGGTGTGGGAGATCTTTTTAACCCACCTCTTGGATTTCAGTCTTAGATACATTGATCTAAGGGATCTAGGTCTTGGTTTCAAATCCTGTAGTAGCAATTCCTGGAAAATGTGTTTTCCAGTCATGCCTTGCTAGTAGATCCCATTTTGGGATATTACAGTGTTATCAGAGCTACAATGTTGGCTCAGCTTGTGTGTCTCAACCAAAGGAGAGGATGGGCTTTATCTCATCATATTTCAGATCCATGAAGAACCTCCCCAAGGAGGATAATAAGATAGAAGATGAAGGACCCTGTACTTCATATTCTCATCGAGAAGGAGACAGAGAGATGAGCAGGAAAAAGACTGCATCCTTTGGAGGAGAAAATGGGGATAGGCCCACAAAGATTCTTCCTAATTCTGTACATAATATTCATGAAGATTTCAAGAAGATAAGGATGGAGATGTATGAAGAATCTCCAAAAGAGTTTGGATTTAAATCAAAATCTAGATTTTCATATGAGAAGTGTGAGCAAGCAGCCACACACTCTAACACACAACGCAGTTGCATGCCCAGGATTGCCAGAAGAGAGATGGAAAAAGGAGAAGAGGTTTCTAGGAGGGAAACTCTTAGTAATTTTCTGAAGGAGTATGAGTCTTAAACTCAGAAATTCTGAGATCATCTCAGTTTCTCAGAGTTTTGCAAGATCAAGGTGAAGGGAAGAGAGCAGCAGAATAGATTTATTCTATCTACCTTTGAAGGTTCACCTACATGTTCAGCCAAAGCTTGGGTGGAGGATACCTTCTTGCAGCAGCACGAAATTCTTGAAGATGAAGCCATCAAAGTTGCAGCGCTACATTTGAGAGGTAAGTTCTATGCCTGGTGGATCTTTGAATCCTTTTCTTTGAAAAATGTAAATATTGCATCTTATGCAAGTTTCACTAAGGCCTTAGTGAAAATATTTGGTAGGAGGATTCATGAGACACACATGGTGGAGCTAAAAAAGGGAACTTAGACAAAACCCTTGCATAATAGCACAATACCACTTCAGAAAGCCATTTAGGAGGCTAAAAAATTGCACCATACCTTGCCGGAAGAGAGACTTTCATCTAACACCTTTAAGGAAGGAAGCATGGAGATATCTTTTTCAAAGAGGGATCCAATCAATGGGAGGTTGCCCATTCATGTTGCAGAGATTGAGGACAACAACGCTGTCTCATCTAGATATTATCTAGTGCCTCATGCAGAGGAAGGAGGAGTTGTTGCTCCAAGAAGAGGGATGCTTGCATCTTTGTAAGGAAGTCCCCAGGATCTCATGTGTGGAGATCAAGGCACAACTCATGTGCCATTGTTGAGGAGGTGTGGAGCCATGAAGACACAAGGACAAGGTAGGGAGGAGAACCAGCATCATGAGATGAGATGTACACATCCCTATCCACTTCAGGAGGTTGATGCACCTAAGGAGAAGACTAGATTGTGCAGTAAGGGCATGGATAGATTTGTCCATTCATATATGCAGTCATATCTTGAAGATGATGTCTCATTGCATGGAGACATTTTTCCGAGGAGACCACTGGATCAGTAGAGGAGGATGGATGCTTCACCATTTGAGGCACCACTTAGTGATTTCAGAGGAGTGGAGACCTTGGGAGAGCTTGATATAGTGCTGGGAGTCTTGGGTAGACTCAAGGAGAGAGGGAGCATTCTCTTAACATCATCATTACCCACTTCCATTTCATATTCTACACTATGGCAGAAGCAGCAGGGGAAGGATAACAACCTTCCAACTTGCATCTTTAGCATGGGGGATGTCAGAGAAGAGGGTGCCCATATGACAGGTGTTCTTCATGAGAGATCATCAATGCTGTCACTATGGAGGATAGATCCATATTGGAACTCCCAGCTGTTGGTGGAGTATTCCAAGGATCTTTTCACTTGTATAATATTGGATGACCTGTTGCATGAGGAGGGGCATTCAGTCAGAGATGGGATCATCTTGTATCATGGTAGTATCTTCTTTCCTAGAGCTTCCAAGCTCAAGGAGAAGTTTCTACAAGTAGCTCAAGAGGATTTCCTTTTCAGCACCACTTGTTCTATGAGAGCCTACCACACCATCATGGAGGGGTATTTTTGGAGGGGTTTTGAGGAGGAGATATATCAGCATATGATGAGATTCATGAATCATATGGAGTTGGAGGAGTTAGCACAACCACCTCTTTTCTCTTTGAGGTTAAGAGGGGAATCATTTATGAGCCACTCCCTTTGTATGAGCAGAACATATGGTAAGGGTGTTCATTGTTTACATGATTATTTACATAATGTATGTATATGTCCCTAAACCATATATGTGCAGGATGTTTCTCCAAGGAGGAGCATTCTTTCTTTTAGGCTTCATGGTCTACTTGAGGCCATAAGCATGATTGATGGCCATTTCCTCAGAGGACTTGGGGAAGAGGTATATTATGGAGGACATGCTCATTGTACACCTTACATCATTCACTTCCTCCATACTTATGAGGAGATTGGAGCAGCAAGTAAGTGGTTGAGAAGCCACACATTTTATCAGTCTCTATTGCAGTTGAGATTCAAGATGTGTTGGTTGCAATTGAGGGGCAATTTTCCTTCTCATTTGTTACATATGGCAATAAACATGATTCTCATTTTTTCTCCCTATGGTTCTATTGTTTCTGCCTTTATGTGGAGCATGTTTGGGAGAGAGACGCATTGGATAGATGTGTCCTTTGGCAGAAAAGATCTCCATATTTTTTGCAGCACATGTTCTAAGGGGAGCATGGGAGATAACATGGCCACCATAGCAACACACTTGTCTCTTTATGAGGGGGGCCATAGGATTGGATGGACTCCATTTGATGGTGACTACCAACTCATCATATATGGAATGGTTTGGGCCAGCATGATTTGCAGCGTTAGAGGAGAGATCTTTGGAGATCTAGTCCTCATCTTACCACTTGAGGGAAACCTTATTTCAGCCCAAGATCAGCCAACACTCTACACTTATCATAAGTGGAGATATGGACAACGTGGGTTAGTCTACATTGTCTACCATATGCATATTTTCATCCCACCTACTTTGTCGGAGCCAAAGGTGGAGGATAGTTTTCATGAGTTGCCTAGTTGGGAGGTGACTCATTTTGCATGATTGATAGCTTGGGGAAGGAGAATCCATATGGGAGAGATAGTTTCCATTAGATTTCAGATCCCATTCCTCAAAGGGACCTCTAGACATCACTTTGTTATCCTCTTGAGTATTTCACCTTTATTTTGATGAGATAGCATCTCTTTACTTGAAAGAGATAATCATACATGGATTCTACAAGGAGAGGAGAAATAATTTAGTCTATCCTTGCACTTGCTTGAGGACAAGAAATATTTGAGAGGGGAGGACTGTAATATTCCAGAATTTGCATGCAGCAAATTGGAATATTAATTTTTGCTTATATCATCTAGGAGGTGAATAAAGTGGGTAAAATACCCATGAGTAGGAATAAAATCCCTCATAGTGTGAAAGGGATCAATGGAGTAGTTTTATTTTTCACCTTCCAGTGTGAAAAGGTGCAAATGAATGAGGACAAGGTCAAGTTTGACCAAGTCAACAGTGCTGCCTAAGAGGGTGTGGCTTGCTTGGAAAGACAGCGCAATTTGAAAGGGAGAATTTCACTTGTGGAAGAAACCCTAATGTGTGTGGTCCAGGGAAAAGAGACATTCACTTGCATAAAAGGAGGTAGAGGCAGCCATAGAGGGACATGTTTGAGTATTTGATTATTGGTCTTATAGACTATTTGCAGTCTCTGGTTGTTTAGCTGAGTTGTAGTGCTGTTTAGCATGAGGGATTCCTGTTTAGGAATTCTTATCCTTCTTGAGAGGCCTCTTTAAGGATTGCACTTCATTTCTCCACATCTAGGCTCAAGGCCAAAGCCACTCCTTTCAGTCACAACGTTATTTATGCTGAAGTATAACATTGTGTTGCAGGGTGTTGTAGTGGAGGGTTCCACAACACCATTCCTTGGTTCATCTTTCAGAGGAGGGAGCTTCTATTCCTAGGGAAGGTTAGTGAGGAAGGTTTCAGAGATGATTTTCATATCTTGGCATCAGGCCAAGCTTCTCCCATCACCAACAGCGCAGTCCCTTCTCTAGACTGCGTTATTTCAGTGCATATCTGCAGTGGGGGTTTGCACCACTATCTCAGAGGGTGAGATCTTCAGTGCTAGGATCATCCTTGCTCTCGGGAGATCCATTGGAGGAGGTTTGCTTCAGATTGGACATCTTATTCAAAAATCTCCATTCATTCCAGTTTTGAGTTGCAGCTGCTACCCTGCAACTCCGACATTTCTGCAATTTTTCCATTTGTATGTATATTGCAGCCAATCCTTCTAAGGATTGTTGTACCATTGTTTTCAGGGGTTGAGAGCTTTCTCCCCCACATTTCTTGAGTTGATATTTTCATATCATTTTGTTATCATTTTTTATGTTGCAGTGTCTCCATTAAACTGCATTGTTATAGCCTTATGTAAATTCTGAGTAGCAGTGGTCTCCAAATTCTTGTACATGTTCTGTTGAGGCTCTCATTGCCTAGTTTGAGTGATTGATTCCTCAAATCATTGTACAATTTTGCTGCTATAATATCAAAGGGAAGGCTATTTGTATCTTCATGTCTCACAGCTCATAATAATAACACTGTTATTCCACCTCTTGTTCAAGAACTGTTGCAGCCCCTTCATCGGGCACTTTTTGAAGGTAACTAGGAGTGGGAGATCTATTTAACCTACCTAGAGGGATTTATTTTGAGCCACCTCTTGGATTTCAATATTAGATACATTGATCTAAGGGATCCAGGTCTTTTTTTCAAATTCTGTAGCATCCATTCCTGGAAAATGTGTTTTCTAGTCATGCCTTGCTAGCAGATCCCATTTTGGGATATTACATTCATGAACAGGACTAGCTGCGACTTGAATGCGTCAGTTCTCATAGCAAGCTGCAGAAATTGCATATCATCCTTCATGTCATCTTCCAAGCCCATCTGGGTGCAGCCTGTGATCATCCCAGGGTTGGAAAGGTCGAAAAATTCCATCGTGTAGCTTCGGCACCATTCTGCACAGGGTTCAAAGTCAATTTTCCCTACTGGGAGCTAGAGGGAAATCATCTTATCAATCTCGGCATCCCCGGACCCTCTCAACACAGTGTATGCAGGGGCTGGACTAGTAGGTGCTGAAGTGTTTGGTAGGTTAGGGGTTGTCATAGCAAAAAAAGGATAGGCTTCCCAATTTGGAAACTCGTAGACAGCGGAAGTAGGTTGATGGGGTACGACCCAAATGCTAAAGGTCCAGACAATCAAGCAGTAGAATAAAAAATGTAGATTATAGAGACAATATGGAGCCTTGATCAGAGTTATCCAGTTTTCCTTATAATGTCTGGGGCTATCCAATGGTAGAGTAAATCTAACTTGAAGCTTACCATCAAAACTCACCATAAATTTCCGCATTGATTGCCAGCCGCCTATTTTTCGTAATGGTAATATTCCCCTTTTACCAGAGTTCAGTGTTTTGATGGTTATTATTTGCACCTGAGGGCTTTCCCATGTATTTACTGACCTTGGATGACACCTTTGTACTTCTCTCACATCCCGAATTAAAGCCGATGTCAGGTGTGTTGTAATGCGATTCAGGTACAACTCATGCAACTTGGCAACCGTACGCATCCCATCCAGTGCCGCGGTTGGGACAGTTTGGGGATCATTATTTCCTTTCGTCGGGCTAAGGTTTCAGTATTCAATAGTGTGTGGTACCAGTGTTCCCCTTGATTTGGGTGCGATGTACAGGTGTGATCTTCCCTTAGTTAAGGGGTTCATATTCTGAAGAGTTGCATCGAGTGCCCCTGTGCCATCTTCCATCCTAAATGTTCGCGAAACTCCTCTCGCAAATTTTCCCAATGGAACGTGTGCTGATGCAGCTCCGCATCTACATACCATGCACCTGGACGCAGTCCTAGGTCATGGATAAAACAGTGAACCCGTTCGTTTGGGGTTCTGTCACACCATTGCTTTACCCATGCCATAAAATATCTGCGTGGGTCTTCTAACCCAAGGAAATTTTGGATCCGCCTCCTAGCTAGGGCTCCAAATTGCAGGATCATCTTATACTGACATTCCTCACAATTGTGGAGTAACTTCCCATGCGTATCCCACCAACGTGCAGGCGCTCTGCACAGGGCTAGTTGAAGGGCCCCTAGCCTGTGTCCCTTGGGAACTTCTGCTTCAAAAGCGCGTAAAAATTCCTTAATGTCACCCGAGTCCCCAAAGTAGGGCAGGTCTCTTACCTCAGCGAAGATGCAGCGGAACTTCCTTGTGACCTGAAGACATCGTAGCGCCGAAACCTGAATTTTCCAGTTCCCCATAAGAGTCAGAAAATCATTCACTGTCTTTTTCCCAATAGAGCACTCCTTCCACCGTGGGGTTAATCCAATCCTCGTCCTATGTATTCAACTTGTAAATTTGATCTACTTCCTCCTCATCATGCGATGGCTTTGTATACCGCACACCTTCCACGGGATCCAGTGGTACTATTACTCATGTACCGTTATTTTCAAACACCATGCTACACTTTTTGAGATTGATGACACCCCCCAGATCTATAGCCCAATCTAGTCCTAGGAGTGTAGGGTAGGGATCCGCATCTTCCACGATTTCTATAACCTCAAAGTCAGCTTGGACCTTCACTCCTATGATATCTACCATGACTTTTGGCAGCCTTCCCAGAGGGATTATCTCCTGTTGATTTTCCATGCATAGCTGGATGGTGGACCATTCCAATTCAGTTTCTTCCATTCGTTGCCATGTTTTCTTAGGTGACACGTTTTCCTCTGATCCGAGTTCCAAAATAACTTGATACATCTCGTAGTCGACAATCTATGCAGTCAGCCGCATTTCTCTATCAGTGCGTTTTTTATACCTGTATAGTTTGTGTACATCCTTGGTCCCGGAGGTCGGATCGGGCCATGCTGCGCAGGTATTCATTAATTCCTGAAGGTTCTCTATAGCCTTTGGGTTACATAACAGCTTCAGACATGCCTGCAGAAAGGGCTCAAACCCTCATCTATCTTAGGGTGTGTCGGTACCTGTGCAGTAGCTGCTACTCTATGAGCGAGGTCCTGGTCAGCTATGGCCATGGTCTCTTGTGCCCTCTTTATGCTCAATCCTCCTTGATAGGTCAGAGGATCCCTGGCAGCCTCTTCCTTCAATCCCTAGGTGACCATCCCACTGTGTGTTATGACTTTCACACTTGGGTCTATGTTCCGTAGCTCATATTTAACTCTCTGCACATTCTGGGTAGGGGTGGGCTACTTTTCCTGCATTTTTGCTATTAATATTGGGTAATCTTCAATCGCATGGTCTAGCTGTCTGCAATATTTGCAGGATTTCCTTGTGGGGTTTTGGCAATCCCTTGCAAAGTGTCCTACTTCCCCGCAGTTATAACATATTAGCTATTCGCGTCCTCAACCTGCGCTTCCTCCTCGGCCTCCCCTGCTCCTTGCTGGAGAGCCACCAAAGCTCATGGGGGATCTTGGTGACGCAGGGTCTGATTGTACCCTATAAAAGTTTCCATGATCTATAATCAAGTTGTAAGTGTGACAATTCTGTTCATCCTGTCCTATCGACTGGCATAACCTGCACCACTGTTGCTTCAGTTTTGGGACATATGCACCTAGCTGAGGGTAATGGTCTGTATCATGCAGCCCTGCTACATGACAGTCATCGCACCATAGCGCAGGTCTGCTCGAGCCTGGTTGTGATAGGATGGGTCCCCCACTCACTCCTGGATGGACCGGACTAGGTCCTTCTACTTGCATGTAATCTGCCAATAGAAGGAACTGATCCTTCATATGGCCAGATACCCGACATCGTATGCACCACAGATCTGTGTTGGCTCCTTTTCCTCGTTCCTTTCATAGGTTTTGAATTTCCATGTGCATAGCTTCGAGCTGCTCCTAAATTTTCTGTACTCCTAACGAAGTATCTTCTCTCGGCGCAACTTCTAGATTCATAGCGAATTCCACAGCTTTTTCCTGTGACTCAAAGGTTTAGTGACTCATTGGTGTATGCATATGGGGTAACAACATAGCGATGAAACATTATGTATGTTGTCTATCGTCATAATCAAATCCTCCTTCCCTGATTTCTTTCTTTTGTCATTGATCAGCCTCCCACACTGACTCAAACACCCCTTGCTTGAAGTCCTTTACTTTCGCTACCAACTGAGAGTAAGATTTTGTCTTTCAGAATTGTTGCTTCACAGCATCCTTAATATCTTGAATAGATGCACTCCCATTTTGAGAGACGTATCGCATGTACCAGTCTAATGCTCTGTCTTCGAATGCCAGGAACAGCTACGCCCTCTTCATCGTATCGTTTGTCACATTTTGCATAGTCCATACGGAATCTGCAACAAACCAAAATCAATCCATATCCTCGTCTCCTACCCCCTTGAAGGTAGGTAGTTTCAGGTGCGCAACCATATCACTGTCCAGTGAAGGTGGTGGTATGGGTAAGTTATTACCTTTGTGTGGCCTCGACGGCGGTGTAACTAGGGGGTCTTGCCCAGTCATTTCTCGCAGAGGGTTATAGGCAGATCTTTCCCCATTAAGGTTGGTCCGATAGTATTTACCACTGTGCTTCATGCTTTCGTCGGGATCTGAGGTCATTTAGTCGGTATGACTACACAGAATACTCTTCTCGCACAGTAATATCTTAATCAGCAATGGTAATTTCTTCAGAAACTTGCCTTGGAACCCTTTAAATAATCTTCGCTCGGCCTCAGAGTAGGAGACAAACTGATCAATGGAAAATTCCGTCACAAATCCTCCTAGCACAATATCCACCCAGTGATCCACCATGCGAGTGATGGTATTATCAGTCCTTTCCAACTGCTGGATTAGCTCTGGAGTCCACTGAGTGACTCGTTCATCCTTCCAACACTTCTGGAATTCTACTAGCCTAGCCAGCCACTCCTGGAGCTCTATTGAAAACGTCAAAAAGAAAATTTCGTAGCTTTCTGTAAGAATGTACCTATTTTTCCACTTTTTCGTCGTTAACTTCGTGATGTAGTTTTCTTTTACCGCAAATTCCTGAATCTGCTTTTCGAACCACTCCTCAATTTCCTTCCTTGCAGGCTTCGAGTACTCTCTTGTCATTACCTAATCCCTTTCTCAAAATGCTCCAGATCCCAGAAACAAAACCATTTTTTGGCTCGATGGGTCTTAACCTAGGTTTAGAGTTCAAGGTTTGACAACAAACCCCTATACTACTGGCCCTTTCGACAGTGACCTACTTGCGCAGGTCAAAGTCTCACTTGAAGTAGTATGGGTGGGTGTTGGAACCAGGTTTCTGCACCCTGAGAAAAGATAGGTAAGGCAAGTAGAGCTGCGTCCTAACTCGAGATGTCCAGATCTTCTCGAGCAGGGCTTATATATCTCTTTTCACATCCACATGCACAAGGTCAATTATACTATGGTGCTCAATAATCATATACTTCTAAGACAGTAGCTCAATATTGCATAAAACAGAACAAAACAGATCTAGATGCAGTAAAAACACTTACACAGAATTTTCACATATGAATATAGAATACGCATAATACAACAATCACTAGTGATTCACATAAACAGGACACATAGATTCAATTCTCAAACAACCTTTCTTATTCATCAATTCCCTCTTACAATACCCATCCCAGCCTACGCACACTGTAGCAGGGTCCGCACACAGCAGGATTCTGGATCTCTGTGCACATAGCCAGTAGGATTCCTTCCCAAAAAACCCAAACAGATTTACTAAACCACAATTTGCATCAATAGCTCTTCTCCTCTCTACCTTAAAATTCAAAATGTTCCTCTATTTATAACAATCTAGCCTAAAATTTCCTATGGTCCACAAACCGTAGTTTTTGGACCCCAGGTTTACCCTTTGACCCATTACAATGCTTTTGGCGATTTGACCCACCCCAAAACCCCTGTGCTAGACTAATGATAATAAAAAATATACAAAATCAGACCAGTTTCGCAGCCCGTAGGAGACCCTGTTCCAACATGGCTGTGTGCACGGAGATCCCAAGTCCTGTTGTGTGCGGACCTTGCTGCTGTGTGCGCAGGTCAGGTTTGGGTATTGTAAGAAGGAATTGAAGGATTAATGAATGAGAAAGGTTATTGCGTAACTTATTGTATTTGTACTGTTGATGTGAATCTTTGATAGCTGTTGTGTTATGCATATTCTGTGTTAATCTGCGAAAGTACTATGTTAAGTGTTTCTTCTGCATCTGGGTTTGTTCTGTTATGTTTTATGAAAATAACTATAATGTTGCACTACTGTTTTAGAAGTATATGATTTGTTGAATACAGTAAGTATAGTTGACCTTGCGCATGTGGTTGCGAAAGAGATCTATAGATCCGATTCTGAGATAGGCGATCTGATCATTATAAAGCCAGAAGCAACTCTGCTTAGCTTACCTATCCTCTCTCAGGGTGTAGAAACCTAGTTCTAGCACCCACCCATACTGCTTCGGGTGATACCTTGACTTGCGCAAGGAGGTCACTGCCGAAAGGGCTAGTAGTATAGGGGTTTTTTGGCAAACCTTAACCTCTGAACCTGGGTCAGGACCCCTCAAGCCAAAAAATTGTTCCATTGCCGGGACTGGGAGCATTTTGAGAAGGGGATCAGGTAATGCCAAGAGAAGTATTGAAGGCCAGAGAAGGAAGAAGAGCAGGTACGGTTGAATGATCTCCAATCTGAACGAAAGTACAATGTAGAGTGGTAAGTACAATCAAACCAATTAAGAAGGGGATAGATCTATCTATAGCCCGTTGAGAGGAGTAGATGCACAAAGCCTGCCAGCTACACCGCCTTCAAAACCACGTAAGGGTAAAACCTCGCTCGAAACCCCAATAGAAGAAGATATGGCAGCGCACTTGAAATTACCTACCTTCAAAGGTGTGGTAGATGAGGACATGGATCGATTTTGGTTTGTTGCAGACTCAGTATGGACTACGCAAGGTGTGGAAAGTGATACTGTGAAAAGGGCACAGTTATCCCTGGCCTTCAAAGAGAGAGCTCTGGACTGGTATATGCGATACATATCTCAAAACTGAATCGCATCCATTCAAGATATTAAGGATGCTCTGAAACAACAGTTCTGAAAACCTAAGTCCTACTCTCAGATCGTAGCAGACGTGAAAGATTTCAAGCAAGGAACAACTGAGTCTGTATGGGAAGCTGATCAAAGACTAAAGAAAGTAATCAAAGAAGGAGGATTTAAGTATGACGATAGGCAGCATACATAATGGTTCATAACTATGCTGCTACCTCACCTGCGTGTACCTATGGGCCACCAAACCTTCAAATCACAGGGAAAAGCTTCAAAAGACGCCATGAAACTAGAAGCTACGCCCAGAGAAGATACTTCGGTAGGAGTACAGAAAATTCAGGAGTAGCTTAGAGCTATGCACATGGAGATTTAGAACCTACGAAAGGAATGGGGAAAAGGATCAAGCTGAGAACCCAACCTATCGCATCCAGGCTCAAGTGGATCTGCGTTATGGTGCGATGGATGTCATGTAGCAGGGCTACATGATATGAACCATTGCCCCCAACTAGGGTGCATACGTCTCGGAACTGAAGAAAAAATGGTGCAGATCCATGATAGATCGAGGAAACTTATGATCTGATGATAGATCGAGGAAACTTTTATAGGGTGCAATCAGACCCTGCGTCACCCAAATCTCCCGCAAACTTTGGTGGCTCTCCAGCTAGGGGTAGGGGAGGTCAGGGAGGAAGCACAAGTCGAGGAAGTGGAAAACTAATCTGTTATAACTGTGGGAAAGTAGGACACTTTGCAAGGGATTGCCTGAATCCTACAAGGAAATCCTGCAAATATTGCAGACAACTGCACCATGTGATCGAAGATTGTTAAATCTTGATAGAAAAAATGCAAGAAAAGTAGCCAACACCAACGCAGAATGTAAAAAGAGTTAAGGCTAAACTACGGGACAGAAATCCGAGTGCAAATGTTGTAACCGCAGTGGGATGGCCACCGAGGAGCCTAAGAAGGAGGCTGCGAGGGGTCCTCTAATCCGACAAGCACCGATCAACCAAGAAGGGTTGGACCAAAAAATAGGACAAGAAACAATTATCGCAGTCCACCGGGACATTGCTAAGACAAGGGTATCTACTGTGCAGACACCTGTGCACCTCAAGGTAGGTGACGAGATGAGACCATTCCTACAGGTGTGTATGAAGATATTGTACAACCAACGAACCGAAGAAAACCTTCAGGCATTGATAGATAGCTACGTAGTGCAGTCCTACCTATCTCCAGAAGTCCAAGACATGCACAAGCTTGGTAGATATAGGAAACGCACCGATAGGGAGATGAGATTTACTGCCCAAATTGGTAACTATGAAATGGATAAGGTTGTCTTAGACTTGGGGTTAGATCCAAACGTGCTACCTAAGAAAACTTGGCAGCAAATGGGAGAACCCAAATTGGAGTGGTTCAATATCCAGCTCCGTATGGACAACCAACAGAAGATTATACCTCTGGGGAGACTATAAAAAATCATGGTATAAATCCCTGGGGTCAAGGTCTAGGCTGATTTTGAAGTAATTCAGATTGTAGAAGATGCAGACCCATACGCTGCCCTCTTAGGACTGGACTGGGCCATAGATATGGGTGGTATCATCAACCTCAAAAAGAGAAGCATGGTGTTTGAAAATAACGGAACAAGGGTGATAGTACCATTAGATCCTATGGAAGGTGAGCGCTACACAGAGCCAGTACGCGGTGAAGAAGAGGTGGATCACATTTACAAATTGACTGCGCGGAACAAATATTGGATCAATCCCATGGCGGATGGGGTACTTTATTGGGAGGCAGACAGTGAATGCTTCTCTGACCCTAATGTGGAGATGGAGAATTGGCAAAACTGGTTGCACGATGTCTCAGCGCTACGATGTCTTCGAGTCACAAGCGAATTCTGCTGCATTTCCTCAGAGGTAAGAGATCTACCCCATTTTCACGAATCTGGTCGCATCAAGGAGTTCTTGAGGACACTGTGTTGGGGTTCCTATGTTTTGGCGGATTTGGAAACACCAAAAGATAAGACAACATCAGAACCACTTTGGGGTCCTAGGATCTAGCCCTCCTGGACCCAGAGAGGGATCTCTCCAATTAGAGCAAAAAATGATATTTCTTTGAAGCCCGAAATGAGATATTAGGCTAGTTATGAAGCACAAAGGGGGTTTTAAAAAGATTTGGTTGGTTGGTTGCTGGGTTGGCCAGGAGATCATGGACTGGGAAAGCAATGGGAAGAAAGGAAATAGAGCAGCAGGATATTTCAGCAAGGAGGATAGGTCAAAACTGTGCCATCCATTGGGCTATGGAGTCATGAAAGGAAATTACTTGCATCCACTAGCCAAGGCTTTCAAAGGGCAATTCATCTACACTAAAGGATCTTTTAGGCAGATGGTGGGATGGAACATTAAGGAGAGAAAGTGAAAGAAGGAAAGCAACCGGTACCTTCTGCATCTATAGATGGAACAGGAGAGGTCCTTTAACTCAGTTGCTTGGACATATGAGCAGCTCTCAAGAAGGGACAAAGAACATGGATGGGACGGTCATTTAACCAGTGCGGTGAGTCTAAATGCATCTTTCCATTTTAACTTTTCTATACCTTTTCACTCACCTGAACCTCCCAAGTTGTCAATATCATTTGCAAAAGAGCATCTAACATGGTTTTTAATTATATTTTTGTGTTTGCTATTTGATTTAGATTTTGTTCATTCAGCTGCGGAATCTTGCCACTTTCCGCAGCTACTGCAACTTTCTGTAGCTATTTTGTGAAACTCTATGTTACAGGTGTCTACAAGGAAAACGAGCCACATGGGCAAGTCAGGAATGATGTGGACATGGTTTGTGTCCTATTGGTTCGATCAAACTCATCTAAAGAAGCCGCGGTCAAAGGCGTCCACATGGAAGTCAACCATAGAGTCTTACGGTGACAGGACTCTGTTCCGTGTCACGTAAAGGTTCATATGGCCGTTTCTGAGCTTGCGGAGGACAAGTCGACATCTGTACATGGCTCCATAGTCGAATTCAAGCATCCACTTCTCCTAGATTTATTTTCCAACACGGCCATGATCCTAGATCCGTGGACGTAATGGTCTACGTGTTCTACACCAGCATAAACTTTAGGAGACAGTTATATTTCTTTTGTTATATATAACGTGTTTGCATACGCATATAGAGTTAGTCCCGATTAGTCTCTGTTAATTTTATTAAGTCTGCTCTGTAATGTAATTACGTTGCCTTTGAGCCGTAATACTACCATACTGTTATGACTGCATTTTAATATAAGAAGACTCTGTTTTCCAACTTAATTCGTACTTGAAGATCGTTGCCAAGGCTGGTGTAGAGGGCCCCTGATCAGCTAAGGTTTTGTGCATTAGTGTATAGTTCTTATTTCATTTCTTTAAAGCTCATTGTGCCATAATCCATTCACATGTTTATACATTTCATTTTTTTTCATTTATTTTTATAAACTTTCCTGCTTTCCATTTCACTTCTGTCTTTCATGTTTTATGTTGATAATCACTGATCAGTGTTCTTGTTTCAGGTTATAGATAGGCAGCCCGGGCATTTTCATAGCTTTTTGACTAATGACATGGAATTAACATTGTTCTGCTGCTAATGTGTTTTTCTTAGTTTCTGTTTCATGTCAGTATTGCTTTGTTTAACTCGGTTTTGCTTAATTGTTTCAGTAGTTAAATTTAGATATATTAAACTACTCATAGCATCTTCAGTTGCCTCCGAAAGCCACAGCTGGACTGATGGTGAGGGATTGTATTATGAAATGTGTAGTTTAGTATTAGTTTCCTTTCTGCAAAACTAGATATATTACACTGCTCATAGCATCTTCAGTTGCCTCTGAAAGCCACAGCTGGACTGATGGTGAGGGATTGTATTATGAAATGTGTAGTTTAGTATTAGTTTTCCTTCTACAAATTTAAATATATTAAACTGCTCATAACGTCTTCAGTTGCCTCCGAAAGCCACAGCTGGACTGATGGTGAGGGATTGCATTATGAAGTGTGTAGTTTAGTATTAGTTTCCTTTCTGCAAGTTAGAAATGTTAAATTGTGCATGACATCTTCAGTTACCTCCGAAAGCGACAGCTGGACTGATGGTGAGGGATTGAATTATGAATGTATGGTTTGATATTAGTTTACTTTCTGCAAGTTAGATATCAGTTACTCAAGTTGTTTATGGTTACTTCCGAAAATCATAGCTGGACTAATGATGAAGGATCGGAAGATAAATTGATGTAATCTGATTTAGATTTACTTTGTTGCAATTTTGAATTTCTTTAAGCATAGTTTCTTTTTGTTTAGACAGCAGCAAGAATAGTTTAGTTTCATGCTCACTATTTCACTGTTTTTGATTTATTAGACTTACAGCATCTTTTCATTTCAGCAGTACATTTTCATTTCCTTTCAAGTTTTGTCATTGAAAATTTCAAATTTTTTTTTAAGTTTCAAGTTGGTAAATCATTATAGGGGATATCATTTCCTTGAACAAATATAACCATACTTGTTTTCATTTTAGAATTTCCATTTCACCTTAGAAAACCAAAAACGACAAAAAGTTAAGAAATAGGTTATCTTGCACATATAGTGTGTTGCACTTCATCAGCTTACGAATCCCGGATTGAAAAATTAAATGCAGCAATTTAGGATACACTAAATTGACCAAACATTCTGCTTTAGCAACTCCAAGGGAAAGAACAGAGATAAATCTAACAAAGAAGCATCCAAGCAGTAAACCCCCAAGTTCATACATCAGCCAGCAGGAAATAACATCCGCTGCACTGGTTAAACCACGTGAATTCATTCTTAGACAACACACAAAGCAGAAAACATTAAAGGTAGGGAGAGCAGGAAACATAGGGCACCTAACAAGGGTGAATCCTATGTTATACTTCTGTTGCCTACCAGAAGAACATGAAACAGTATGAAAATGTGATATACAGAGTTAGAAAAACATCACCAATAGTAATAGACCAGGATCCTATGAAATGTGCTTTGATTAATTGATGCAAAACCAGTCATGTACAATAAGCCCAATGGCTAATACAATCCAGACTTTCTCCTCCCAGCCTATTACATACAAAATACTCTGTTATTCCCTCCCAAGACTATTCTAACAGTCAAACATGAATCCCTCTAACAGCAACTACGCAGCAGGGCAACAACAAACTTTTCAATTCGTTCTCAGGGATTTCTTATAGGATAAGAGGAAGAGACAACAGTAAATAAGCAAATAAATGAGTCTCATTAAAATAGTAAGGCGGAAGTTTTCACGCCCATACCACTTAATGGCTTTCTGCAGTATTGCATGTACTCTGTAATCTGTCTGGGGAGTCTCTGTCAGGACGAGATCGACCTCGGGTATTTCTTTAAATTCTCAAGGTGGTTTGGAACTCTGCGCTGCCATTCTGGAATAAATGAACTGGTGGAAATTCCGCAATGTTTCCATGCCTCTTAATGGTATCCCTGACAATCTTTAAGAAACTCTTTGTCAGTGCAATTAACTTCTTCTGGGCTCGAGGCGGCATGGAAACTGCTGTAGGAAGGTGACCTGTCTGGAGAAGAGTACTTTGCTGATATAATACACAGATAAGACTTTGCAGTGTGTTCTTGGTCTTCAAGCAGCACCTTTCCTTTAAATTGCGGGGTAAAACATTAACCCCCTTTGAATCTCTCTGCTGGTCCGTTGACAAGTACTGAAGTGGCCCCTCTATGCTATCTGTATAATGGAATGAACCTGTTACAAGCCCAGACAGTGGTGATGGAAGAAATGCTGCGAAGGTGATGGAATGGTGGCGGAATAGTGGAGAAACAATGAAAATGGCGGAGAAATGACAGCATAGTGTAAAGCCCGAAGATTATCGTTTGGGCGAATTACACAGGAAAACACGAAAAAACAATGCACGGAGGAGTGAATGTGGGACCCGGTCACGGTGGAGGGCGATTAGATCTTGACCGTTATATTTGCACGGGAAATGGATGGCAGAGATCTAATCGCAATAGTCGCAATCGGAGGCCGGAGCGAGTGGCAATCGCAACGCACATTCCAAAAGTTTCGATTGCGATTTGGAGAGATGTTGCGATTAAACACCAACCGTCGGATCTGAGATCAGATCGACGGTCCACATTTAATCGGAGGGAGATGGAGAGGGGCGGCAGAGCGATGATGCGATTAGCGCCGAGCCGTTGGATCGGCTAGGAGATGGACGGCCGCGATTAAATCAGGTGGTGGCACGATCGGGGATCGGAAGGCAAGACTTGCGATTGCGATCGGGAGGGGAAATGCGATTGAGTGCTGGCCGTCAGATCGCGGGAAGGATGAACGGTCGGGATGTAATCGGGGGTCGCAATCGGAGGTCGGAGAAGAAGGCTTGCGATTGATCAGAGGGCACACTCGGAATATTGCGATTGCGATGGGCGGGGGGCTTGCGATTGGCGCTCCGCTGTCCGATCTCCGCGGAAGATCAACGGCGCGGAACACATCGCCTGACTTATCGTTATAACAAATCGCATCGGAGTTTTTCACTATCACAAAAGATTTGGCCCGCCCAACGCTTCCAATTGCGATTAGCGCTTGGGACTTAAGCGCCTGGGCACATGGGGAAGTGGTTCAAGGGGCTAGCGGGAAAGGGGCTTAGACCTATAATAAGGTCAGGAAGTGGGTTTTTTAGCCTTTCAAATGCAATTCAAGGCCCGAGGATGATAACGATAAGGAGGTAGAGTGGAAGTTTGGAGAAATAAGGGAGATGGGGACATTTAAAGGGGAAATTGAGGGGATTTGAAAGGTAAGAAGGGGAATAGAAGGGGAAACAAAATAGAAGCTAAATGGAGGTGAAAAAAGAGGGAAAAAGGGGCCTTTGAGAATTTCTTCGTAACAGAGAGGCTTTATAAGGGAAATCAGCAGAGGGGATTTTATCAAAGGATAAAAGGCACATGGAGGCTTCAAGGAGACTGTGTTTTCAAAGGAAATGCATTCCTTGAAGGATCAAAAACAATTTAGCCCCTGTTTTCTTGCCAAAAAATTTATAGGGGGGCTAACACACTCGAAGCTACAGTTCCAAGAGAACGAAGGCTATGGGCCCTTAATCTAGCAATGCGAGGAACACCTATGTGATGGTGGGATACCCACAAGGAAGCATTCCAGGATTGGGAGGAATGTCAGGATATGATGATCCAGCGGTTCGCACCCTTGGCTAACGTACGCACCCAGGCGTTCCTCAGACCAGGAGATCCCTACGAGCATCTACTCACCTGGATGGAAAAATGGTCCGATCGGACTATAGAAGAGTGGGTTGGCCTGTTTATTCATGCCTTGGGGCCTATCCCCGTCGCATGGTATTTAGATGCGGAGCTACATCAACGCACCCGCCACTGGGAAATAATAAAAGATGAATTTATAGGAATGTTCGGGCTAATTGGGGGGACGAAAGGGCTCGACAAAGCTCTGCAGGACATCGATGATTTTGTACTTAATGACTCACGCCATCACGCTGCACCAGAAGTATTGACATGGGAAGCACAGATGCAAGATATAGTCGACTGCCGAAGCTTGGCGATAGAATAAGAGGAAGACAATCCTCTAAACGTATCTGTCCCAGAATCCGAGGGGGAACGTACAGTTATTGGACCCCCACTGCAGAATATTGATGTTACCCAGCCTCTCAAGCTACGCGAAATTAATATCGGGATGGAAGAACATCCTAAGTTGGCCAAAATTGGGGACTATTGGGACAAAGGAATCGTAGGAAAAATTGCAGAGCTACTTACGGAATATCAGGACTTATTCCCAACAAAGTTTTATGAGCTCAAAGGAATCACGGGGGACCTAGGCATTGTGCACATCACTCTGAAACCAGAGGCGCACCCCGTAAAGCAGCAGCCTTACCGACTAAACCCTAAATATAAGCAAAATGTCAAAGAAGAACTGGACAAAATTCTTATTGCAGGTATCATTGAATCAGTTGAATAGTCAGATTGGGTAAGTCTGATGGTCGTCCAGGAGAAGAAAACAAAGGGGGAGATACGAATCTACGTAGACCTATGCAAAATAAACGATGACTGTGTACATGACCCCTTCCCTACAACTTTCTCAAACAAAATCCTTGATAGCATGGGCGGAAAGGAAGCATATTCCTTCACCGATGGGTTGTCAGGGAACCACCAGATCCGAATCGTACCTGAAGATCGCAATAAAACTACGTTTACAATAGAATGGGGATCCTTTCAGTATACAATCATACCCTTTGGTCTCAAGAATGCACCTTCTATCTTCGCAAGAGTAGTAGTTTACATATTCGAGTTCATCCATAAGTTTCTGGAAGTTTATTTTGATGACTGGACGGTATTCGATTTGGTAAAGGAGCATGTGTCCAACCTGCGCATGATGTTGGATGCTTGTCGAAAGCACTATATTTCCTTGAATATCACGAAGAGTATCTTCTGTGTTCCTTTTGGAATCTTTCTTGGACACAAAGGCTGATGGTTGATCCTGCGAAGGTAGCCATAATTATAAACCTTGTAGTCCCAACAACGGAGAAACAGCTACGTTCGATTCTCGAACACATGGGCTATTGCAGAAAATTCATTCAGGGGTACGCACTGATCACAACACCCATGGAAAAACTGCTTAAAAAGGATGTTTACTTTTTTTGGAATGATGAATTTCAGAAGAGTTTTGAGCTACTCAAAGAGAAGATGGTCTCTGCACCTATACTAATATTTCTTGATTGGTCGAAGGAATTTCATGTACATGTGGATGCATCAGGAATCGTCTTGGGTGTTGTCCTAACTCAGCCTGGGGAGGGAGAAATTGATCACCCAGTTGCCTTTGCTAGTCTAAAACTCTCTGGTGCAGAGCGCAACTACTCCACCACCGAATGAGAAGGATTGGCTATGGTATACTCATTACATAAATATCGACACTATTTGTTGGGAGGACACTTTAAGATGTTTACCGATCGTTAGGCTTTAAAATACCTTATGAACAAGCCTATGTTGGGGGGGAATATTTGCAGATGGCCGTTGCTATTTCAGGAATATGATTTTGAAATCATCATCAAGCCAGGAAGGCTGAATGCAGGTCTGGATCATCTGTCACGTATTGAGACGAGCAAAGAACCTACTAACTTGGAGGAAGGATTACCGGATGCGTAGCTGTTCGCCATTAAAGTCGTTGACACACACTTCGCTGATATCATTCAGTTCCTGAATACAGGCGTAGCCCCCGCAGAATATTCGGTACAACAGAAGAAGGAGTTGGTTACTTGGGCGGCAAACTTTACTATCTTCTCCGGCCAATTATACAAACTAGGTTCTGATGAAGTACTGCGCAGGTATGTCCTGGAACATGAACGACATGCCGTCTTGGTGGAGGCGCATGAAGGCATTGCAGGAGCCCACTATGCAAGAAAGACAATGACACAAAATATCTTGAGAGCTGGGTTAAGGTGGCCTACCCTACACCATGATTCACACGAATATTGTAAATCGTGCGATACGTGCCAGCGGAAAGGACGACCCTCATGAAGAGATGAAATTTCATTGCAACCTCAAATAGCTTTGTAGGCCTTTGAAAAATGGGCCATTGATTTTGTAGGACCAATAAATCCCCCAGGAAAGAAGACAGGTGCACGCTACATTATTACTACCACTAACTATGTCACTTGATGGGTTGAAGCACAAGCGGTGAAGGATTTTATTGCAGATACTGCTGCGCACTTCATCTTTGAGAAAATCCTAACTATATTTGGATGCCCAAATATCCTGATGAGCGAAAAATGCACGCACTTCGTCAATGAAATGATACAATCCCTGAATGAGGAATTCTGGATCCATCACGCAAAAAGTACACCGTATCATCCATAGGAAAATGGGGCGTTCGAGGCTTTCAACAAGATCTTAGAGCAAACATTGACCAAGGTCTGCAATGCCGATTGTAGTGATTGGGATGTACGCAGCCCTTCTATTCTATGGGCCTATCAGACGACCTGCAAGAAGCTAACAGGAAGGACCCCCTTTCGGATGGTCTACGACAAGGAGGCCATTATGCCAATATAATACATTGTTCCTAGTCTACTTATGTAATATTCCAAAATTTGCAAGCAACAAATTGGAATATTAATTTTTTCTTGTGCCATCTAGGAGATGAATAAAATGGGTAAAAGGCCCATGAGTAGGAATAAAATCCCTCATAGTGTGAAAGGGATCTATGGAGCAGCTTTATTTTTCACCTTCCAGTGTGAAAAGGGGCAATTGCATGAGGACAAGGTCAAGTTTGACCAAGTCAATAGTGATGCCTAAGAGGTGTAGCTTGCATGAGAAGACAACACAGTTTGAGAGGGAGGAATATTCTTTGTGGTAGAAACCCTAATGTGTGGGGTCTGGGGTAAAGAGACATTCACTTGTATAAAATGAGGAAGAGGAAGCCATAGAGAGACATCTTTGAGTATATTGATATTTTTCTGTTCATACTATTTGCAGTCTCCAGCTATTCAACTAAGTTGCAGTGTTTTTTAGCACGAGGGATTCCTGCTTAGGATTTCCTCTCCTTCTTGAGAGGCCTCTTGAAGGATTGCACTTCATTTCTCCACATCTTGGCTCAAGGCCAAAGCCACTTCCATCAGTCACTGCGTTATTTCTGCTAAAGTATAACGTAGTGTTGTTGGGTGTTGCAGTGGAGGGTTCCACAACACCTTTCCTTGGCTTATCTTTCAGAGGAGGGAGCTCCTATTCCTTCGGGAGGTCAGTGAAGGAGGTTCCAGAGCTGATTGTACATCTTTGGCACTAGGCCAAGCAGTTCCTATCTCACACAGCGCAGCCCATCTCCTTGATTGTGTTATTCCAGAGTTCATTTGCAGTGGGGTTTTACACCACTATCTTGGAGGGAAAGATCTTCAGTGCCGGGATCAGCCTTGCACTTGAGAGATCCATTGGAGGAGGTTTGCTGCAGATTGGACATATTATTCAACCATCTCCATATTGTTTCATTTTTGTGTTGCAGCTGCTACCCTGCAACTCCGGCATTTCTGTAGATTTTCCAATTGTACATGTATTGCAACCAATCCTTCCAAGGATTGTGCATTATTGTTGTATTTTCATTTTCAGGGGTTGAGAGCTTTCTTTCCCACCTTTCTTGAGTTGATATTTCTATATCACTGTATTTCATTTCATATGTTGCAGTGTCTCCATATAAACTGTGTTGTATAGCCATGGCTTCCTTTATGTAGCAGTATTTTCCATTTATCATTGAGAGAGGCATTGCCTTACTTGAGTGATTGTTTCCTCAATAATTTGTATACATTATTGCTGATATCACCTAATATGATATCTATTTGTATCTTCACATGTTCATGGCTATATAATAACACTATTTTTCCATTGTATTGTTCATACATTGTTGCAGTCCCTCAACGGACACTTTTCTGAGGACAACTAGGTGTGGGAGATCTGTTTAACCCGCCTAGAAGGATTTATTTGGAGCCTCCTCTTGGATTCAGATATTAGATACATTGGTCTAAGGGATCTAGGTCCTAGTTTCAATTCTTGTAGTAGCCATTATTGGAAAATGCGTTTTCCAGTCATACCTTGCTAGCTGTTCGAGATTTGGAATACTACAGTGGTATCAGAGCATAGTCTTGGCTCAACTTGTGAGTCTAAGCCCAAGAGATCAAAATATTGAAGAGGGTGGGATTTATCTCATCATATTTAATATCCATGAAGAACCTCCCCAAGGAGGATAAGCAGAAAGAAGAGGAAGAACCCTGCACTTCTTATTCTCATCGAGAAGGAGACAAAGAAATAAGCAAGAAAAAGAATCCATCTTTTGGAGTAGAAAAAGAGAAAGGGGATAAGCTTACAAATATTCTTCCTAAATCTGTACATAACATTCATGAGGATTTAAATAAGATCAGGAGGGAGATGTATGAATAATCTCCAAGAGAGTTTGAATCTAAAGCAAACTCTAGATTGACATATGAGGAGTGTGAGCCAGCAGTCACACACTCTAATTCACAGTGCAGTCACATGCCCAGGATTGCCAAAAGAAATATGGAAAGAGGAGAAGAGGTTACTAGGAGGGAAACCCTTAGTGATTTCTTGAGAGAGTGTGAGTTTCAAACTCAGAAATTCTGAGATCATCTCAGTTTTTCAGATTTTTGCAAGATGAAGGTGAAGGAAAGAGGGCAACGGGATAGATTTCATCTATCTACATTTGAAGGTTCACCTACATGTTCAGCCAAAGCTTTGGAGGAGGATTCAGAGACCTTCTTGAAGCAGCAACACATTCTTGAAGATGAAGCCATCAAAGTTGCAGCGCTGCATTTGAGAGGTAAGGCTTTTTCCTGGTGGATCTTTGAATCCTTTTCTTTGAGAAATGTAAAAATTGCATCTTATTCAAGTTTCACTAAGGCATTAGTGAAAATATTTGATAGAAGGATTCATGAAACACACATGGTGGAGCTAAACAAGAAAACACAAAAAAAACCCTTGCATGAGAACACAGTACCATTGCAGAAAACCATGGAAGGAGCTGAAAACTTGCACCATACTTTGCTAGAGGAGAAACTTCCATCTCACACCTTTGAGCAAGGAAGCATGGAGATCTCTTTTTCAAAAAGGGATCCAATCTTTGGAGGGTTTCCCACTCATGTTGCAAATATTGAGGGAAACAGCACTGTCATGTCTAGAGGTTATCTAGTGCCTCACGCAGAGGAAGGAGGAGCTCTTGCTCCAAATAGAGGGATGCTTGCATCTTTGCAAGAAAGTCCCTAGGATTTCATGTGTGGAGATCAAGGCACAACTCTTGTTCTACATGTGCCATTGTTGAGGAGGTGTGGAACCATGGAGATACAAGGAGGTTATAGGGAGAAGACCCAACATCATGAGATGAGGAGGATACATCCCTATCCATTTATGGAGGTTGATGCACCTAAGAAGGTGATTGGATTGCATAGTGGAAGAATGGAGAGTTATCTCCATTCATCTATTCAATCATCTTCTGATGATGATGTTTAATTGCATGGGGAAATTTTTCTAAGGATACCACTGGACCAGTAGAGGAGGAAGGATGCTTCACATGTTGGGGCACCACTCATTGATTTCTGGAGGGTGGAAACCTTGGGAGAGCTTGATATAGCGCTAGGAGTCTAGGGTAGACTCAAGGAGGGAGAGAAAATTCTCCAAACATCATCAGTACCCACTTCCATTTCAGATTTTACGCTGTGCCAGAAGCAGCAGGGGAAGGATAGCAACTGTTGTGCTCAACTTAGTGTTCCTAAATCGAGGTCATTAATTGTCAACCAAGGCTAGTAAACTGCTGAAGTGAGGTGCACCATATGTGCCTAGGTATCTGTTTCCCACTACGTTGTGTTTAGTGTTTTTCTGATGTTTTTGGTTTTATGGTTTTAGGTTAAAAAGGGAAGCACTAAATGTTGATGAAGGATAGTTGTTGGACATACTAAAAACAGAGTAAAACCTATTCTAAACTGTGCATGGTACTAAAGAACAGAAAATGCAAAGTTTGATAAGGAATCATAGCAAGGAACTAAACCACAACATGAACTCAATAACTCATAGCATAAACCCATCCAATTCATTAGAAATATGTTGGAATAGCTTGAGAAAAGGAAAAGTTTCGTGCAAATGAAGTTCTCCTAAATAAACAATCATTTTATAATATTACATAGAATCTCATCCATGACTAGAAGTTTATTGGAACACAGTTGGAAAATATTATTTGTGGCACAATAAGATTTTCACTCTACATTAACTTATAATGCTAAGATTAATTCATTCTGCAGCTCAACTTGTCACTACTAAGCCTCATCTGAAAGTTAGAGATTTTCTATAATAGTTTTGGGAAAAGGCTTATTTGTGAAATTGAAAAAGACTGCAGAACAATCAAGGCCTTAAACTAATATCACTAATTCATTCCTGTCCATATGATGAGGCATTAATAGAAAGTCAGAACAAGATTAGTTTGTAAACAATGAAGGCCGTGAAGTCTAATTTTGACAGTCAACACAACTTAAAGAACAATGAATGACACTGAACTAGAATGCAATTGATCAAAATTGAAACACAGTGACCAAAACTAAACTAAAATGTCATTAACCTAACTTGAAATACAGTGAACTGGAACTGAACTAGAATGCCACTAATCTAACTTGAAATGCAGTGAACAGAGTTGAACTAGAATGCCACTAATCTAACTTGAAATGCAGTGAATAGAGTTGAACTAGAATGCCACTAATCTAACTTGAAATGCAGTGAATTAAAACTGAACTAGAGTTCCATTATCAATACTTGAAATATAGTGACAGAATTAAACTAGAATGACATCTATCTCCGGAGTGCTACAACTAGACTAAAGATGCAACTAATTATTGGAATGTTTCAGCTCTGTCTCATTCGAAATTAGTGGTATTTTGGAATAGTTTGTAGAACAGGACTGGCTGCAACATGTTATGTAAATGAGCATGAAAGCATAAAATTTAAAAAAACACAACAAAGCTCTAAAACACCACAGCTATGTCTCATCCAAAGTTAGTGATATTTTGGAAGAGTTTATAAGATCATGACTAGCTGTAACAACTGATGTAATCAAGAACAAAATCATAAAGTTAAGAGAAATGCAACTAAATCCTAAATACTACAGTTATCTCTTATTCACTGTTTAGTGATATTTTGGAATAACTTGTGAGAATAATACTGAATGTAGCATCTAAAACAAATAAGTAAAGGAACACAAAGTTCGGAAAATTAATTAAACTAGGAATGAAACAAGGCTGAGTTACTTATCTAAATCTTATGAACAAAGCTTCTCAGGTAGCAGGGGCCCTCTACCACCAGATTAGCATGCAAATCTACTCAATATTGACTCAGCTCGTGCAATAAATTGATGCTTCTTTCATTAAAGGAGAAATATTTCAAAACAGAGTATCACGGTTCTCTGAGATCTAGCAACAAAACAAAATCTAACCAACTGTTTCTTGGTCTCCCGAGTCATACTTATAATGAAATTACATAACTACTCTTGAGAAAAACAGGGATAAGTGTCTTTCCCACTTCTAATCAAATTAAAACTCTTATTAACAGTCTTGCGCTTTACTGCAGACATCTGTAGAGTCTGTATTTTGACAGGAAACTGCTTCTCTTCTACGTGCATAACCGCTTGGAGACTTTAACTCAGACTTCGTGGGGAGCAAGAGATGATGGGGAAGTGTTGTGGATTTCACCCATATTCCTTTTTCTTTGCAGTGACACCTGGAACCTACGTAAACATGAGGATAGCTGTAGAACAGACGACTGGCTACAGAATGCCTGTATTCTGTAGCCAAGTCTTAGTCAAAAATTACTACAACAACAAAATTATGAAAAAATAGCAAGTTAGTCATTACATAAATTCTTAAAGAAATTTAATTAATCCTATGGATCATTTAAGCTTGTAATTTGATGAGGGACAAAGAAAATGAAGTGGAATGTGGTGAAAGAGAAGAACATTTGTGGGGCTCAACATACCCCCACTGCAAGGTTTTTGCATGTCCTCATGCAACTACTCCATGTACTCTGAGACCTCTGCTAGGACATCCAACCCTCTTCTTCTGCTTTGCCTGACAGTCAATGGTCTTCTAGGCTTCCTTATGACTAACTTGAATCTTAAATTTGTAAGTGCCCTGACTAACTTTTTTTTTTCTTCTTCAATTTTTCACTGGCCTTGTACAATTTCTCCATTGGTAAAGACAGAGTTGAATTCATATCACTTTTTAGTTTCACCTGCTCCCTCAAAATGTCATTCTCATTTTTGATGTGCCTATTGAGTACTTCTAACTCATACTTATCTCTTATTAGCACATCAATTTCAGATTTTGGTGGGCTAGGAGTTCTGTCTCTACTTTCTGAAGCTCTCCTCTCTAATGACTCAATATAATTGTAAATTTGTTGTTGTGTTGGGTCAATTTCTGGAGTTTCTTCATCCTCAATGTTTATGATCCCTGTTTGTCTAACCTCTGTTTTCTTTAGTATACCTCTAAGTTTGTGGCTCCGTCTTGGTTGAGATGGCCCTTCTCCTCTGTCTTTGGCATATTTTCTTATTATTCTCTCCTTCTTAAGCTGCTTCTTTATTTGAGCCAATTTCTCAGAAATCATCTCTTCACTGTCCTCTTGAATTGATTTACCAGTTTAAACTTCAATAGCTTTGGAAATTTCCCTTCTCCTACTTCTTCTTGTAGGTTTGCTTTCAGGTGGAGATTCTTTGGGTTCCTCAAAATGGTTCCTCACTAGAAATTCTTCCCAATTATCTCCTATTTTCCTCAAATGATGTTCAATTAAGATTTTGACTAAACCATGGTGATACAAAGTTGTTTCTAGAAATTGAACCCTTTTTTGAAAATTTGAGGCCATTATTTTCAAACTATGAAGTAGGAAAAAGGGCAAATTAATTTCCTCATCTAAGAAATGCATCATTAACCGAATATGATAGACATAGAGGGTACCAAATCTGCCTTCACAAGTTATAAAGTTTTGTAAAATGAGCAACATGTTCCTCCACTTATTCTTTAGTGCCGAGCTAGGAATACCCTTTTTAAAAATGGAAACATCCATACCTAGAGTTTTAAGCATTTGCCTCCATGTTTCGTTATGAAATTCCCTATTTTTGAACCACCTTTCTCCTTGCCTGGGTAATTCCATTGCCTCTACAATGAAAGCCTCTGTAACAGTGAATTTAATGTCTCATATTTCGACCTCGACTCCATTGAAGGACCGTGCAAATGTTTTAGTCACCTCTTTGTGAAAACCACTGAATTTTTCCAAGAATTGCAACCACCCTGCTTGCTGTAACATTTCTCTGATTTGTGGGTAACCCTCCAAGTACTTGGCTCCAACCGGTTCAGTCCTCACTATGAGACCCATAGCTTTTCTTCCAACCTTCAGTTTGTTGCTCTTCTTCTCACGGTGACAAAGGCTGTTAAAGAGTTGTTTTTTCCCCACAGATGCTTCCTCTATTTTTTACAGACCGGAATGGCTAAGAATTGGCTACGGAAAGAAATTATATGGAGTGGTTATGAAACGAGTATAATGCGGTGAGGTGATTCATATGAGTTGAAATCTAACACGGAAGAAAAGACTGCGGATATATTTCGTGAGAAATTCAAAAATCATCATTAAATACTTCGGCCTAATGACATGACTAATCAAATCACTTCAGTACTTTAACCGTTAAGTTTTAAATGATGATTGGATATGGCAAGATGGAAGGGTTTTTGTCGAAAGTTTTTATGATGGATTTAATAGGCATGATCAACACGACTAACCAAAATTACTTTTCGAATCATACATGACTTAACTATACTAAAATTTTCATGATCTGTCACTATAATAATTTCATAACTTTTACCTTGCCTTTCCTTTGATTCTTTTGTGGTTTTGATATGCCTTGTCCTCCTTTGAAAATATTTGATCTTTATTCCTCATAATTTCTTTGATTTTGTCTTGGATATGTAGGATTAATTTGTTGCTCAATCAAGTGATTACTGGATAGTGCCTTCAGGATCTCTGGCTGCAGAATGTCTGTCTAGCTGCAGAATGTCTGCCTAGCTGCAGAATGTCTGACTGATTGCAGAATGTACCTGTAGAAGCCTTGAAATGGAATGGTTTGAAGCATGAATGGAATGTTGGAGTGTTGTATGAGATGAGTTAAAAATGGATAATGAAATATTGTGCAATGGAGTATGGGTGAAGTGAATAATGGAATGAAACAGATCACAATTATGAAGTGGAGTGAAAAAGTGACCTGCAGCTTATGATCTGTATTATTCAATTGCAGAAAGAAATCAATCTTAAAACTCTGAGATGGAGATGAGGTGGACCATGAAATGAAATGAATGAAGTATGGATGAATGAAATTAAATGGAGTATGAAATGAAATGGAGTATGGATGAATGGAGTGAAATGGATCATAAGTGGGATGTGAATCACTTATGTTTTTATGATAGCTGCTTGCAGAGAAAAAAACAAACTTGAAAAGCTAAAGTGTCAGAAAGATTCTGATTTTCACTCTATCTTTTCTGTATAAACATGCTAATCAGAGATCAGTTTTCATGTTTATACTTCTTCTTCTTTTTTCCTTTTTTTTTCTTTTTCTTTTTTTTTTCTTTTTATTTTTTTTCTTTTTTATTATTATTATTATTTTTCAAATATCTGTCTTCAGAAAATTAAATTAAGTTGATGAAGAAGAAAAAATTTTCTTCATTAACTTCATATCACTGTTTTCCTGGAATCTCTTGACAAATTCTTCTCTTGAAAGTGGCTTGTGATACAGCTTCAATCTATGACCATTCACAAGAAAAGTGACCTTCTCTTCATCTATTGTCCTGATTTTTATTGCTCCATTGTCAAAAATTCTTATAATTTCATATGGCCCAAGCCAATGTGTTTGGAATTTACCTTGAAAATCCTTGAACTTTGAATCAAACAAGAGAGCTCAGTCACCTTCCTTGAACTTCTTTTCCTTGATGTACTTGTCATGCCATCTAGTCCTTTGTTGTTGGACTAGACTTGTTTTCTGAACTGCATCTTGTCTGATCTCATCCAATTCATTAATCTACTCCAATCTATGCTTTTGTGCCTCCGTTAAATCAAGTCCTAGCTGAACTTCCATTTTGAAAGTTTGAATCTGGAACTCTATGGGAAACAAAACTTTCTTTCCATAAACAAGTTCATAAGGAGTATGGCCTGTTGTGTTTCTCCATGTAGTTCTATAGGCCCACAAGGCTTCAGGAAGCCTATCTACCCAATCTCTTCTATGTAAATGAACAGTCTTTGTTAGGATTCCTTCAATGACCTTATTAGTAGATTCCACTTGACCATTTGTTTGTGGATGATAAGGAGTAGATTTTCTATGCCTGATTTTGTACCTCTCCATCATTTGTTCCACTAGCCTTGATGTAAATTGAGCTCCTTGATCTGTAACAATTTCCCTTGGGACACCAAAACGAGTAAAAATATCCTCAAAAGGAAAATTAACTACAGATGCTTCATTAGCAAAAAGTAATGGCTTGGCCTCTACCCATTTGGTAACATAATCAGTGCAAACTAATATATATCTCTTTTGTCTTGATGGAGGACCAATAGGTCCTACAAAATCCAAAGCCCATTTTTCAAAAGGTTCAATATGTACCTGAGGTTGTAATGGCATCTCACCTGAAGGAGAAGGTTTCCCTACCCTTTGGCAACTGTCACACCTTTTGACATACTCTTTAGCATATTTAAAAAGGGATGGCCAATAGTATCCTAAATGAAGGACCTTATAAGTTGTCCTCTTATCAGCAAAGTGTCTGCCACAAGGTTCATCATGACATGCTTTGAGAATCTCAGGCATCTCATCTTCCCGAACACATCTCCTAATGATAAAATCTGGACCTGTCTTGTATAACTCATTAGCAACCCATGAATATTTTTCACTGTCATAAATGATTTTTCTTTTGTCTCTTGCATTCATTATTGAAGGAAATTTCCCTGAAACTAAATAATTAGCAATGTCAGCAAACCAAGGAGTTTGAGTAGAAATTTCAAAAAGATATTCATCAGGGAATTGATCTTCAACTGGAGTATTGTCTTTGATGTTTTGGAGTCTAGATAGGAAATCAGCTACTGTGTTTTGTTTTCCAGGCCTATCTAGAATGGTAATGTTGAATTCTTGTAAAAGCAATAACCATCTTATAACTTTGCCATTAGTAATTGATTTGTTCATTAAGTATCTAATTGCAGAATGATCTGTGTGAACAAAAGTTTCATAGCCTGTTATATAGTGTCTGAATTTGTTTATGGCATGAACAACAGCTAAAAACTCTTTTTCAGTTACAGTATAGTTTAACTCTGAAGGAGTCAAATTTTTATTGGTATAGTAGATGGCATAAGGAATCAGGTCTTTTTGTCCCAATACTGCTCCTAGAGCTGTATCTGAGGCATTTGTTGAAATATGAAAAGGTAACTTCCAGTTAGGTCCCCTTAAAATAGGTGCTTCAGAGATTTTTGTTTTCAGGGTCTCAAAGGCTAACTGGAAATCGGGATTCCACTTGAATTCACAGTCTTTGGTAAGTAATTTGAAAAGTGGAGATGTTATCTTGGTGAATTTTTCTATAAACGTTAGATAATATCCTGTAAATCCAAGAAAACTCCTAACATCTTTTTGACAACTTGGAATAGATAAGTTAGAGATGACTTCAACTTTTGACTCATCAACTCTAATCCCATCCCCTGAAATGTGATGTCCCAAAACAATTCCTTCAGTAAACATCATAAAACACTTCTCATGACTTAGTGAAAGATTTGCTTCTTTACATATTTTTAAGACTTTTTCCAAGTTTTCTAAGGCTTCTTCAAATGTGTTTCCATAAACTGTGAAATCATCCATATATACCTCTACATAATCATGTATTAGATCTGAAAATATTCCTAGTACTGCCCTTTGAAATGTTGCAGGTGCATTGCATAATCCAAATGGCAATACTCGGTAAGCATAGGTACCCCAAGGACAGGTAAATGTGGTTTTGTCTTGATCTTCAAGTGCTACTTGGATTTTATTATAACCACTAAACCCATCTAAAAATGAGAAGTACTTTTTGCCAGCTAATGTATCTAACACCTGATCTATGAAAGGTAGGGGAAAATGATCTTTAAGAGTAACTTTGTTTAATTCCCGGTAGTCAATACATACCCTCCATTTACCATTTTTCTTTGGCACAATTACCAAAGGAGAAACCCACTGACTATCTGAAATGGGATAGATAAAGTTGACATTTAAAAATTTCTGCAATTCTTCTTTAACAATCTCCCTAAGATTTGGATTCATTCGTCTCTGAGGTTGTCTGATTGGTTTACAATTTTCCTCTATGTAGATGTGATGAGTGCAAGTCTTGGGGCTTGTCCCTTTCATATCAGTGTACTCCCATGCATATGCAGAAGAATGTCTCTGTAATATTTTGACTAGCTCTTCTTGTTGAGATTTCTCTAAGTTCTTATTTATGTTTAAAGTTTTGCCTGGAAATATCTCAATTGTAGAGTTGCCAAATTTATCCATGGAATAGAGAGACATTTGCCTTGATGACAAAAACTCAATGTTGGATTCTTCTTGAAATTGTTCATGTTTATATTCCGAAGAGGATTCAAAGTTTTCCAAGGTATTCAGAATCTGGCTATCTTCACTAATTTCTGAAATTGTGAAGAGAGGTTGTAAGTATTCTTCATCCTCTATCCATTGAGTATCATCTAGTGCAGCAATTTGTTTGCTTCTTTGGAGGATGCAAATGCATTTGGGTTGTGATTTATCGAGAGATGTACATATCACCGGATCTACAACTAATGAAAGCATCAGCTGTAGCTAACCAAGGTCTTCCTAATATAATATGGTGTCCTCCTAGATTATTCTTAGGAGTTAGGATCATAAAATCCACAGGATACTCCCAAGAGTCTAGGGACACTGGAATGTCTTCTATTACCCCATCAGGTTTAATCACAGATCTGTCTTCTAATTGTAATAATGTGGGTGTAAAAAGAAGATTAGGAAGTTTCAGTTTATCCATGATTTGTCTACTCATAATATTGATTGATGCTCCTAAATCAATGAGTGTGTTTTGGATTTCAATTCCATTGATGTGAATTTTGACAACTGGATTTCCTGGGTCTAGATACTTTGGAATAGCAATCTTACCCATCATGATATCTGCTATTTTTCTTGCCAGTTGAATTTTCTTTGTCTCTCTTATTTTTTTCTTGTTTTCTTCATGCTCAACTCCTTTATTGTCTTTGCTAAGATTGGGATTTCCTTAATGGCTTGCAATAATGGGATCTTAATATAAAAATTTCTCAACTCATCTAGGAAATCATAATTAGGCACCATATTTTTTTTTTCTACACCCCTATCAATTTGTAATATTTCTAGAAAGGGAGGTGTAGAAGTGGATGTTGATGGATGCTCTAAAATAGGAGTTGAAATTCTTGGTTCTTTTTGTTTTTATTCTTCAATGTTTGGGTCTTGGAAAGTTGTGTTCTCTTCAAGACTTTTATTTACCCGTAGAGAATCTTCCTCAGAATTGTCTTGCTCTTGTACGATTACAGAAGGTTTCCTCTTTTCAAGTATTCTTCCAGACCTAATTTGAACGTCACTAAGGTCTAAAGGAGTGATCAAATAAGTTGGAAACTGTTGGCCTTCTATCATGTATGTATTCTGAGGATTTTTATTGTTGGGGTTTGGTATGGGTTGGGTAGGCAACTGATTTGTTTTCTGAGGAAATCGTAATGGAAGTGGTTGACTTTGATGTTGTGGATTTTGAGGATTTTGTTGAGAATTTTGTTGAGGAGGGAAATGTGGATATGGTGGATAGGATGGTGGATATTGATAATACTAAGAGTATCTTCCTTAGGGATTTTGTGCTCCTTGCGCCCAATTTTGTGATTGATTTTGAAATTGGGGCCAAGGTTGCTGCCAAGGATTCCAATTTGGTGGGGGTTGATTATACATCTGATCATGAAATCATTGTGTTTGAGATCCTTGTCAAGGCCTTCTGGAAACAAAATTGAGAGATTCTGTGGAACTTGTAGGAGTATCTTCTTGTAAGACAGCTTTAAGACCAGGAAGTGAAGGACAACTCTTGGTCTCATTTTTTTCTGAAAAAAATACACAAGTCTCCACAACTTTGGCATCCAAAGGGAACTCTCTCAAGTCATGTTTCTTTCTACATTTGGGACAAAATATTGCTAAGGCATCATATTCAGCTTTTTGCTTGTTTTGTAACTTAAGGGTGTCTATTTGCTCACTAAGAATCCCCAAGATATCAGATTTGAATTCATCAAGCATATGTCTTATTTCTGCTCTACTTACTGTCCCAGAAACAGACTTACTTGCCCTTGCAAGAGCAGGGTCTCTTGGTCCTTTTACAGTTTTAGATTTCCCTCTTGAAAGATTGATACATAATTCATCTATTTCAAGTAATGTGAGCTGAGATATATCCCCTTTTCCCATCATGTTAAGGATATCTAACCATTCATCCCTAATTGTCTTCAACAAGAGAGCTTTCAAAGTGTCTTGGTCTAAGTTTTCCATTTTTGCTCTTTTGATGTTGTAGTTAAATCTTTCCAACAAATCTTCCAGATTTTCATCTTCTTTTTGTAGCATTTTAAACACTTCCTCCTTATGGTTGACTGGCATAGAGTAATCCAAATACCTCTCTAGAAATGCTTGTTTCATGTCTTCCCATGTCCTAATAGAACTGTTGATCAAATTCATAAACCACTTCAATGCTGCTCCTTTCAATGTTGAAGGAAATAGTTTAAATTTTTGAGCATCTTGTAAATAGTCATAGGTTCTACATAGGACTTCAAATTCAAATAGGAAGGTTTCAAGATCTTTAGTTTTAAGTCCATAAAAGTTTGGAAGGACAGAGGGTGAAATTTTTTTCATAGTTGTATTGGTTTCTTCATCTACTATAGGAAACCCAAAAGAGCTTCCCATTTCTCTTCTACCTCTTCCTCTGCCTCCTTCTCCTTCTGCACCTCTACCTCTACCTCTACCCCCTCCAAATAGTGTGTGTTATCCATTAAAAACTCCTCCACCCCCTTCTTCTGCCATAGTTGATTCTTCTGTAGAAGTTGAAAAGTTTATGTCCCTAGCAGGGGTTCCTGAATCTTCTTCTAAGACAAGTTTAGTAGGTAAAGTGGAAGGTATTTCTAATGGAATATTTCATCTTAAGTTCTCTGGAAGTCTAGGATCAGTAAAGGATGGAATGTGGGTTTGATTTGGAGGTGTGCTGGCTCTAGGTCTTGATGAAACAAGTCGTGTTCTAGGAATCAAGCTTCTGCTTTTTATGAATCTACCCCTTGAGTCTCTTTCTCTACGCATATCATTGTTTTTCGATGGTAAGAAACAAGGCTACCTAGTTACACTTCCCCGAAAATGGTGCCAAAATGTTGTGCTCAACTTAGTGTTCCTAAATTGAGGTCATTAATTGTCAACTAGGGCTAGTAAACTGCTGAAGTGAGGTGCACCATATGTGCCTAGGTATCTGTTTCCCACTACGTTGTGTTTAGTGTTTTTCTGATGTTTTTGGTTTTATGGTTTTATGTTAAAAAGGGAAGCACTAAATGTTGATGAAGGACAGTTGTTGGACATACTAAAAACAGAGCAAAACCTATTCTAAATTGTGCATGGTACTAAAGAACAGAAAATGCAAAATTTGATAAGGACTCATAGCAAGGAACTAAACCACAACATGAACTCAATAACTCATAGCATAAACCAATCCAATAAATTCATTAGAAATATGTTGGAATAGCTTGAGAAAAGGACAAGTTTCGTGAAAATGAAGTTCTCCTAAATAAACAATCATCTTATAATATTACATAGAATCTCATCCATGACTAGAAGTTTATTGGAACACAGTTGGAAAAGATTATTTGTAGCACAATAAGATTTTCACTCTACATTAAATTATAATGATAATATTAATTCATTCTGCAGCTCAACTTGTCACTACTAAGCCTCATCCAAAAGTTAGAGATTTTCTATAATAATTTTGGGAAAAGGCTTATTTGTGAAATTGCAAAAGACTGCAGAAAAATCAAGGCCTTAAACTAATATCACTAATTCATTCCTGTCCATATGATGAGGCATTAATAGAAAGTCAGAACAAGATTAGTTTGTAAACAATGAAGGTCGTGAAGTCTAATTTTTACAGTCAACACAACTTAAAGAACAATGAATGACACTGAACTAGAATGAAATTGATCAAACTTGAAACACAGTGACCACAACTAAACTAAAATTTCATTAACCTAACTTGAAATACAGTGAACTGGAATTGAACTAGAATTCCACTAATCTAACTTGAAATGCAGTGAACAAAGTTGAACTAGAATGCCACTAATCTAACTTGAAATGCAGTGAACAGAGTTGAACTAGAATGCCACTAATCTAACTTGAAATGCAGTGAATTAAAACTAAACTAGAGTGCCATTATCAATACTTGAAATATAGTGACAGAATTAAACTAGAATGACATATATCTCCGGAGTGCTACAACTAGACTAAAGATGCAACTAATTACTAGAATGTTTCAGCTCTGTCTCATTCAAAATTAGTGGTATTTTGGAATAGTTTGTAGAACAGGACTGGCTGCAACATGTTATGTAAATGAGCATGAAAGCATAAAATTTAACAAAACACAACAAAGCTCTAAAACACCACAGCTATGTCTCATCCAAAGTTAGTGATATTTTGGAAGAGTTTATAAGATCATGACTAGCTATAACAACTGATGTAATCGAGCACAAAATCATAAAGTTAAGATAAATGCAACTAACTCCTAAATACTACAGTTATCTCTCATTCACTGTTTAGTGATATTTTGGAATAACTTGTGAGAATAAGACTGACTGTAGCATCTAAAACAAATAAGTAAAGGAACACAAAGTTTGGAAAATTAATTAAACTAGGAATGAAACAAGGCTAAGTTACTTATCTAAATCTTATGAACAAATATTCTCAGGTAGCAGGGGCCCTCTACCACCGTATTAGCACGCAAATATACTCAATATTGACTCAGCTCGTGCAATAAAGTGATGCTTCTTTCATTAAAGGAGAAATATTTCAAAACAGAGTATCACAGTTCTCTGAGATCTAGCAACAAAACAAAATCTAACCAACAGTTTCTCGGTCTCCCAAGTCATACTTATAATGAAATTACATAACTTCTCTTGAGAAAAACAGGGATAAGTGTCTTTCCCACTTCTAATCAAATTAAAACTTTTATTAACAGTCTTTTGCTTCACTGCGGACATCTGTAGAGTCCATGTTTTGATAGGAAACTGCTTCTCTTCTACGTGCATAACCGCTTGGAGACTTTAACTCATACTTCGTGGGGAGCAAGAGATGATGGGGAAGTGTTGTGGATTTCACCCATATGCCTTTTTCTTCACAGTGACACCTAGAACCTACGTAAGCATGAGGATAGCTGCAGAACAGACGACTGGCTATGTAATGCCTGTATTCTGCAGCCGAGTCTTAGTCAAAAATTACTACAACAACAAAATCATGAAAACATAGCAAGTTAGTCATTATATAAATTATTAAAGAAATTTAATTAATCCTATTGATCATTTAAGTCTGTAATTTGATGAGGGAAAAAGAAAATGAAGTGGAATGTGGAGAAATAGAAGAACATCTTTGGGGCTCAACAACAGCCTTCCAACTTGCATCTTTGACATGGGAGATGTCAAAGAAGAGGGCATCCATACGACAGATGTTCCTCATGAGAGATCATCAACACTGTCACTATGGAGGATAGATCCATATTGGAACTCCCAGCTGTTGGTGGAGTATTCCAAGGATCTTCATACTTGTATGATACTGGATGGCCAGTTGCATGAGGAGGGATACTCAATCAGATAGGATTTCATCTTATATCATGGTAGGATCTTCTTTCCTAGAGCTTCCAAGCTCAAGGAGAAGTTGCTACAAGCAGCTCAATAACATTCCCTTTTCATCCCCACTTGTTCTTTGAGAGCATATCACACCATCATGGTGGGGTATTTTTGGATGGGCTTTGAGGAGGAGATATATCAAAATATGAGTATATGCATGGACCAGATGGAGATGGAGGGGATACATGACTCTTAGGGAGAGTTAGAAAATCCACCTCTTTTTCCTTTGAAGATGAGAGGAGACTCATCTAGGAGCCACTCCATTTGTATGAGCAGGACATATGGTAAGGGTGTTCATTGTTGTTTACATGATTATTCGTATGATGTATGTATGCATCCCTTAACCATACATGTGCAGGATGATGCTCCAAGGAGGAGCATTTTTTTTTCTAGACCACATGGTTTAGATGAGGCCATAAGCATGATTGATGGCCATTCCCTAGGAGGAATTGGGGAAGATAGATATTATGGAGGACATTCTCATTGTACACCTTACATTATTCACTTCCTCCATACTTATGAGGAGATTGGAGCAGTAGGCAAGTGGTTGAGAAGACACTCATTTTATCAGCCTCTATGGCAGTTGAGGGTCAAGCTGCATTGGTTACATTTGAGGGACCATTTTCCTTATCATTTTTTTCACATGGCAGCAATAATGATTCTCATTTTTTCTCCCTATGGTTCTATTGTTTCTATCTTTATGAGGAGCATGCTTGGGAAAGAGACACATTGGGTGAATGTGTCCTTTGAGGGAGAATCCTCCCACACTTTTTGCACTACATGTTCTAAGGGGAACATGGGACATGATATGGTTATATTAACAACACATTTTTCACTTTATGAGGTGAGCCATATGATGGAGGAGATGTCATATGTTGATGACTTCCAACTCAACATATATGGGGATACTTGGGCCATCATGATTTGCAGCGTTGGAGGAAAGGTCTTTGGAGATATATGCCTCATCTTGCCAATTGAGGGAAAATTTACTGCAGCCTAGGATCAACAGAAACTCTACACTTATCTTAAGTGGAGAGATGGACAACATGTGGTAGGCTACATTGTCTACCATATGAAGAATTTCAGCCCACCTACTTTGCCGGAGCCAAAGGTGGAAGACAGTTTACAGGAGTTGCCTAGTTGGGAGGTAACTCATTTTGCATGGATAATATCATGGAGATGGAGGATCCATATGGGGAAAATAGTTCCCATTTTATTTCAGATCCAATTCTTCAAAGGGACCTCTAGGCATCACTTTGCTATCCTCTTGAGTATTTCACCTTTACATGATGATGGCTTGATATTTAACTTGCATGCTAAGGAGGGGAAATGTGGAGGCTTGATTGATGAGATAGAATCACTTTCCTTGGAAGGAGATCATCATACAGGGATGCTACAGGGAGAGGAGAAGAGAACTCAGTGTATCGTTGCACTTGCTTGAGGACAAGCAATATTTGAAAGGGGAGGACTGTAATATTCTAAAATTTGCAAGCAGCAAATTGGAATATTAATTTTTTATTATGCCATATAGGAGATGAATAAAATGGGTAAAAGGCCTATGAGTAGGAATAAAATCCCTCATAGTGTGAAAGGGATCTATGGATCAACTTTATTTTGCACCTTCTAGTGTGAAAAGGGGGAATTGCATGAGGACAAGGTCAAGTTTGACCAAGTCAACAGCGCTGGCTAAGAGGTTTAGCTTGCATGAGAAGATAGTGCAGTTTGAGAGGGAGGAATATTATTCGTGGTAGAAACCCTAATTTGTGGGTTCCGGGGCAAAGATACATTCACTTGTATAAAAGGAGGAAGAGGTAGCCATAGAGAGACATCTTTGAGTATATTGATATTTGTTTGTTCAGACTATTTGCAGTCTCCGGCTGTTCAGCTGAGTTGCAGTGTTGTTTAGGATCAGGGATTCCTCCTCAGGATTTCCTCTCCTTCTTGAGAGGCCTCTTGAAGGATTTCACTTCATTTCTCCACATCTTGGCTCAAGGCCAAAGCCACTTCCATCAATCACTGTGTTATTTCTGCTAAAGTATAACGTAGTGTTGTTGGGTGTTGCAGTGGAGGGTTCCACAACACCTTTCCTTGGCTTATATTTCAGAGGAGGGAGCTCCTATTCCTCTAGGAGGTCAGTGAAGGAGGTTCCAGAGCTGATTTTACATATTTGGCACCAGGCCAAGAAGTTCCTATCTCACACAGCACAGTCCAGCTCCTTTACTGTGTTATTCCAAAGTACATTTCCAGTGGGGGTTTACACCACTATCTTAGAGGGATAGATCTTCAGTGTCGGGATTAGCCTTGCACTTGAGAGATCCATTGGAGGAGGTTTGCTGTAGATTGGAAATATTATTCAACCATCTCCATATTGTTTTAGCTTTGTGTTGCAGCTACTACCTGCAACTCTGGAAGTTCTGTAGATTTGCCAATTGTACATGTATTGCAGCCAATCCTTCCAAGGATTGTGTGTTATTGTTGTATTGTCATTTTAAGGGGTTGAGAGATTTCTCCCCCACCTTTCTTGAGCTGATATTGCTATCTCATTGTATTTCATTTCATATGTTGCAGTGTCTCCATATAAACTGCGTTGTATATCCATGGCTTCCTTTATGTAGAAGTATTTTCCATTTATCATTAAGAGAGGCATTGCCTTACTTGAGTGATTGTTTCCTCAAGAATTTGTATACATTATTGTTGCTATAACCTAATATAATGGCTATTTTTATCTTCACATGTTCATGGCTATAGAATAATGTTGTTGTTCCATTGTATTGTTCATACATTGTTGCAATCCCTCAACGGACACTTTTCTGAGGACAACTAGGTGTGGGAGATTTGTTTAACCCACCTAGAAGGATGTATTTGGAGCCTCCTCTTGGATTCAGGTCTTAGATGCATTAGTATAAGGAATCCAAGTCCTGGTTTCAATTCCTGTAGTATCCATTACTGTAAAATGTGTTTTCCATTCATGCCTTGCTAGCTGTTCCATATTTGGAATACTACAACGTATCACAGCATTTACAAATATGGCAGAACCTAACATAATGGAAGAACACCTTGCGTAGCTTAGTAGATTTGTTTGGTTTTTTTGGGAAAGGACTCCTGCTGGCTGTGTGCATGGAGATCCCAAGTCCTGTTGTGTGCACAGGTCGGGTTTGGGTATTGTAAGAAGGAACTGAAGGATTAATGAATGAGAAAGGTTGTTGCGTAGCTAAGTGTATTTGTACTGTTGATGTGAATCTTTGATAGCTGTTATGTTATGCATATTCTTTGTTAAGCTGTAAAAGCACTATGTTAAGTGTTTCTTCTACATCTGGGTCTATTCTGTTATGTTTTATGAGAATAACTGTAATGCTACACTAATGTTTTAGAAATATATGATTTGTTGAATACAATAAGTATAGTTGACCTTGTGCACATGGATGCGAAGGAGATATATAGATTTGGTTCTGAGATAGGCTATTTGATCATTATAAAGCCGAACGCAGTTCTGCTTGGCTTACCTATCCTCTCTCAGGGTGCGGAAACCTAGTTCCAGCACCCACCCATACTGCTTTGGGTGAGACTTTGACCTGCGCAAACATGTCACTGCCGAAAGGGCCAGTAGTATAGGGTTTTTTTGGCAAACCTTAACCTCCGAACCTAGGTCAAGACCCCTTGAGCCAACAATATGCAAGTCCAAGGGGAAATGTTGCAAAGTGGTAATTGACAGTGGAAGCACTGATAACCTTGTTTCCAAAGAGACGGTGGAAAAATTAGAATTGGTAAAAATGGTACACCCTACTCCATATAAGGTGTCGTGGCTGCAAAAATGACATCAGGTTCTTGTGACAGAGAAATGCAAGGTAAAGATAAAAATTGGTACCCACAAAGATGTTATATTATGTGATGTAATGTTGATGGATGTATGCCACATATTGCTGGGAATACCTTGGCAGTTTGATCGAAAAGTTGTTCATGATGGTCGAAGAAATACTTATGCCCTAGAGAAGGATGGGAATAAACACACACTGTTGCACTTGAAGAACGAATCAGACAAAGAAGCGCCTGGAAACAATGTTATGTTTATGAGTGGTAAAGAACTGCTGCAAGAAGTCGAGAAGGATGCAGAGTTACAATTTGTTGTTGCGGGTAAACCAAAGGTAATTATGACTTCTAAAAATTTAGATGATCTGCCTGAAGAAATTAGAAATCTACTAAATGAGTGTGTTGATATTATTGTTGATGAGTTTCCAAATGCATTACCACAAATCAGGTGTATTATTCATCACATAGATCTAATACCTGGTGCGAGTTTTCCGAATAAAGAAGCATATAGATTAACTCCTCGAGAAATTGCAGAAGTTGGGAGACAAGTGCAGGAATTGATGGATAAGGGGTTGATAAGAGAGAGCCTTAGTCTGTGCGTTGTACCAGCAGTACTTAGCCCAATGAAAAGTGGGGAATGGCAGATGTGTACAGATTCCAGAGCCATAAACAAATCACCTTCAAGTATCATTTTCCTTTACCACACATGGATGACTTAATGGATTGCTTGAGTGGCTCAAAATATTTCGCTAAAATAGATCTGAAAAATGGTTACCATCAAATACGAATAAGAGAGGGGGATGAATGGAAAATTGCATTCAAAACAAACAATGAGTTTTATGAGTGGTTAGTGATGCCTTTTGGGCTCACTAATGCACCTCACACATTCATGATATTAATGAATTAAGTCTTGAAGGAGTTTGCGGGAAAGTTTGTAATTGTTTATCTTGATGATATTCTGGTTTTTAGTCAAAGTAAAAAAGAGCATTTGGAGCACCTTGAATTGGTTCTAAACACTTTGCAGAAAGAGAATTTGCTAATAAATTTGAAGAAATTCAGTTTTATAAAGGAAGAGCTAATTTATTTGGGATTCGTAGTCTCTAAAAAAGGCTTAAAGATGGACCCAAAAAAATTCCAAGTAATTTTGAATTGGCCGACTCCAAAGAACATATTTGAGGTAAGAAGCTTTCATGGTCTTGCAAGTTTCTACATGAAATTTATCAAAAATTTTAGTCAGATATGTGCAACAATTATTGAAACAATCAAGGAGAATAATCAACCATTCAAGTGGACGGAAGCAGCAGACCAAAACTTCAGACTATTGAAAAAGAAAATCATAGCAAAACCATTTTTGGCCTTGCCTAAATTTGAAACAATTTTTCTAGTTGAAACTTATTCTAGTGGAGTTGTAATTAGAGAATTTTTAAGTCAAGAACAAAGACCAATAACATATTTTAGTGAGAAATTGAATGAAGCTAAGAAGAAATACTCATCCTATGCCAAGGAGTTTTATGCTATTGTGCATGCATTAAAAAAATAGAGGCATTATCTGTTACCAAAATAATTTATTTTATATTATGATAATCATGCATTATAGTTTATCAACAATCAGATGAAGTTGAGCCAGAAGCATACCAAGTGGGTGGAGTTTTTGCAGATTTTTACTTTCGTGATTAAGCATACAAGCGGTAAGTTGAACAAAGTTGTTTATGCTTTGATCAGAGTGAATTTAATTGTGTATGAATTAAAAATTGGTGTTGTGGGTTTTGAAGATATGGTTGGCATGTATAAGGAAGGTGCATAATTTAAATACATTTATGTAGTTGTGAAAAATCCAGCAATTCACAATAGAAGCCAGTGGTTGGATTATCGTATCCAAGGAGGTTTGTTGTTTAAAAATAACAATTTGTGTATTCCCAAATGTTCTATGAGGGAAAACATAATTAAAGAAAAACACAACAGAGGCTTATCTGGACACTTTAGACAAGACAAGACATTTTCTCAGGTAAATTCTTTTTACTAGTGGCCAAAGATGCAAACTGATTTTAAGAGATTTGTTGAGAAATGAAGTATTTGTCAGCATGCTAAAGGAAGAAGCCAAAATACTAGATTGTACCAGCCATTTCCAATATTAAACCTGCCTTAAGATGCAGTTAGTATGGATTTCTTTTTGGTTTTTCCAAAAACTCAAAGGAAAAATGATTCTATCTATGTTGTGGTAGATAGATTTTTGAAAATGGCTCATTTTATTGTATGCAAGTAGACTAGTGATGCAACTCATATTTCTAATCTGTTTTTTCATAAATTGTAAGGTTGCATGGACTACCTGTAAGTATTGTGTCTGACAGGGATACAAAGTTTGTTGGGCATTTCTAGAGAACTCTATGGAAGAAACTAGGTGCAAACCTTAGTTTCAGCTCAGCCTATCATCCTCAAACGGATGGAAAGGCTGAAGTAGTAAATAGAATCTTGGGAAATATATTGAGGGGATTAGTTTATAAAAATCATAAGCACTGGGATTTAGCACTTGCTCAAGCTGATTTTTCTTATAACAATACTCCTAGCCAGAGTACTGGATGATTCCATTCCATATTATTTTTGGGATGAATCCAAGAGGTGTGTATGAGCTCAGAAATTTGGGCAAAGAGGAGACAAGGAGCATAAAGGCGGAAGAGTTTGCAGAGCAGATGCAGAGGGTATAGGAAGATGTCAAATAAATATTATAGTAAAGTAGTAGAAAATACAAACAGAGAGCTGATATGAGGAGGAAAGAAAAATAATTCCAAGTTGGTGATCTCGTCATGGTGTACCTGAGAAAAGAAAGGTAACCTATTGGGACTTATAAAAATTTGAAGATGAAAAATATGGGGCCATGCAAAACTGTAAGAAAATTTTCAACCAATGCCTATGAAATTGAGTTTCCAGAAGGATTTGGTATATCTCCAATCTTCAATGTTGCAGATTTGTACCCATACAAGGAGCCAGAGGCAAAGCTATAGGATGGACCTGCAAAAGATAAAGTTCAAACTTTGAATTGGGAAGAACAAATGCCCAAGAAGGTTAAGAAATAGGTGGAAGTTGTTCTGAAGAGGAGAGTAGCTAAAAGAATCAAAGGACATATTTATTTTAAGTATCTATTCAAATGGAAGGGATAGCCAATGAAGGATGCCAGTTGGTTGACAGCGACATAATTACAGAAGTATGGAGTAAATCCCAAAATTTTGATGGAAGATTCCTTTCTTCCGTGGGAGTCTGATGCAGGAGCATCGTATGAGATGAATTTCATTGACCTGTGTGGTCAACTTATCTTTTAGTAGAGAGGGTTGGATCTCTCGAATTTAATTTTGTTTATTTATTGCAATAATTTTCCTTTATTTAATTTATTGTAATCGTTAGAGAAATTCTAAATTAGGAGGAAAAAGATAATATTGTTAGAATGAAATTCCTCAAACCTTAGAATAAGGATTTATTTTTTATTTTGTTAAAATTAGTGAATGCATTTAGTATAAAGGAATGATAGAGCAAGAGATAGAGAGGGAGAGAGAGCGAAGATTGATGTAATCAAGCTGAGAAGGGAAAAATAACTCTGTAATTTTTATTTTCTGAGTAATTGATTGAAGTATAGATGTGCAAGTAATTGTTCTTGTGCATGTGCATTCATCCAAAACCTGCTAAGGATCACTTACGACAGGAGTTAAAATTCGAGTATTAATATTTCTATGTTTTTTTAATTTATGTATTCGCCTCAGAGACCCAAATTTCCTTGTTCGCATTGCAAATCCAAAACTTAAGTCATATATCACATCGCACCAATATAATATTTCGTCACATCACTATCAGTGATTTTATATTTATATGTTAAGTTATCACAAGTTAATTGTGGTAAGTTTGATATTCAATATACGATATCGTAAATCTTGCGATATACGATAAGGTTTTCACAACGATTTGTGAAATCACAAAATCACAAACATTGCGATATATGTTAGGTGCGATCGGTGGAGTTTTTTAATTTATGTGATCTATGATATGATTAAAATCCCAAAGTTGCAGTATTTTATGGAAAATGTGATATAGTTATAAAGGGCCTAATTGAGTTTTAATTTTCATTTAAAGATTTTAAATTGAGTTTGCACGGGAACAATGTGCCTGTACATTATATGTTCGTAAATATATGTGCACAAATTTATTTCTTCTTTTATCTAGTTAAGTATGCTACATGGAAAACAAATCAGAAATTTTAATTATTAGTAAATCATTAATGATAATAATTTTTTTGAAGGTTGTAATTATATTTTATTTTGTAAATAAAGACAAAATTTGCAATTTAATTATGAGAAATTATTATCCATCAAAAAGTCTTGGGAATTTAATATGGGTGATTATTTAATTCTAAAATTATGATATTTTCGAATTAAATGTTTCCTAGAAGATAGGGAGTTGTTTTTAGCAGTGGGAAACGAAAGCTCATTAATGAGAATTTAACTACCTACCACATGTTGGTGAGGTGGAGGCAGTTAATAACCACCCAAAGAGTGGTAGATGGATAATATCTTTGAGATTTTACTAGCTTTTGTCTCACAATTTCTAAGAGTAGAATTGGAGAGACTGGAGAGAAGCAATAAATATGAGACTGAAGAGAAATTGTAGGCCTAGTTTGCTCAGGAAAACCAGTTGTGGTCATGTGAATGATGGGAGGATACAAGTAGTCTAATCTTAGTTTCCCAAGATAAACTTTCAAGTCGGTGTCTCCAACTCTAATATTTCCTCATTAGCATGAAAATTGTTTATTATTTTCTTGACTAAATCCTTATTCTTTATTTGGTATGAAGAATGAAACAAAAAAAATTATTTGTTGTTAAGATTAAACATAAAATATTTTGTTTTATGTTTTACTTTTGTATCTAGATATTATCAAAGAAAAAGAAAATGGAACAAAGGAAAAATAATTCTAATAAAGCTACAGTTTAAATTCATTAATGGAGTACTAATATTAGGAATATCAAAGCATGTTGTATATAAAATTATAACAATTAGTGGTATGAGAGGACATATATACCAGAAAAGAACGGTAGTCCAATTGCACAATAGTAACAGTGACTAAAGAAGAAATATATTTTAAATAAACTGTAAACCAAAGAGAAATGTGTTCTTTTAACCTGTTAGGGACCTGTAATTTATCATCAATATTGGCAGAGTCCAATTATAGAAACAACATCGTTTCAACCAACTTTGGGATTAAGATCTGGCCTCACAAAGGACTCCAGGAGAGATCTGTGGGGTAAAAGATGATTTGTGTCTTTGAATTTTGGGGTTATGATATTAGGCTAGTTATGAAGACACATGTTGTTTGTTTGTTTTTTGGATGGTTGAGAACACGATTCTTGTTCAAGGGGGAAATTTACGAGTGCAAAAAGTTCCAAAGGTGAGAGGATTCATGGAGGCAATCGAGTAGCTTGGTCGGAAAATTACGGAGTTTGATCCATTGGGCTATGGAGTCATAATAGGGTTTAATTGGAACAGCAAAAGGCAAGAAGTGGTCCATGGGGCAAGTCATATATGTCTAAGGATCTCTTTGAAGATTGATTTATGGAATGGAATGATACAATAAGAAGGAGAAATGAACAGATGCAGAAACAAGAGCAGCCCAGGATCTGATAAGTACTTTTAAACTAGTCAGCCTTTGACATGAACTCAAGAAAAACATAAAATTAAACTAGCATCTGGTAAGTACTTTGAAACTAGCCAGCCTTTGATACACTTTCAATAGAAAACATCTCAAAATGAAGGGAAACTTGAAGGCAACTTTTGGAGTAGAAACTAGCGGGCCGGGCTCACCACAAATCCTCTCCTAGTTCTTCTTTACTTGGTTACTTTAAAGATAGATACAAAGATAACAACAAAATGGCCTAAGATCTGGTAAGTAATTCGAAACTAGCCAGCTTTTGACACATTCAAAGGGAAACAATCAGATAGTCTGTGGGATCATACTGGGACTAGGGCTCACCATATCTTCCTCAGTTCATCTTCACTAAACATAAACTAAAAATAACATCTAAGAATAACATTTAGCTAAGACAATAAGACGAGGGAATGCCAGCATTCCTATGCTTAAACTGAATTAAATCATTCCTAAATAACACAGATAGAGGAAAACATTTAGATAAATATTTTCAGTCAGAGAAGTTTACTGATATACAGTAGGTCCTAACTCTATGCATGTTGTTCTTTATAAGAGAATATGCAACACGTCTGGAAATAGAAATAAAACAACAAGTTATAATGAGAAAAACATCACCATCAACATAGAACAGGATCCCATAAATCAACTTGTATTGATGCTCCAAACCAGTTACAGCTTTAAGTCCAGTGCTTTAGGTTAGCAACCATCTACACATCTCAGCTTAACCTATCTATCACCAGCAGAGCTCCAAGAGCCAGTGAATACTATGTACAATCAGAAGTTTTTTCTCAAATGTATATCAAAGTTCTACAACTAACCCCTCACTCATCTTCTGCTGTAGTATATATATAAGAATGAGGAGGTGAGATCTGATAAAAGATCTCAATTACAATTAATACTAAGTTAATGTCTTCTTGGCCCTTGGGGGGGCTCAATGAAGAAACTGTACAGGTGTTTCACTGATTAATTGATTTACACTTATAAATTAAGCTCGGTGAGAGCTTTATTGACCTTTGAGGCTCTGTGTGATGCTAGGGTTACTCTGCAAATATATTTTGCATTAAGTTTCATTGCAGAAGTAACTTCTTGGCTGCGCTGAGGCAAATCTGATCTTCTTCAATAACTTCGACCCCTGATTGAGTACCTTGAGGAACAGGTGGTGCTATGGTGGCTGGGAGGAATCGATTAGCCTCAGATTGTGGTGGTGGGAGCATTCTTGCTTGATAAAACACTTTAGGTTTTCTATAAACTGTGTTTTATTTGGGGATTAGGCTTTTGATAAGAATATTAGATGTAATCCCCACAAATCTGTCCTTTAATCCTCTTTTCTGGTGTGTTTTTGTCTTCGACGTTGATACTCTTTGTCTGTACCCAATTTTCTGTTGTGCAGGGTTCATAAGGAATCCATGCCTGAGGAAACATTGAGGAAACGTGCATTTCTACCCTGTGAATTATTTTCTTTGACGAATCGAATATGGGAGGATCATCACGCTCCACCTCTGAATTTTCTTTGAAAATTGCGAGAAAATGATAAAAACCCTCCAAAATACGAAAACTATTAAGAAATCCTGCTTTTATAGGTTGACTGCATCAGAGGGCGTGTGAAAGGAGCGGCGCCATTGGATGGCATCATCGAATGGTCGGGATTAATCGGGGAGATCATAAAATGGGCAGAAGAAAAATTAAATCTGAGCCGTTGATCGTGTAGAGATCGACGATCGAGTTTGAACGAGGCGGTCAGAGGAGGAGGATGAATCTGAACTGTCGATCGCACAGAGATCGACGGTCAAGATTGGGCAATGGAAATTCAAACGAAGAGATCGGGCGATGAATTGTGGGTCGTCGATCTTCAGATCAGATCGACGACGGAGATTGATTTGCTGCTATACGATGGCCCGGCTGTCGCGCGCACACCTTTGTTAACCATCGAGCAACTTCGGCGAGAGATCACCGTTGGATCAGTGGGCCCAGATCAGACGGTCCAAAGTGATATCATTGGGCGTCTAGGTCCGAACGATAACGCGCGATGGATGACTTTAATACGCGGTGGATGGTGGTTTCCGAAACAGTTCTCGGGATGCGTGTCAAGCAGCGTATGGAATCGCTAGCCCTCAGGCAAAAACTGCCCTCCGCCGAAGAGTGGTGTGATAAAAACCACGCGATTTTGGGAAAACGGCGCACGGCTGGGGGGGTCCACAGGGAGGCGTGCTCTGCACCGTCGGATCTATGGATTGAATCAATGGTCGAGATCGCTCCATAATTTGCACGGGCGGAAAAATGAATAAAAATGAATTTCAACGGTTTAAATAAATATCAAAGGTTTTCTAATGGTTTGCAAAGAAATATTTATTTAAACCGGATAAGTGCCCGACTGGCTCAACATGCGGTCACGGCGCCAGGCTGTATGGGCAGAGAGGCTAGGGACTTAGCCCAAGGGGGCTTAAGTCAAAACAATGCATTTTTATGATTTTTCAACGTTTTTTCAAAGGAAATGAGGGTTCTGATAAGGCCAAGAGTGAGTCTTAAACCTTATAAAGGGGATTTTGATGAGGGGAAAGGCAGAAATGTGAAAATGAGGGATTTTTGTGGGAAATAAGGGGATAGAAAGATGAGGTTAATTTGGGAAGAAGGGAAAGGAGAAAATGGTGTTTGCAGCAATATTTTGGCTTTGGAAATCAGCAGGATTTCAGAGTTTTTCAAGATGGGAACAAAAGTGAGGGCTGGACGGAGGCATGAGGCCTTCAAAAGGTCTTCAAGAGCCAACAGTTTTTAGTGAGAAAAATTGTTCCTTGAAGGCTCAAAAATAGATTTAGCCACCTTTTGGGATAATCAAATTTTACAGGTGGCTAACAGTGGCTCCACTTGGGGATGGTGCCTTCTTGAAGGCATCAAGAACTTTCAGACTTGCATTCTCTGGGAGGCTGACCATGTGCCTGATCTTTTAATGTCCTTTGGGAGGCTGATCAGTTTCCTAATCCATTGGGCTACTCTTCTTTTACTGGGATGATCTTTCTCTGAAAATGTATTAGCAATCATACAAGCAATGGATCTTCATCAATACAACTTTCTACCTACCCAATCCTACAGATCTAACATTTTTTCCTTCATTAGAGTGCACTTGGATTGGCAAACTCTTTTCACAACATTTTATTCTTTTGAAAGAAGGAAATATAATCTATTTATACTCCTTATTTCTCCCTGAACTCAAATTAAATAGTTGAGTTCAGATGCTTCTCTACCTATTCTAATATCTGTTGGGATTAAACTGTCCAACAGATTTTCATTCTCTAAATTTCTAAAACAGAAATTGAAAAGCACTCAAGTTAGGATTGAACAGTCTAACTTGATGCTGGTCTGTGGCATAAAAGACAAGATGCACATAGACATTTATTTCACAAAAATTAAATCAAAATGGAAGGCTTAAAATCTAAAAAGTTGGAAGCATTTCCTTCCTCTTTTCACATCTTTGTTTTGACTCTTATTGAGTTGTCTTTCCTTTTCTTCTAGTTCAGATTTTGAGCTAATTGGAACCAGATTTTTTACATCTCTTTGACTCAGAAAAATAGAATAGATTTGAGTCATTTCTCTTTGCAACCTTAGGTTCAGATTTTGATCATGTTTGAACCTTTAATTTCTATCCTAAACTATCTACTGATAAGCCAAGATTAGACAGTTTGGCATATCAAATTCACTATCCTATCAGCAAAAAAATTAAATCTAATTAGTCAAGATTAAACAGTTTGACTAACTAGAAGTGTGTTTTTCAGGAGTGGTATTTAAGCTTGCACGCTTTCAGATTTGTTTCTCTTTTTGGTATGGGGCTATACCTTTCTTGTTTTGACAATCTGCCCCTTTTCTTTCTTTTCTTTGTTTTTGAATTTTTGTTTTTCACAACTTTGAATGCAATGGTGGATGGAATATTTATAATGGAAAAAAGATAAAAAAATGTCTTTAAAACATAACATGGATCAAGAGAACTAATGTTTGAGCATCCTGCCATTGATAGGACCCCCAAACAATTATGCTCCATTCAACTCCTGCAAGAAAAATGCATTGTTACCAGTAGCTAAATGAATAGAGTAAGGACCAAGCCATAAGTTGTCAAATTTTCCATGCTTGCCCTTCTCTTCCCTCTTTCAGTCCCATTTTAAAAATTTGTCCCCAATCTCGAAATTGCTGGCCTTTTTTCTTCTGTCAAAAAGCTTCTTAATGTTGCCTTGTTTCTGCAATGCTTTGTTATACACTTCCTCTCTGGTTTGCTGAAGATGAATGGTCTAATTTATTCTTCTGATTATGTCGTTATCTTCAGTCTGCAACTCTTGAATCAACTTTATCACTGGCACACCAAGGCTATTTGGAAAAATTTCATCAGTACCGTACACAAGCTGGAAAGGTGACATACCAATGGATTTCTTCAAAGTCAATCTGTCAGCCCAAAGTGCATGAACCAGTTTTGTGTGCCAAGACTTCTTATTGTCCTCCAACAGCTTCTTGATTATGCTAACTAAGATTTTGTTTGAGGATTCCGCAAGTCCATTACCTTGAGGGTAATAGGTCGTGGAATGCCCCAATTTTATCTGATATCTGTGACAGAACTCAACCATCTTCTTTGATCCAAATTTTGTTGCATTTTCAGTGATGATCTTGGTAGGACAGCCAAATTTGGAGAGAATATTAGTCTCCATAAATTTTATGATAACTGAATCATTGGCCTACCTACAAGGAATGGCTTCTATCCACTTAGTGAAATAGTCTGTGGCAGTGAGAATCCATCTGTGCTGGGCAGAAGATGGTGGATGGATTTCTCCTATAAATTAAAGTCCCCACTGTTGAAATGGGGCTTCAAAAGTGATTGGATGCAGAGGGAGGGGTAGCAGTTTTCTTTTGCCTTCAAAAATTTGACACTTATGACAGGCTATGATCATCTTGTGTACATCATGGAAAAGAGTAGGCCAATAGAAACCAGCCCTCAAAATTTTTTTGGCTGTTGTCTTCCAGTACAAATGACCTCCACACTCTCCTTCATGGAACTGGTACTTAACCTTCTCGGCATCAAACTCAGGCAAACATTTAAGTAATAGACCACTTGCATTTTTCCAATACAGACATTTATCTATAATGCAATAGTTTACAGCTTTCAATTTTAGGAATCTTGCCTTTGTTTTTGTCAAACCAGGAGGTGTATTCAAATTAAGCAGAACATAAAGAATGTCAGCATACCAAGAGGAATTCATAAAATGGTTTTCAACAATGGGTGTTGAGATTTCATCTTGATCATCTAAAGCATTAATCAAATGAATATCAAGAACTTCACAATTTGATTCAGCCATTAATCTAGCTAGACCTTGGCCTTTGATGAGCTTAGTGGGTTTTATCTCTAAATCATATTCAAGAATAACAACAATCCACTTACCTATATTACCATCTGGGTCTTGTGTTAGAATGTCTTTGACAACTGAATTTGGGACAAAAGCAATAATATGTGAATGAAGGATGTATACTCTGAAGTCTTTCAATGCTTTAACCAAAGCAAAAGCTTGCTTCTCCATAATGTTGTACTTCAAAGGGGAATCCCTCAATGCCTTGCTAAAGAATGCAATAGGCTGCTCTTGTCGTTGTGGGTTTTTATATAAAAGGATGGCAGCTATGGTATGTTCTGATGCAAACGAGAAAATATAAAAATCTTTTGAAAAATCAGGACTTATCAGAACCGGTGTTTTGGTTAATGCTTGTCTCACCAGTTCAAAGGATTTCTTTGCTTCCAAGGTCCATTTTACCCCTTGCTCTTTTTTCAGCATGTTTGTGATATTCCTAAGGAGCCCAACTAAATTAGGGATGAACCTTCTCAAAAATTTGATCTTCCCAATGAAATATTGCAACTCCTTGATGTTTCGAGGATGAGAGATTTGCAATATGGCCTCAATCCTCTTTGGATCTATATTTATACCCTCTTCTGAAATAATGTGTCCAAGAAGCTTACCTTCTTGGAGACCGAATAGTGTCTTCATAGGGTTTAAAGATATTCAAAACCTTCTGCACTTCTTGAAAACTTTTCTCAAATGTTCTAGGTGTTCCTCATCTATTTTTGAAAACACAATGACATCATCAAGATAGATAATGATGAAGAAGCCCAATTCTTCCGAGAATGCTATGTCCATGTCTCTTTGGAAAGTTTCTCCATCATTCATGAGACCAAAGGGCATTTTCACATACATGAAAGTGCCCCATGGTGTAGTGAATGTTGTCTTTAATTGATCGGCAGGGAAAACCAAGATCTGATTATACCCTGAATAGCCATCCAGCAAAGAAATTCTTCTAGACCCTACCACCCTTTGTAAAATATGATCCATCTTAGGTAGAGGGTAGTTGTATTTTAATGAAGCTTTGTTTAAATCTCTAAAGTCTATACAAAGCCTGATTTCTCCAATTTTCTTCCTAATAGACACCAGATTAGATACCCATTCAGAATATCTAATAGGGACAATAATACCAGCTTCATACATCTTTTTAATCTCCTTCTCAACCAAAGGTAACTGAACAGGGTTTATTCTGCGCAGTTTCTGTTTGAATGGTTTTTGGTTTTCTTTAAGGGGAATTTTGTGCTGTATTATTTCAGTGTCATAGGATTTAAGATCTTCGTAACTCCACGCAAAAACATCAGAAAACTCTTTAAACAACTCAATGTATTTGAGTTTAATGTGAGCTGGTAAAGTTTTAGACAGCTTAATCATTTTTGGTTTTTCATCACTGCCTATATTGCACTCCTCCACTTCAGTCTCTACAGGTTCCAGTTTTGGTTTTTTGGCCACATCGTCAAAATCAAACAACTCTTCTAAAGGGGCCAGACCTCTAGGAAAATTTTCATCTTTAGTATGGAGAGTTTCCAACTCCTCTGTTTCGTTCGTAAATTTGCTAGACAATAGGTTAATGTTGACAGGCTTAGGAGACGGTCCTTCTTCATCAAGAAAGTTTTCTTCACTGCAGTCTGTTTCATAGTCTGAGTCCGAACTGTTTAGTTCGAATTCATTTCTGAATTGCATGAAGTCTTCTACTTTTTTGTCATTGTCAAACACCCGCCAATACTTATTATTATCAAGAATTTCTGGTCTAAACTTTATCTCAGTTGTACAATCTTTGGTTTCAAATGGCGCTGAGCATGTCCTAGCTGCAAAGGCTAAATTGTGGGCTACAATTTTTCTTTTCCTTGGGACAAAAATTACTTTGGACTCCTCGAATGTTTTTAAAAGGTCCATGACATCATTCCGGTAGGCTCTAAGTCTGGGATGATTTGTATTATACTCCCCATTTACTTTCCTAATGATCAATTCAGAATCCCCATATACATTTATTCTTTTGGCTCCTAACCTTTTCAAAAGATGTAAGCCTAAGAGAAGGGACTCATATTCTGCTATGTTATTGAAACACTGAAAGTTTAATTTTCATGAGATGCATTCTGTGTGGTTGTTTTCAGTGTTAGTAATTAATACAACTACACCAGTGTTATTTCTAGTGCATGACCCATCAAAATACATACTCTAGAGAGGACCCCTTTCGGTTTTATCTTGGTTAGAGTCCTCTTCAACTATCGTGCTCAAGGGTTGTTGTGGAATCTCAGCACTGAGTTTAATTTTTTCTGATTCCCCCAGATTTGCATTTGTTTGAGAGATACATTCTTGACTCTCAATGTTTAGCAGCAAAGGACACATGACTTGTAGTTCAAGACCCATATTTGGTTTTCTGTTGTTTAAAGGTTCAGCAAACTATTTTAACAGTTCATTGGTATTTACCTCCTCCTCTCTATCGGCCATTAATTATGTTAAAGTGACTTGTTCACTAAGTGTTTCATCATTAAACATGATAAAAGAATCGAGGCCTGTATTGAAAGAATAGATATGAGAGTTTTGTGGTCTGTCTTGGCTTGTGACTGTGTATTGCATATGGGACTCCCTGTAAAGTCTTCTAGTTTGATTGAAAACAAGGATAGTCGCATAGGTCATGTCCATTTCATATTCCCTTGTAACTTAGCCCCCAAAGACCTTGAGAGTAACATTCCATACTTTGGGGGAACATCAGCCACAACAATATCCATGACTAAGCATTTGGCTGGAATTTGGGCTAAGTTAACACAGAGGTCTTTGATCAATCCTAAACATTTTACTCTGCTAGAATCAAAAGAGTAAAGGTCTTTATAAGGTCTGGTGATTTCTAGACCCAGGCTCTCCATTATAGCTTTAGGCATTAGATTATGAGAAGCCCCTGAGTCATGCATAGCGTTGTGAAAAATCTTGTCATAAACGTTAAAACTCACATAAAAGGGAGGAACAGGTCCCTCTTGATATTTTCCTTCAATCTTTGGACCAAAAATAACCTCTGGTTGGTCATCGTTAAGATTGACTGTGTCATTGTTATCTTCTAAATTTAAAGCCTTCAAAATTTGGGTCCTATATACATGTTGGGCAGCTAACTCGGTGAGGGGAACATAAATTTTGATCTTTGAGATTTTCTGCTCCAGGCTGAAAGGAATTTGATTCTTTGAAAAACTTGTTTCAGTATTATTAACTGCCATTTTATCAGCAATGTCAGGTTGTTGTTTTTTTTTATTTACATTTGATAAAAAAAAATTCACAGGAGTAATAGCTGTAGTGTTAGTACTACTAATGTCTGCACTCTGTTTTTCATTGTCTTGAGTGATTTTTATTTTACCTTTATCATAACTTTTAGCCACTGTTTTATCCTTTTGTTTGACAACTTTAGGCTTGGTTGCAGTGTTGTTTTGTGAGGATTTGTTAGAGGTTTTTTTGTTGGGGGTTTTTTGACTAGATTTAATTCTAAGGTCATATTCTCTTGGAGGTTTGGCGATGGCATTTTCCATGTTTTGATAATAATTTTCATTATCATCTCGTTTGTCATCATAAGGTGTATAAAGACCTTTTTTTCTATCATAATGAACCTCAAAGTCGTCATCATCTACCCGGTTAATATCATCTTCCTCTATTATTTGATCTACTTCCTCAACCTCACTCACATAGTTTTGATGAAAGGGAGGAGCGATCTGTTGATCATCCTCCCTAGGTTTTTTTGGAGGTTGGTTCCTTCTAGAATTTTGATTCTAGTTTTGGTTTCTGTTTTGAGGAGCACTTTGGTTTTGACTAGCTTGTGCTCTCTTAATTAAGCTCATCTCTTTCATCATTTATTCCATCATTCTTTCCATTTTTGAATTGGAAGTGGAAGGTGTGGATTCCTCTCTAAAATATATTCTCTTCTCAGCTTTCATCCTTGCTCTTTTCTCCATCAGGTTGACTTCTACAAAAAGAGAACCTCTTTGCATATCTTCAAGAGTTGCAAAGTCTCTCTCTCTCTCAGCTGATAGGTCATGTCAGAATCAAACCCTTCAGGAAAATTGTTTAAAGCTGAGCCTTGTGGAGGTTTTAGCTCTGGGGAAAGTGCATTATACACACTATCAAATCTATTGCAATAAGCTTGGACACTTTCCCCAGGGTTTCTGTGAAGGTTCTTGTAATCAGAAAGGACTTGGAGAGGATTATTTTTAACTTCCCATTTGTTTAAGAATGTTTGATGGAAGCCTTGGAGATCATTGATACTATGGGGGGCTAAGCCTTTAAACCATTTTCTTACTTCTCCCCCTAGGCTTTGAACAAATAATCTAAGTTTGACAGAATCATCATCAATTTCGTTTCTATCAAAATAGTCATCCATCTTATCCACATGTTGTGATGCAGTTGTAGTATTGTTAGCATCATATAATGGAATTTTGGACTGATAGTCCTGTGGAAGATTGAATAATGGTGCAGGAAGGACTAGGGGAGCATACCATGCAGCTATGATAGGAGGTGGAGGTGGATTTACAAGAGGGACAATGGGTTGGAGTGGAGTGGTTTGGACAGTGGATGTTGGATGAAGGGATGTGGATGGAACAGTAGTAGATTGCTGAGCTGATCTTGGATGAGAGACACCTAGGTTGTGGAGGAAATGTAAATCAGTAGGTGTTGTTTCTCTACTACCAAGATGTTCACTACTTTCAGGAGAAGAAAGTGAAGACTCAGAATATATCTCGATTAGATCATCAAATGAACCAGTTCTAAATGGATTTACTAAGTCAGCTTGTGATTGTTGTAGAGATGAAAGATGTTTAGGAACTGATTTAGCTCTCAAGGGTGGTCTGAAAACAGTTGATAATTTAATCTTAGGAGACTTCCTAAGGATACTTTCTAGGTTATCAACTACTTTAGGTGGATCAGGGTCAGGATAGGCTCTAGTGTGAATCTTTCTAGGAGCCACTATGCTGTGTTTTTCAGACCCAAATAAACAAGACAAGTTCAACCAAATATGATAGTATTTGAATGGTTAACTAATCCTTTTACCTAAATTTCAATCCCACATACTTCTAACTGAGTTTGAATGATATTATGATGATCAAGGTTCTTCCCGGTGGAGTCTTAAGGTCTGTTCCGGATTGTGGAGTCGCCAAGTGGAAGTTTTTAGATCTTTTCAGAGGTAAAAGGTTTTATGGTCCACCACCATGCTTGTGAAATATCCCCTTTCAAGGATATCTCGGAACACAAAAAAATCTAACCATAGATCGACTAGGAGGGCATTTACCAGATATTTCACCTCTGAAAGAGGATGAGATCCGGAAGCTACCTAGCCCTTTCCAGACTCTATCTAAGAGTATGGGTAAAACACAAAAAAAGGTAAATATCAATGTAGGAGTAAGTGTTTTAATACCAATCTGAAATATTTTTGGTTTTTTTCTGAGTTATTTTTGAGTTGTGTGGTTTTTAAGAATACCCCAACTTTGTTTCAAAACTTAGCTACGGTTATGAGACAAAGACAGTCTACTCTTATGGCTAAGCTAGCTGATTTTTCAAGGTTTGATAAAGTCTTAAGAGAATCCTAGGGTTTACCTAGATTGTCACTGATTCAAACAAGTTTCATCATGATTACCATTACTTGGCAGTGCTTGAAAAGGCTGCTTTTAGTCACAAAGTTTTATGAAGTTTTTAAAGGAAACTAAAATGAAAATTCAAATGAGCTTCCCCAGTGGAGTCGCCAGAAATGTTAGGGATCTGTAATTTATTAGCAATATTGGCAGAGTCCAATTACAGAAACAACATCGTTTCAACCAACTTTGGGATTCTAGGATCTAGCCCTCCTGAATCCGGAGAGGGATCTCTCCAATAGGTACAAAGATGGATTTGTCTTTGAAGTTTGGGGTTATGATATTAGGCTAGTTATGAAGGCCACAGGTTTGTTTTTTTTTTGGATGGTTGAACATGATTACTGTTCAAGGTGGAAAGTTCTGAGTGCAAAAAGTTCCAAAGGTGAGAAGTTGCAGGAAATCAGAGTAAGCTTCGGTCAAAAAGGTAGAAAATTGCAGGTTTTAGTCCATTGGGCTATGGAGTCATAATAGGGTTTAATTGGAACAGCAAGAGGCAAGAGTGGTCCATGGGGCAAGTCATATATGTCTAAGGATCTCTTTGAAGATTGATTTATGGAATGGAATGATACAATAAGAAGGAGAAATGAACAGATGCAGAAATAAGAGCAGCCCAGGATCTGATAAGTACTTTTAAACAAGCCAGCCTTTGACATGAACTCAAGAAAAACATAAAAGTAAACTAGGTTCTGGTAAGTACTTTGAAACTAACCAGCCTTTGATACACTTTCAATAGAAAACATCTCAAAACGAAGGGAAACTTGAAGGCAACTTTTGGAGTAGAAACTAGCGGGCCGGGCTCACCACAAATCCTCTCCTAGTTCTTCTTTACTTGGTTACTTTCAAGACAGATACAAAGATAACAACAGAATGGCCTAAGATCTGGTAAGTACTTCGAAACTTATACCCAATTTTTGACACATTCAAAGGGAAACAATCAGATAGTCTGTGGGATCATACTGGGACCAAGGCTCACCATATCTTCCTCAGTTCATCTTCACTAAAAATAAACTAAAAATAACATCTAAGAATAACATTCAGCTAAGACAATAAGATGAGGGAACACTAGCATTCCTATGCTTAAACTAAATTAAATCATTCCTAAATAACACAGATAGAGGAAAACATTCAGATAAAGATTTTCAGTCAGAGAAGGTTACTGATATACAGTAGGTCCTAACTCTATGCATGTTGTTCTTTATAAGAGAATATGAAACACAGCTGGAAACAGAAATAAAACAACAATTTACAATCATAAAAACATCACCGTCAACATAGACCAGGATCCCATAAATCAGCTTGTATTGATGCTCCAAACCAGTTACAGCTTTAAGTCCAGTGCTTTAGGTTAGCAACCATCTACACATCTCAGCTTAACCTATCTATCACCAGCAGAGCTCCAAGAGCCAGTGAATACTATGTAAAATCAGAATTTTTTGCTCAAATGTATATCAAAGTTCTACAACCAACCCCTCACTCATCTTCTGTTATAGTATATATAGAAGAATGAGGAGGTGAGATCTGATAAAAGATCTCAATTATAATTAATACAGATTTAATATCTTATTGGCCCTTGGGGGGGCTCAATGAAGAAACTGTACAGGTGTTTCACTGTATTAATTGATTTACACTTATAAATTAAGCTCGGTGGGAGCTTTATTGACCTTTGAGGCTCTGTGTGACGCTAGGGTTACTCTCCAGATATCTTTTGCATTAAGTTTCATTGTAGAAGTAACTTCTTGGCTGCGCTGAGGCAAAATCTAATCTTGTTCAATAACTTCAGCCCCTGAATGAGTACCTTGAGGAACAGGTGGCGCTATGGTAGCTGGGAGGAATTGATTAGCCTCAGATTGTGGCGGTGGGAGCATTCATGCTTGATAAAACACTTTAGGTTTTCTGTAAACTGTGTTTTATTTGGGGACTAGGCTTTTGATAAGCATCTTAGACGTAATCCCCACAAATATGTCCTTTAATCCTCTGTTCTGGTGTGTTTTTTTCTTCGACACTGATACTCTTTGTCTGTGCCTGATTTGCTGTTGTGCAGGGCTGCGCAGGGTTCATAAGGCATCCATGCCTGAGGAAACACGGAGGAAACGTGCATTTATACCATGTGAATGATTTCCTTTGACAAATTGAAGACGGGAGGATCATCACCCTTCGCCTCTGAATCTTCTTCGAAAATTGTGAGAAAATGATAAAAACCCTGCAAAATACGAAAATTGTTAAGAAATCCTGCTTTTATAGGTTGACTGCATCAGAGGGCGTGTGGAAGGAGCGGGGCTGTTGGATGGCATCATCCAACTATCAGGATTAATCGGGGAGATCATAGAATGGGTGGAAGAAAAATTAAATCAGAGTCGTCGATCGTGCAAAGATCGATGGTCGAGATTGAATGAGGTGGTCAGAGGAGGAGGATGAATCTGAACTGTCGATCGCGTAGAGATGGACGATCGGGATTGGGCAATGGAAAGTTAAACAGGGAGATCGGGCGATGAATTGTGGGTCGTCGATCTACAGATCAGATCGACGGCGGAGATTGATTTTCTGCTATACGATGGCCCGGTTATCGCGTGCGCACCTTCATTAACCATCGAGCAACTTCGGCGAGTGATCACCGTTGGATCAGTGGGCCCAGATCGGACGGTCCACAGCGATATCGCTGGGCATCCAGGTCCGAACGATAACGCGCGATGGATGACTTTAATACGCGATGGATGGCGGTTTCCGGAACAGTGCTCGGGATGCGTGTCAAGCAGCGTATGGAATCACTAGCACTCGGGCAAAAACCGCCCTCCGCCGAAGAGTGGTGCGATAAAAACCACGCGGTTTTGGGAAAACAGCACATAGCTGGGGGGTCCACAGGGAAGCGCGCTCCGCACCGTCGGATCTATGGATTGAATCGACGATCGATATCGCTCCATAATTTGCACGGGGGGGAAAGTTAATAAAAATTAATTTTAACGGTTTAAATAAATATCAAAGGTTTTCTAATGGTTTGCGAAGAAATATCTATTTAAACTGGATAAGCGCCCGACTGGCTCAGCGCGCGGTCATGGCACCAGGGTGTATGGGCGGAGAGGCTAGTGAATTAGCCCAATGGGGCTTAAGTCAAAACAATGCATTTTTATGATTTTTCAACATTTTTTCAAAGGAAATGAGGGTTCCGATAAGGCCAAGAGTGAGTCTTAAACCTTATACAGGGGATTTTGATGAGGGGAAAGGAAGAAATGTGAAAGTGAGGGATTTTGTGGGAAATAAGGGGATAGAAAGATGAGGTTAATTTGGGAAGAAGGGAAAGGATAAAATGGTGTTTGCAACAATATTTTGGCTTTGGAAATCAACAAGATTTCAAATTTTTTCAAGATGGGAACAACAGTGAGGGCTAGAAAGAGGCATGAGGCCTTCAAAAATTCTTCAAGAGCCAACAATTTTTAGTGAGAAAAATTGTTCCTTGAAGGGTCAAAAATAGATTTAGCCACCTTTTTGGATAATAAAATTTTACAGGTGGCTAACATAACCATTCGAATCTGTGAAATTATAGCATGTGTGACCATTTTATACTAAATATGTATATGCAGAAATAAATATTTAATTTATTCATGTACATACAAATAATTGTTTCTGCAAAAAGTACCACAATAGTACAATCTAAGGATGTATAGTAACAAAGATTATTCTAAATAATAGAGAGAAAAAGTAGAGCAAAAAATGTATAATAATGATTACATGTATAGTCACCAACAAAAAGAGAAAGAAAGCTTTCTATGTGGAGCCATATGACACAACATTGGAAAACATGGCAAACAAATAATAATATATAAATATGCATAGAAACCAAAGTCTGAGTATTTTCCTTTGTGAGGCTCATTCAAGGAAAAAGAACATTTTTTAACAAAATATAAATTGACAATGTCCAGTCAAAACAAAGATATAAAAGATATTTTTCAAAACATATAACAATAACTCTTGATTGGGAAAAAATGCCTATTACTAAACAAAAGAAAATTCTTCAGTTTAGGAAATTGATATTTCCTTGTCAGGTATCATAACAAAATGATCAGGTATCATAACAAAATAAGGAAAAGTTAATAGAAACATTCAATACATTTATATATAAATAATTCTGCTTGTTTTCTATGAGAAGCCAGAAGGATTGAAGGATTTTTCCAACCTGGAGAAAAGAATAATTCAAATATTAAAATTTAAAACCAAAAAAATTCTAGATGCCATTAAAGTCTTGAGACTAGCATGCACGAGAATGAACTAAGAATACTTGTTATAGACATGACAAGAAAACAATATTTTTCAATGTTGAGAACTAAATTTTAAATTCAAATGGAAAAATTTCGAACTAGGAACCTTCTTCAGGAGTGAGGTAGGAATGATACCTTATATGGTTGTCGAGGTACTCTAAAATAATTCCCTGTGCAAGATAGAAAAGAAAAGGGTTAGGTTTTTTAAAATGGAAGAAACAAAGATATATGAATATGGAAATAATAATGGAGAGTAGCAAGACCTATTGAAGAAAATAGATAAAATATTGGAGCTACTATAACTATCTAAAATGAAATAAGATAATGAAAAATAATATGCTTCAATACAGAAGTCTTTATGTTTTTTATTTAATTAACAATACAAGAATGAAATAAACATCAGATTTAATTTCAGTGCATAAATAGCTAAACGAAAGTTCCCTTCGTTAGAAGTTAAACATTGAAAGTCCAGATTTAATCTAAGTGCATAAATCGCTAAACGAAAGTTCCCTTCATTAGAAGTTGGAAACCTTAGGGTTTGAAGAAGGGAGAAACAGTTATCATAACCCTAATGGGTATGGGAAAAATTTAAATATAAATAATAATGGAACGAAAAAAAAATTACACACATACATTATTGAAACAAAATAAAATAGTTTCATTCGACTATGGTATTTGAAAAATACTGGATGGGATGTATGTATTGGTAGTATTGCTAATGCTTCCATTTAAGTAATTAAGTGCAAAAAAAGAGGACCATTGTCTCAATTTCAAGGAAAATGAATATATAAACTTGAAAATACAACAATGAAAAGTAAACAAACCATTATATATATTTGACTGTAAAAATGTGTTTTCAAACAAATAGTAGAAGCCACAACTTCTAAAATAAGTCAATTTAAAGGGTTCTTACCTCTGATAAGGTCACAGACATGTCTCAAGCAGGAATTATATAAAATCGACAGAACGAGAGGTCAACTACCTGGTATGAATGGTGGATTTATCATGTCAAAGGAAGCTAAATGGAACAAATTTGTAGGGTGTGTGCCGACAAAAATGGTGGATTTTTGTCGAAAAAATAGGAGTGAAACCTAGTCGTAGAGTGGCATCACCAAAGAATGCAAGTGAGAAATGATCTAGCACATCAAACCCTAGCAAGGTCATTAACCAGAGAATGAAACCCTAAGTTCATTATGACTGTTGATTTTATCAGTTATAATTTGAGTCGTTGGATGGGTCAAACTAGAGGAGTACACATGGTGGCAGGGATGAATATTTTGCTTCTACATAGAACATTTGTGAAGTATTCCAATAGTATAGGTGACTTAGGTTAATAATAAAATGCTACCACATTGAAACAAAACATAAATCCCATACCATTTCTTTTAATCATTTACTATGTATCATTACATCCAAGCCAGGAAACCTCTCAATTAAGATGTGTCATATAGAATAGTAAATCACCAGGTATTAATTGTGCTTGGTTTGGTGGGATAAATTGGAAATCCACTGCTAGACCTCGAAAAAATATAATGTGTTACACCATTTTTTGGTCATATAACCTCTTATCATTAGATGGACCCAAGTACACCATGTAAGACCAATTTTACCCTAAGTAAAATTGCTTTCACTATGTAAAATAACTTAATAAACCACATTTATTAGGTTGTTTATGGTCTAAACAGGAAACCCCAAAAAGGAAATATTAAACAAACCTATATTTGTTTGATTTTCCTCATGGAATAATTAATTAAACCATAATTTAATTATTATTCCTAATCATGTTTAACCCAAAACAAAGAAATTAATTAGATAAAACTTTATTTATCTTATTATTTTCTAGGAATAATTATTTAAATCTTATTTAGATAATATTCCTTGTTAAATATGACCAAATCACCCACAAATAATTAAATAAATCATTATCTATTTGATTATCTTCCAACCACTTCCTTAAAAAGATAAATAAATCATTTATTTATTTATTTTTCACTAATCAAGGGAGTTGACCCAAGTCAAATACCCTTTCCCTCCAACAAATATAATAAAATATTCCATAAAAGGTGGATCTAGATTTAGTTAACATTATTTTAATCATGCACCAAGATCTAGAATGACCCAATATTTTGTTATAAATAGGAGGGTTTTTCCTACCATTCTTCACCTTTTGTTGCCTATTAGATCACTCTGGATCTATACACTTGGTCACATTTCTACATTATTTGCTGTGTGAGCTCCCTTTGAGTTCTATCTTTGTCTGGGTTTTCTACACCAACAAGAGAGAGAGATTCTAGATCTGAAGTGTTGAGGACTTCCAAGAACCCATCCCATTGAGGAGAATTGGATACACCTTCTTGTTTTCCTCCCAGGTGCCCATAATACAAAAATTCTTTCAAAAACATTGTTCTTGTCTTGTCTATTGGATGTATGGAGCAAACTCTTGATTTTTACTGTTTAATGTCTTTCTATGCATAGATCTGGTTTTTTGCAGCACTTGTATTGATCAATTAACTGCAGATCTAAAGATGTTAGCAGCCACATTTGATGTTAGGGCTATAAGTTATGTGTAGCTAAAGTGGTATTTTTTCGTATGCTTCGACAAAAGATTCATACTAACAATTGGCGACTCCACACGGGTTTTCAATTATGACCGATGTCGTTTTTCATATTCCTGCATATCCAGCTACTTCAGACCCTAGGGTTTCTTTTCATCTTTTTGTTTTTTTCCATTTTCATGTTTTTTTTCACCTATAAAACCCTAAAACATTAAAATTTCTAACTTCCGCGTGTTTCTGGCCCTATTGCGCAGGTGACAGACATCAGCCGCAATTGAGACGGCAACTTTTCCGCAAATCTGCCGCCGGGACAACCGGAGTTGGAGGTCACACTTTTCAGCCCATAAACTATGACCTGGACCTCCAGGTCACACTTTTCAGCCCATTTTCTGCGACCTGCATAGAAAACAGGTCAGAACCTGCGACTTGCCAATTTTTCTGCTGTTTTCCTGCAATTTTTTTGGGTTTTTCTGAAGCTTCTGTCAGGGTTTTCCAGCCTCTGTCTCAGCCCGTTTCGACCTGTTTCTGATCTGCTTTGCTCATATAAGTGGGAACCTAGCCCCTAGGGCTTCAGTACCCTCCACTTTTGGTGGAAGAGTTTTAGCTGTTTCAGGTGTCTGATTTTTCAGAGTTTTAGCCTTCCCTTTTTCAGATCTGATCCCTCATTCTCAGATCTCTTTAAATAAGCTCTTCTTCCTTTCAAACCACCTCTTGTAGCTTTGTTTGGACCTCCTTTTAGGGCCTCCTCCTTGCCCCTTCTGCTTTTTGCTGATTTCCTCTTTGTTTCCAGCCACCTTACCTCTGCCTCTTGGCTGTGATCTGCACCTCTTTTCAGCAGCTCTTCCCTTTAGATCCTTGTCCCTTTTGACCCTAGATCTATTGGCCTCCTTTTAGTGTGTTTTGACTACATTTTTTCCCTCTTTTAGATTAGTTTTGAGAGACCCGACTTGTTGGGTTGAATCGATGCACTAGTAGCTGTTAATTTTCTGTTATTTCAGCATTATATATTATTTTTGCAGCATTATTTTCAGTTACGCAGCACACTTTTTCTCTTGCTCTCAAAATGAAAAGGGTTTAAAAATTAAAATTAATGCATGCCACACACTCACCCTAAGCGAAGAAGAGCCTGGTTTACACCGCCAGGAAAAGACTTTAAAATCAATTGACACTGCACCTATCTGCCCTTGTTTCGACATTGTAATCACTTGATTCTGCACCTCCTTGCCCTTGTGGTCGTTCTTCTTCCCTTTGTGTCGTGTTTGTGTTGTCACCATTGCACCCCCAAGGCGCGCCTCCCGGAGACTTCTTGGCCTTCACCCTTAGTTTCCGGTTGGTCGACCTGCTCCGTCCCACCGTCGTCGAGCCAGTCCCCCTCCGAGTCTGCACTCCGACTCCTCCTTTGATTCATTGGGTTCTCATTTTACTTCTGGTTCTCCCCCTGTCACCTTCACTATGTCTGGTCCAGGGCCTAACGCTAGCGGTAATCCTGGCCCTAATGTCGGAACTACTACTAGCGGAACCGCTACAGGAACTACCTCAGCCGCACCCTTGCTGCCGTACATCGCAGGCCTCAGCCTCCCCGATTTCAATCAGTTGATCAATGACCCTATCTACCACGATGTTGGTTGGCCTGCTATGCCAACCAAGCTCCCCTCCGACATCCCTAAGTTTTAAGGCCTTGCTGGAGAAGATCCAACCAACCATGTCCGATCTTTCCACATGTGGTGTTCCTCCAATTCCATTACCGACGATTCCATCCGTCTTCGGTTGTTCCAACGCACACTTACTGCCGAAGCTTCTAAATGGTATGTTGACCAAGCCACCTCTTCCCATACTACCTTTTCGACCATTGCCCAAGCCTTTTTATCTTATTTCCAGCTCCCTCTCCGATATTATACTGGTACGGAGCTTTTGACCTCTTTCAAGAAAACCTCTTCGACTCGCCTTTCCACTCATGTCCAGGAATGGCGACGAAGACGAAGCTTATGTTGAGCTCCCCCCTTCAAAGATCGGGTTTATATGGACTGGTTCCTTCACACTCTCTTAGCTCCCATTGGCAAAGATGTCGCCTCCCATTTCCCTCAGACCAAAGAAGCCGCCCTCTATGACCTGATCTATGCTCATTCTGGTTATGTTTATACCATCCTTCCTGACCTCCCCAGGCCCGGAGGCGCTAACGCCCCAGGGGCATCTCATTCCGCCGACGGTATCGTTGGAGCCCTTTCCCATCCGTATGCTCAACAGCACCTCTAGCACTTTTCCCCCTCCAGGTATCATGTATCCAGGATACGACACGCCTCATCCTTTTGCCCAACCTCCTGCTTACCTCAATGTTGCCCAACCTAACCATTACCCTTATCCGCAGCCTGGTGCGCCAGCTCTTCCAGCATATGCGCTTCCACCTCCCTTGCCTCCTCAACCCTAGCAACAGCACCTACAGCCCCCTCCAGGGCAAGTATTTGCACAACAGGGCACGAATAATCCCCCTTCTCAAAGAAGGCAGAGAGGCAATCCAAAACAATCTGCCCCTGGTCCTCGTGGGCCCAATCCTCAAGATATTAACCCTAACACCGCTAACTAGCAATAGGGCACTCAGCCCAAGCTGGACCGGCCTCTTCGCACAAATAAGCCTTGTTCGTGTTGTGGTGTTTATGGTCATTACACCCATGATTGTCCCCTCTTACCGCAGATGCGGCAGATGTGCGAGTCTCAAGCCACATTGCGCGGACAACATGCCTCCCTTAATGCTCCCCCTAATGTGGCCACTACTCAACCAGCTGTGTTTACTGATCCTTTCCCTCAGCAAGGATTCGTGGCTACCCATCCATCTGACGGACAAGTCGCCACTCCACCTTCCATTTTTGGTTCCTCCGATTACCAGATCCTCATGATGAACTCTAATCCATCCCCTCCCGTCGACCTTCACCTTCAAACTCGATCTCGCCAGTACCCCAAGCCTCCCGCTCAGTCTTCCCCCGAGTCCCCTTCTTTAGGTTCTACAGAGCCTCTTTCGACATCCAATGGCCCCTTACATATCCCTCAACCCAAATTTTAGGTTCATGCCAATATTCCTAAGGGACCATTACGTCGAAATGCTGCTTCTGGTCGAGCTACTCATTCGTATAGCATAGTAGATGATTTGGCGCAATCTCCTGCTGCCATTTCCACATTGGAACTCCTCCAATCGTGCCCTTCCCAAAAGAAGGCTCCTCACGATCCTGGTGTCAGATCCCGCAACATGACCAAATGATTGTTTTCGACGCCCATCAATCAGAACATCCTCCTCTTCCTGCTTCCGTCGCCTTCCAAATCCCAGTCAAAATCTGGAATGCCAATGTTTCTCGATGTATAATTGATGAAGGAGCATCCACCTGTGTGATGTCCGCTTTGGTTTGGAAGAAACTTGGATCTCCTGACTTGGCCCCTTCCACGATCACCCTTCGAGCGTGGGACGGCCATGCCTCTCATCCCATTGGCCTTTTTCATAATTGTCTTATCACCCTTGCCGGTAAGACTGTTTGCGTTGACGTCGAAGTCATCAACACCCCTCTAGAATACAACATTCTATTGGGGTGAAGCTACACCTATGCCATGTCTGCCGTCCCATCCGTTGTTTTTCGCAAGATGTCTTTTCCTCACAATGGGAAGATAGTCACCATCGACCAATTGACCTATCATGAGCCAAAGTCTCAGACCTCCCCTGAGACGACCATCTCTTCTGTGGCCAATAAGAAAATAGTCGATTCCTTGACCAGTGTCTCCCCCGGCGTCTACAAAGATTCCTCCCTGCAAGGAAATTTTCCTGGTCTCCCCCCTCCTCCTATCTCTGAACCCAGCTTGTCGAATGTTTGCATGATGCAATCATCTCGGGCTGCCCTTAAGCGACCCGCTTCAGCTAGTCAGCAACCTCAGACTCAACCTCGCCCACTGCAACCCGCTCCTAACCCTTCATCTCCGCCAGCCGGACCTCCTCCTTCTGGCCCTTCTCCTACAGCTGGTATCCTTGAACCTCTTTATCCCCCTGGATCGGTTCCCCCAGGCCTTAACCATCTCGGAGCCGTTCCTCCTGGTCATTATCCCGCTGGTCAGATATCGTTCCTGGCTCCCCCTCTCGGAGTCTATTCGGTCCCCTTCATGGCCACCCTCTCTCTCCCTAACCTGACCCTAGGTATACCCGTCTGGTACCTTGACCCTCCAGCCGCTACCCCTCCTGGTCACCCCAAACCCTATCTTGCTTTGACACCGGTTCAACCGGTCCCCCTCGCTTCCTCCATCGCTACCGTGCCCCCTGCACCTCCCCAGGACCCTACCCCTATGGTGACAGCTCCAGGAAAGAAAGGCAAAGCTCGCAAGGGGGAATCTAAAGACAAGGCCACTCCGACTGACCCTGCTCCTCCTCCGCCCGCCAAGCCTTGTGCCTTGTGTGATGTCGTCGGTCACGCCCCCCATACTTTTCCTGAATTGCCTCGCATTCAACCCATGGTTAAAGTCGCGTTCCCTGAGTCTACAGTCTTCGACCCTTCTCTTCCATCCTCGTCCGTAACCAAGAACCCAAAAACTATTCGCACTAGCAAACCCTATGCTTTGTGCGGTGTCCATGGCCATTACTCCCACCATTGTCCTCACCTGACGCATTACCGCGCCTCTTTAGAAGTAGTCCGAGAGTATGAGCTTGAACAAAACCAATCTGCCTCTCCCATACTCGCGCAGTATGCTTCGGGCCAGCTTGAGGATCCCCCCACTCCCATCGACATTCCCCCCCCCTGATGTTCAGATGACGGAGTCTACTACGACCATTCTTTACCTATCATCCTCTGTGAGACCCTTGGAGCATAGTCCCTTTGCACCCTCCCCTGTTGTTTCACCTGAACCCCCTTCAGCGATCACCCTCGACCCCCTCTTTACTGCCCATACACGAGATCACTCCACCCGTATCTCTGTTGACCTCCGCAGCCCAAGTCCCCGCCATGCCTCCTACAGCCCTCATATATCACCCTCTAGTTTGTATATGAGTCATAGCCATCCTGCTCATCGCACTCCCTCCCGCAGTTGCCGCTCGATGTCTTCCGTACACTCACGCCGCTGTCATTGCATCTCCTCCCCCCATTTTTTGTCTTGTAACACCATTCCGGAGGACCTCCTGTCCCCACCCTATATCGGTTACGCCGATGGTGCAAGTCGTTACTCCCGGAATCTAGCCTCGGCAGGTTGGGCCATTTTCACCCCCTTGCATGCCCTTGTTCTCTCAAACGAGGTCTGCATTGGTACTGCCACCAACAATCAAGCCGAATATGATGCAGTGCAAGGTCTCTTAGCCGATGCCCTCTTTCACCGCATCCTCCATCTGCATGTTCGTTTGGATTCCCTACTTCTTGTCATGCAACTAAATGGTGTTTATCGTGTGCATAACCCTGTGCTATTTAGATGATATTTACGAGTGAAACTCTTGATACGTGAATTTGAAACCATAACTTTCAACCATGTACCTCAAGAACAAAATCACTATGTAGATAGTATTGCAAACCATGTTCTAGATTGGCATTTATCACACGCATTTCATACAAGACAATAACATTCATAATCATTAAAAAAGATGCATATCCATAATATGTGTCGTAAAACATGTGTTTGGAGTCCATCTACTCTGATACATATGACATGCCCATCGCATGTTAACAAAAACTCAAAACTGGGGGCACCACCTGCCCCTACATACATACTAGGGGGCACCACATGCGCCCCACCTACTCACTATCTGGCGGATCCTGAGCCAATGGCTCTGCTCCTGCAGCTCGTAGATCACATATGCCTTGACCGGCCATCACCATGCGCCGCATGACACCTCGCCATTCTGAGGGCAGACCAATACATGGCTCCACATACTGGTCGTCTAAGTCTTGCCACCCGGGCTCTGAAACTCCGGTCAGCAACCTCTCGCATCTACGGCGGATGTCCTCCAGAAGGGCGGCTGCATCCTCATTGCGCACTGCTCTCGACCCACTCGGCCCTGTAGCTCCAGATGCTACCGGTCGTCCCATATATCCGGCCGGTTTTACCGGAGTTATATCTGCATACCAAAATTACATGAATCAGTACCATATCCACTATTAACTAACTTTACAATGCCCAAAAAAGAGTAGTTTCTTGCCACTTACCATCAGGTCCCCATACTCGACCAGGCGGAAGTGGTAGGTTTGGATCCCCACAATAACTCATCCCACTATAGGGATAGTCGTATATGTATAACGGAATCTGATCCCAATGGGCAAAGAACTCAGGTCGAAACACTCGCATGACCACCCCTCCTCCGCCTCTGCACAGTAGCCGCCCCCACCGGTGCATCCTGGGCTCTCTCGGGCCCCCATCTAGAAGCTGTATACGAGGTCGTAAGGTCAGGATCTTCTCAAAGAAGAAGGCGCACAATAAAGTCCCGTACGAGCAATCGTGGTTCACTTACCGCTTGCAAAGCGACAGCTGTCATTTTAACGACACCAACATCATTTGGGCCTACCCATAGTAGGTCCCACTCAACACACTCTCTACGATCATCATCTGCCCCCCAGTGATGTGATGGAACGCCTGGCTGCCCAGGATCCACAGCACCGCTGCGGCCACTCCCCGGGTCTCCAGTCTCTCTAGGTCCCCAATCGGTATCCGCGTCCCTTTCACTTGGAGACCCGGTCGACAATGCCTCTCCACATACTCCATGATGTTCCGCCCCCACGGTAACACTGGCTGTGTGTTTCCCACCATCCCCAGTGGCGGGAGACCTGTCAGGAAATACACATCCTGGATTGTCAGTTCGATCCTGTGCCCCTGCACTACAAAGACCTCATGCTCTGGATCCCAATAACTGATAATTCGGGCCAACAAGGGCTCTCCAGCTCTCATCAATGGGTTCTCCAAAAACTTCAAAACCCCAAACCTGGCCAACACACGACGGACACCCTGATCTGCTTGGATCTCTGCCCGCAATGTACCCAGGTATCTCTCTCTCCAGTTTACCCGTATATCTGCCATATCTGCACAAAAACATCATCTTTGTCAGCCTACAGATAGGGAATACTGTAACCAAACACAAAAAACCCAACTCTCAGCCATCAGACAGCACTAAAACCCCCTCATCTTCCAAGTCGCACTTTTTTGCCAAATCCTGGGACAGGTCGCACCTTTTGGCTCAAAACCTGCGTCCCAGGTCGCAGATTTTGGCCCAAAAAGTGCGACCCGGCTGAAAATATGCAAGGGGGGTTGTTCCTGAGATTCTAGGCCCTAATCTGAACTTTCAATCCATCAAAATGAAAGAGTAAGGTTAGGCCTCTTACCTGCAACTAACGGATCTCGATTCCAATGGTCGGTTTGTCCGCTACGCTCGCCGCAAGATTTAGGGCCTTCTCTCCTCCCTACATTCACCACAGCAACACTAGAAAATGAGTGGATTTGGAGGAAAAACTGCCTTATTAAAAGAGAATCTTTGTTTCTTATTTCGCCTGTTGCGACCATACCGTAGCTCCATTTGACAAACCGTCTACACCGTTGGAAAGCTCTCACCGAGCCCTAAAATGGGTATCTGTTATTTTTTTGTGATTTGATACTTCACCAAGACACATTTTGTCCAAGATGGGTCACCTCACCTCTCCTTAAAATCGTATTTCTTCACTTACAACACTTGTACTTGGGGCACCACTTTGCCTCCTTACTTGTCTTTGTTCGCGTTGATTTTCGTCATGAGTTACCATCTTGTACTCATGTTTTCATGGTCCCCCATTGGACCTTTACTGTGTGGCAGCACCATCGAGTCACCCTTGTTTAGAGCATCCAAGTGGAGTCATCATTGCATTCATGGAGTCTATCCCGAGTCCCTTTGTACCCCGCTATAGTCCTCCCTCCCTCATTGCTTGGTTTCTCTCTTGTGTCGCACATTATGGCCTTCAGTCCCACTGTCCCTTATCCCTGATAATATTGTGTCAGTCGCTGCCATGTCATTCATGCCCTTTATGCTCTAGCAAGGGAAGTCGTCCATTCGCTACCCAGTCCCCTCCATTCCACCATCATCATTGGTATTAGTCTGTCCGTCGCTTTACTATTTTCTCTCGTGCCTTAAGTGAGGATCTCTCATTGCCTCACCTATGGCGGACCTCCTTCTTTCGACATCAGTTCCTCCATTCCAGAAGACAGGTCTAAAGGGCGGTGTACCTTGGTTCCAGCTTCCACTCTTGTTCGGTGCCTCGGATCAGGCAAAGGGATCTCTCATTTCCCTTTGACTTGATTGTTTCTCCACTCTAGCTCCTTTCAACATGATCGAGATCCATATAATTGATGGTTCAATGATGCAGCAGCAGCTCTTGGTGATTCCCGAGTGTGTGTGAGATGTCTCAGCCCTCATGAGGGGGTGGCCCTGCAGGTAGCCCCCCACATGCCCGGATGACCTCTTCATTGCAGCCCTTGATGTAGCTCCATATATTTGATGATGTCGGCCTTAGCCGCTTGCAGCGCCTCTTTGATTTGCATGTATGAGTCAGATTTTGTGAGCCCTTCCCCGCTTATAGGGGGCATTTGGGTTGTATTTGTATCTCATGTACTCATATATTATTGTATAAGTCCTGGCTGTTATCCCAGGCACAGCATGTATGTGGGATCCCTCATTGTATTTTTATCTGGCTCATGTTTATGTCGGTTGTACTTTATGGTTCGGTCCCTTTTTTACTGGACACACTATTATTTTGTACTTTGTCTCGGCGGGCATAGGTATGCCTCCCCCGCCGCCTTTAGCACAGGTACCCTCTCATAAAAAGAGACTTGTTGCACCTGCAAGTCTCGTCTCCTCAGGGTCTAGTTCTTTAGCACCTTAGTCTACCTCACATTTCTCTCTCTGACTTCCCTCTTGATGTCTGGTGATTGAGTTCTTACAACGTACTTCGATCATACGATTTGCTCCTAACACTCGCACGCTAGGGGGCAATCTGTTACACCATTTTTTGGTCATCTAACCTATTATCATTAGATGGACCCAAGTACACCATGTAAGACCAATTTTACCCTAAGTAAAATTGCTTTCACTATGTAAAATAACTTAATAAACCACATTTATTAGGTTGTTTATGGTCTAAACAGAAAACCCCAAAAGGAAATATTAAACAAACCTATATTTGTTTGATTTTCCTCATGGAATAATTAATTAAACCATAATTTAATTATTACTCCCAGTCATGTTTAACCCAAAAACAAAGAAATTAATTAGATAAACCTTTATTTATCTTATTATTTTCTAGGAATAATTATTTAAATCTTATTTAGATAATATTCCTTGTTAAATATGACCAAATCACTCACAAATAATTAAATAAATCATTATTTATTTGATTATCTTTTAACCACTTCCTTAAAAAGATAAATAAATCATTTTTTTTTTTTTTTGACAAACAAAGGGATTTGACCCAAGTCAAATACTTTTTCCCTCCAACAAATATAATAAAATATTCCATAAAAGGTGGATCTAGATTTGGTTAACATTATTTTAATCATGCACCAAGATCTAGAATGACCCAATATTTTGTTATAAATATGAGGGTTTTTCCTACCATTCTTCACCTTTTGTTGCCTATTAGATCACTCTGGATCTATACACTTGGTCAATCTGTTACACCATTTTTTGGTCATCTAACCTCTTATCATTAGATGGACCCAAGTACACCATGTAAGACCAATTTTACCCTAAGTAAAATTTCTTTCACTATGTAAAATAACTTAATAAACCACATTTATTAGGTTGTTTATGGTCTAAACAGGAAACCCCAAAAGGAAATATTAAACAAAACTATATTTGTTTGATTTTCCTCATGGAATAATTAATTAAACCATAATTTAATTATTATTCCCAGTCATGTTTAACCCAAAAACAAAGAAATTAATTAGACAAACCTTTATTTATCTTATTATTTTCTAGGAATAATTATTTAAATCTTATTTAGATAATATTCCTTGTTAAATATGACCAAATCACCCACAAATAATTAAATAAATCATTATTTATTTGATTATCTTCCAACCACTTTCTTAAAAAGATAAATAAATCATTTATTTATTTATTTTTGACTAATCAAGGGATTTGACCCAAGTCAAATACTTTTTCCCTCCAACAAATATAATAAAATATTCCATAAAAGGTGGATCTAGATTTGGTTAACATTATTTTAATCATGCACCAAGATCTAGAATGACCCAATATTTTGTTATAAAGAGGAGGGTTTTTCCTACCATTCTTCACCTTTTGTTGCCTATTAGATCACTCTGGATCTATACACTTGGTCACATTTTTCTACATTATTTGCTGTGTGAACTCCCTTTGAGTTCTATCTTTGTCTGGGTCTTCTACACCAACAAGAGAGAGAGATTCTAGATCTGAAGTGCTGAGGACTTCCAAGAACCCATCCCATTGAGGAGAATTGGATACACCTTCTTGTTTTCCTCCCAGGTGCCCTTAATACAAAAATTCTTTCAAAAAACATTGTTCTTGTCTTGTCTATTGGATGTATGGAGCAAACTCTTGATTTTTACTGTTTAATGTCTTTCTATGCATAGATCTGGTTTTTTGCAGCACTTGTCTTGATCAATTAACTGCATATCTGAAGATGTTAGCAGCCACATTTGATGTTAGGGCTATAAGTTATGCGTAGCTAAAGTGGTCTTTTTTTGTACGCTTCGACAAAAGATTCATACTAACATAATGTAACTACAAAGTAATGTGGATGGACTAAATTCCATACTTTTTATCTAAAGGCCATAAGAATGTAATAAAGGTAAACAAACTATTAAACTATATGAGATGTGAAGATACCAAACATCAAAATCATATAATAATTTGAAAGTTATAACAACAAGATATCTGAGTGGTGTGATAGCTTTAACATAGAACTATTGTATGGTTAGAATAGAACATTGAGACTTATGTTATATATATATATAATGATGATTAGAAGATAACCATTGTTTGGTAATTATTCATAAATAAAACAAATAAAGATAATAAACTTGGTAAATGAATAAAAAGTTCACCAACCAACGAGCGACATGACCAAAGAATACAAGTGAGAAATGATATGGCACATCAAACCCTAGCAAGGTCATTAATCAGAGAATGAAACCCTAATTCATTATGACCGTTGATTTTACCGCTTATAATCTGAGTCGTTGGATGGGTCAAAGTAGAGGAGTACACATGGTGGCATGGATGAATATTTTGCTTTTACATAGAACATTACCAAATTATTCCAATTAATGTGAATTTATGCAGGAACACAAAAAAATACAGAATTAAACATAAACACAGAGATGCAGCAGGAATAACACTTCATTCCATTAATATCAAATAATGAAAAATGCTTACAGACAGAAAAGAAAATAAACTAGCTTGGGCGATGTTATCTTATCTCCAAGAAGATATGTGGTGGCTACATGCCTCTGAACTGTGTTACAATGAGGCTCAAGGGCCTTTTTATTATTGAAAAATAAGAGAAAACCCTAAACAACCAAAACCCTAACCTGAGGATATGTAACACCAAGAGTTTATGGGCCCTGTTTGGGTTAGTTGGGTAGCCAAATTCCTGGGGTCGTAACTTCTTCATATTATCTCTGTTTGATGTGTATGATACCTCATTGGAAATATCACTCTGAGGAATACAACCACTAACTTTCTTTCTATGAAATAATTGGATGAATCATGCCCAAAAAATTTCATTTGGGGCCTCAAAACTGCTCTAAAATTTTAGGACCCGAAAAACTGCTAAAAATATTAAATAAGAAAACTAATGAAACTGACTAAGTGGAATAGGTGGGTGGTGGCCTGGATCACTAATACTATAGGTGACTTAGGTTAATAATCAAATGCTACCACATTGAAACAAAACATAAAGTCCATACCATATCTTTTAATAATTTACTATGTCTCATTACATCCAAGCCAGGAAACCGCTCAATTAATATGTGTCATATAGAATGGTAATTCATCAAGTATTATTAGTGCTTGGTTGGGTGGGATAAATTTGAAATCCAGGACTAGACTTCAAAACAATATAGTGTAAATACATAATAATGTGGATGGACTAAAGTCAATACTTTTATCTAAAGGCCATAAGAACGTAATAAAGGTAAACAAAATATTAAACTATATGAGATGTGAAGATACCAGACATCATAATCATATAATAATTTGAAAATTAGAACAACAAGATATCCATGTGGTGTGATAGTTTCAACATGGAACTGTTGTATGGTTAGGATAGAACATTGAAACTTATGTTCTAGATATATATATATATATATATATATATTCCAGAAAATCCTCGTGTCCCTTTGTCTATGTGTGCATGTACTTTTTTTCTGTTTTAGATCTGAAAACATAAAAAAAGTATATGCACACATAGACAAAGGGACACAAGGATTTTATAGACTATATATATATATATATATAACATAAGTTTCAATGTTCTATCCTAACCATACAATAGTTCCATGTTAAAACTATCACACCACTTGGATATCATGTTGTTCTAATTTTCAAATTATTATATTATTCCAACGTCCGGTATCTTCACTATATATACAATGATGATTGGAAGATAACCATTGTTTGGTAATTGTTCATAAAAAGAAAGAAAAAAAAGATAATAAACTTGGTAAGTTAATAAAAATATCACCAACCAACTTTTAAAAGTGGTAATTTCTTCAATACAAGTTATCGCACTGATACTGGAAAAATGAAGGAATGTGGTTTGTCATAAATGTATTCATTATATGAAAAAGTAATGAAAATATTGTTTTCTATATAGGTATAAATGAGAATATCTAGCGAGAAATAAATTGATAGTTAGTAAAAGTGGAAATATAGTTAATAAAATGTTGTTATTGTTAAAAAGAAAAATTAGGGATAGTGAGGGTCTTTACAAGTGGTATCAAAGCTATAGTTACAACATTGGGCCTCTTCTAGGTCCTGAAACTGAAACCATTACACATGTTATGAACAGATTGCGAAAAAAGAGATAAAGAGCTAAAGGATGGTTGAAGAATTTAATGGACAAAATTTTGTAGGATCACCAAGGGGTGATGCAAAGCATGACACTGAATTAGGAATGGTTGGGGGTGGAACTAGTAACGTAGAAAGGAAAGATTATGAATTATTGCAAGTGATAAGGAGTTTAAAAATAGATATGGAATATATTATTGCAAATCAGGAAAGGTTGGTCAAATCTAGAGAGGAGCAAGAGGAGATAAATGGATACCTATTAAGGAAACTATCTAGAATGAGTGTAACAACCCCGGGTTACAACTTCATGTAATAAAGTTAATAAAGGAAAAATAATAACCATGGTCAGAGGACACGTATTCCAAGCTAAATGTTGGGAAAAAACATCCTAATGTGGGTGTTCATTTTGTTTATTATGGCTATTGAAATTGGCAAAGGAAATGGCTAAGGCTTGGGAAATGAATGGGACATTAATTGGCATTGTATTTATGAAAATAATGGAAATTAGGAGAAAAAAAAGGTGAAAGGTCACAGGTTGTATGTGAGGATTAAAATCAAGGAAAACAATGGAAAATTGAAGAAAATAAAGGCCTCATTAATAAAAAGTCTTATGACGATCAGTACATAGAATTTTGTTAGTTCAGTATTAGATCTATCATTATATTCTCTCTTTCTCATACTATTGGAAATTCAGAGTTTTCTTGGAGCACTCTTGGAGGAGTGTGGAATAATTGGTATTTGGAGAAAGAAGGCAAAGGAATATTAGGAAAGCACAAGAGGACATGGGGATCAACAACTACAACATATTTTTCTTGCAAGTGCAGAGTTGCATGTATGATTTCCTTACTAGTTTTGGCATGCATGGCACATGCATGTGGTTTCTTGGTTATGATCTATAATTGGCATGGAGGATTGCCTGGATTGACAATGGCTTTTCCTAGCCTTGCCATTTCCTAGATATCCATGGTGTGGTGGGATTCTTTCCATTTTATTTTCATGATGGTTCTCATGTTTCTTTGGTTGTGGGTTGAGTTATTAATTCCTAGAGCCTTGATTGGAAAAACACTCTAGAGCCCTTGGTGGGTTGAGTTATTAGTCTTGGAGCCTTGGTTGGAAACATGATCTAGATCCCCACAACAGTTGTGGTTTGAGTTACTAGTCCTAGATCCTTGGTTGGAACAAAAACTCTAGAGCCCTGGACAGCTTGGGTAGAGACCAATCTAGTGATGGTTAGTGATGTCCAATCATGAGATTGAATCACTGGTTGAGGGTTGAGGTGGTTTTGCCTATGGAATCTCTAGTTTGGTTTTGATGTATTTTTTCCATGAGACCCCACATTCATGCTTGGAATATGGCACGGGGATGATTGGCTGAAGAGATATTTATTCAGCCAATCTATGGTCGGGTGGAACGTGGATTCTCAAACATGGTTGGCATTTTCACTCATTATAAAAAGCTTATTCTACTTGGTATTATATGGTTAAATTTACTTGTTTATATGTGGTTTATATGGTTGTTATATCCTTGATATTTATGTTGGTTGTATGTTGGTTATGACTGAGTTTTATGACAGTGACAATGTGTGCCTCTCATCATGTTTTAGTTAGACACTGCATGTACAATTAATGTATGGACTAATAGATGGTAATGCATATATTTTGATGAGGTATCAATGCTTCTTAGTGATTCACAGATAAGTGTGATACCCCTATGCTTATATTTGTTGTTTAAACTTGTAGATTGCATATTTGTGACACGTTTGACGAAATGTCTGTTATGGCTAGTAGAGGTCCAATCAAGTCCTTATTCAAGTAATTACATTCATATCACTTTTTTGATGTTATTCTTCATTTCTGGAAGTTTCATGGAGTTCTCGGCAGTGGCATGAGTCCTGGCCCTAAAAAAGGTACATAATCTAAAGTCGTTGGCACATAACTACATGGAAAAGTCCCTAGTTGCATGCATGCCTTGTTGTGGGAGTGACTGGAGGATCCCAGTCACATACATGCCCATGTCAAGGGAGGGACTAAGGCTTTAATGTAGGAAAATGTAATTTTTTCTGAGGGGTTGGTCACCTGGATGGGTTGGATGGTTCCTAGGGGTTCCATGGCATGTCTATAAGGTCAGGTTGTCTTTGTTATGTCGGTTCCACTTCCTTAAATGTTACATAGGGAGTTGAACCATATCATAATAACTCTTCTTCACATGTTTAACCTGGTTGGTCGATAACTTGGGTAGATGTAGGAGGAGGGTGTTACAAAGAGAAAGTCAATAAAAAGACACATAGAAAAAGATCTAATAGTAAATTTGTTAGAACCACAAGAAAAAGAAACTTAATAACTTCTAGTGACAGTCAAACAAATGATTCTAGTGATCACGAAGAGAAAAAATCAAGTAGCAACACCTCCTTTCCCAGAAAAAGGAGATCATCCTCTCAATTACAGGAAGAGTTTAAGAAAATCAGAACTCCCAATTATGATGGTGAATCTGAAGGAGCAAAGACATGGCTCTTCAACATGTCTAAATATTTTGAAGTATACAATTATCCAAGTAATATTAATGTAATATTGGCCACCTACCAGTTTATTAGTAAGGAAACTTTATGGTGGGAGACAAATGAAGTCGTTAAAAGAATCAAAAGCAAGAATCTAACATGGAAGTTATTCAGGAATGAATTTAAAAAGAAATACTTGAGTGAGAGGTATTTTGATGAAAAAGATATGGATTTTCATGAATTGAAGTTGGGATAACTTACCATGGATGAGCTTCTTAACAAATTCATGAGTTTAATAAGATATGCTCCCTACTTGAAAGAGGAGAAGAAAAAAATCCAAATATTTTTCAATTGCCTACCTTTCTCTTATAAGGAAAGTATTCAGTCTGATCAACCTAGAACTATGGATTAAACCATTAGAAAGGCTAAAATATGTTTTAATCAGACCAAGCAAAAGGGAGAAAATTTTGAAGGATGGGTGAAAAAGAAACCTGATAAATTCAACAACAAGAGAAAATGGTTTAAAAATCCCACCTTTACTAAAAGTGTGCAAGCATGAAACTACAACAGAAATTTTAACCAGGAGAAAAATGTTGGGCAAAAGGTAGGATCTATAGGTAAAAGAAGTTTCAGCGAGTCAGTAAAACCACCTATTAAATGTTGGGACTGTGGTGAAAACCATCTGTGGAGAGACTGCCCAAAAAATCCATTAAAGAAGAAGACAATATTAAATCATGTTTAGGAAGCACCAACTATAAATGACGTAGCTTGCAACATACCTAGAATTAGCACTGCATTGGATGGACGACATGTAGATCAACAGTCAACCATGGTTGAAGTCCAAGGTAAAATATCTGATAAATATGTATCTTTTCTTATAGATCCAGGATCTACATTAAGTTATGTTTCCCTTGTTGTAGTTCAAAATTTTAAACTTGGAAAAGAAAAATAATATAACCCTCAATTAGTATAGTTGGCCACTGGAACCAAGAGAAAATTGATTGGAATTAGTAAAAATTGCACAATAAATCTGAATGGAATGCATACTACCCTTAGTATGAACATCTTACCATTGGGATATTATGATATTCTCATAGAAATGGACTAATTATAGGCACACAAAGTGAAATTAAACTACTTGGGAAAGTCCTTTACCTGTGTTGATGATAAATGAAAAGTTTTCATGGTTCAAGGAATTCCAAGTGAAAAATATATTAGGAAAATATCTGCAATATAAATGAAGAAATATGTTAGGAAAGGTTGTCAATTGTTCACTATTCAAGTAAAATATTTGTATGAAAATAAAAAACATCCATTGCTAGAGGAATATCATGTATTAGAATAATATAAGGATGTATTTCCAGAGGAAATACCAAGACTTCCTCCTAGGATGGATTTTGATTTCACTATTGATCGCATACCCTCTTATTCCAATGTCTAAGGCCCCATACAGAATGAGTATCCCTGAATTAATGGAGCTGAAATTTTAATTACAGGAAATTCTAGACAAAAAGTATATAAGGCCAAGTGTATCTCCTTAGCAAGTATGTGTATTATTTGTAAAAAAGAAAGATGGAACATTCATACTGTGCATATATTATAGATAGTTAAATAATATGACTATAAAAAAATAAATACCCCTTGCCAAGAATAGATGACTTATTTGATCAATTCATAGGAGATTCCATATTCTCTAAAATTGATCCAATGTCAAGATATCATCAAATCAGGATTAAGGATGAATACATACATGAAACAACCTTTCCCACATGTTATGGGAACTATGAATTTGCAGTGCTTCCATTTGGGTTGACTAATGGACCTACTAAATTCATGTGCCTCACGAACAACGTACTAAGTTCATTCCTAGATAAGTTTGTAATTGTATTTATAGAAGATATTCTAGTATACTCAAAGAGTAAGGAAGAACATGGCCAACATTTGAATATGGTCCTCCAAAATCTGAGAGACAATGAATTGTATGCTAAATTCAGCAAATGTTCATTCCACCAACAACAAATTCATTATCTAGGACATGTAATATTAGAAGAAGGAATTATTATAGATCCTTAGAAGATAAAAGAAATAATGGAGTGGACAACACCCAAGGATGTGGAAGAAGTTAGATATGTTACGTGCATCACATGTTATTATAGGATATTTATAGAGGGGTTATCTAAAGTTTCTTATCCAATCACTAAATTACAAAAGAGGGGAATCAAATTTGAATGGAGTCAAAAGTGTCAAGATATTTTTGACAAAATAAAATTGCTTTTTACCACAACTCCAATTTTAAGATTGGTTGATCCCAATAAATAATTTTTGATTTGTACAGATGCAAGTAAGGAAGGTCTATGGGGAGTTTTAATGTAGGATGGCCATGTTATTTGTTATGAATCTAGAAAAATGAAAGAAAATGAGAATAATTATGCCACTCATGATCTAGAATTGGCAGCAATCATTCATGCATTCAAAATATGGAGACAATATTTAATAGGGATAAGATTTCAACTAACGAAAGACAATCTAAGTCACAAATACCTATTTGATCAACCTAATTTAAATTCTAGACAAGCAATATGGTTAGCATTTATTAATGAGTGTGATTTTGAGATTACACACATCAAAGGGAAGGGAAAACAAATAGTTGACGCATTAAGCATAAAACTTAATCAAATTTATGCTACATCAGAAATCAGTTGGTCAACAAATTTGATAGAAAAAATAAAAACAACTGCAAATTCTAATTTAGAATATCTGAAAATTAAGGAAAAAACACAGAAAACTAATAAATTGGATGAGGATATAGATGATTTTTTAGTTAACAACCAAAATTTATTATTGTTTAAAGGAAACATTTACATACATAATGACAAAAATATGAAAATTTGTGTCTTATAGGAGTTGCACTAAAGTACGACACCTGGTCATCCTGGTTAAAAAAATATGATCATTGTACTAAGAAAAGATTTTTATTGGTCAAATATGTAAAATGAAGCAACTGTATATGTAGCAAGATGTATTGAATTTCATCAAGCTAAAGCATCCCATCAACACCCTACTTGTTTGTTGCAACCACTACCCATTCCAGAGTGGAAATGGGAGACCATTTCAATGGATTTCATCACTGGGTTGCAATATTAAAAAAGGAAACAACATGATTCTATTATGGTTGTGGTTGATAATCTTAGAAAAGTAGCACATTTCATCCAAGTTAATTCTAATTTTAAGGTCATAAATATTCCACAGATATTCATGAGGGAAATCTTTAGACTTCATGGGGTACCTAAGGTTGTGATTTCAGATAGAGATGAAAATTTTATCTCCAAATTATAGAAGGGGTTATTTGAAAATATGGGAACTAAGTTAAAATTTAGCACATCTTATCACCCTCAAACCGATGGTCAAATAGAAAATACCAATCAAATATTAGAGTACATGCTAACGATGTATGTTAAAGACAAGAAAACTAAATGAGAGGACTACTTGCATTTAGCTAAAATTTCCTATAACAATGGATATAAAACCTCTCTAAAAATGAGTCCTTTCGAAGTCATGCATGGGAGAAGATGCAAGGAACCATTAAGCTGGGATCATCCTAAAGATAGATTGGTATTAGGACCAGACATGTTAAAGTAAATGGAATATATAGTCAAGAAAGTTAAACATAATTTGAAAATATCCCAAGATCACCAAAAATTATATGCATACCTAAAAATAACGTAGAAGGAATTCAATGTCGAAGATAACGTATACTTGAAGGTCAATCATAAGAAGAGTACACTCAGACTTGGAAGTTGTGCTAATTTATCTCCTAGATATTGTGGGTGCTTTGAGGTGTTAGCCAGAGTTGGACCTGTTGCTTAACAACAAGCCTTACCAACCAATATTAAGATTCATAATGTAGTTCATGTGTCATTATTGAAGAAGTATGTACATCATCCATCTCATGTGATTTATTGGAATGTTGTATAGGTGGAACCAGAGGGAGAGTTCCTAGCATAAGTTCATAACCATTGTGTATTATGGACCAAAGGGTGGTTACACTCTGGAATAGATATGTAGTGTAGTTGAAGGTTAAATGGAAAAATTTCACTCCAGAGGAAGAAACCAAGGAGTTAAAGGATGCTTTTAAGGAAGCTTATCCTTCTATGTACTTAGAGGAAATTTGAAATGATTTCCAAGAATAAATTATTGATTGGGAAATTGGGACAGTGTCAAATTTAAGCAGGGGAGGATGTGATATCCCTTAGCCTAAATGGTGTGTTTGTAAATAAATTTGCACATGTTTATTTCTTCTTTTATCTAGTTAAGTATGCTACATGGAAAACAAATCAAACATTTTAATTATCAGTAAATCATTACGGATAATAATTGTTTTGAAATTTATAATTATATTTTTTTTTGTAAATAAAGACAAAATATGGGAAATTTATGGGCAAGTACACATGGAAAGTGGAAAAATGCTACAATTTAATTATGAGAAGTTATTATTATCCACAAAAAATTCATGGGAATCTAATTTGGGTGATTAGATTTAATTATGAAATTATGATATTGGCCAATTAAATGTTCCCTAGAAGAAAGGGAGTTGTCTTCAGAATTGGGAAACAGAAACTCATTAATGAGCAGTTAACTACTTTCCACATATTAGTGAGGTGGAGGAAGATAATAACCACCCAAAGAGTGGTAGATGGATAATATATTTGTGATTTTATTGACTTTTTCCTCACATTTTTTGAGAGTAGAATTAGAGAGACTGAAGAGAAGTAGTAAGTATCAGACTGAAGGGAAATTGTAGACCTAGTTTGCTCAGGGGTACTAGTAGTGGTTGTGTCAAGGTTGGGAGGAGCCAAGTACTTGGCTCTTAGTTTCTCAATATAACTTTTCAAGTCGATGTCTCTAACTTTAATAATTGCTTGTTAGCATGAAAATTTATTATTATGTTCTAGACTAAATCCTTATTCTTTAGTTGGTATGAAGAATGAAACATACTCAATTTATTTGTTGTTAAGATTAAACATAGAATATTTTCTTTTATGTTTTACTTTTGTATCTAGATATTATCAAATAAAAGGACAATGGAACATTGGAAAAATACTTCTTATAAAGCTACATTTTGAATTCGTTAATGGAGTATTGATATTTGGAATTTTAGAGCATGTTGAGTATAAAATTATAGCAGTGAGTGGTATGAGAAGACATAGATACCAAAAAAGAACGGTAATTTGAATAATATTGCACATTAGTAACTGTGAAGAAAGAAGAAATATATTTTAAATAATATATGAAATTATGTAAATAAATTGTAAACAAAGAGAAATGAATTCCTTTACCAATTAGAATAAGTGCAGTTATAGTATGTGTGACCATTTTATACTAAACATGTATATGCAAAAATAAATATTTAATTTATTCATGTACATACAAATAATTGTTTTTGCAAAAAGTGCCACAGTAGTACATTAGGGGAATTTTGAGGTGTAAAATGGGCCTCCTAAGGAAATTATAAAATAATAGTGGAAATAATAAGATTAGATTACATCATCAAATTTTATACGGAAAAAAGAAAAAACTACTTTTTCAACTCGTATTTTCAACTTATCTCCCTATGGGTTTACTCAAATTTTGAGCAAGAACACTCGTTGAATACATAATTTGATTCATCATCCAAGGATTACCCATGTTGTATACTTTCGATGGACCTTTCTACACAAAAAATGAGAAATACGTGAAAAACGTGACTACAATCACATTTTTTCATGGACATATCATTTTTCGTGTAGCAAAGTCCATCAAAATTATGAAACATGAGTACTCCTTGGATGAGGAATTAAATTTGGCATCCAACGAGTACTCTCGCTCGAAATTTGAGTAAAACCTTAGGGAGATAAGTTTAAAATACAGGTTGAAAAAATACTTTATTATTTTAGTATTTTTTAACATTTTTGTTTTTTTTACGCCAAAAATGGTGAATAATCCCCCATGGTTTACATCATCATCTTGAATCCTATTGGTTCTTATAAAATTTATTTTAGTTGTACATTTTTCTTAGGAGACCCATTTTAGACTCAAAAGTTCTCTAATAAACCTAAGGATGTATAGAAACACAGATTATTCTAAAGAAAGGAGAGAAGAAATAAAGCCTAAACTATATAATAATGAGTACAATATAGTCATTGATAGAAACAGAAATAAATCCTTTTATGTGGAGCCATATGGCACAACATTGGATAACATGGTAAACAAATAATAATATATGCATATACACAATAACGAGAGTATGATAATACATACAAAGTATTTTACTTTGTTAGGCTCATTGAAGGAAAAAGAATACTTTTTAACAAAATACACAGCGACAATGTCTATTCAAAACAAAGATATAAAATATATTTTTCAAAACATATAATGATAACAATACATAGCCTTGATTGGGAAAAAAATGACTATTACTAAACAAAATAACTTTTTTAGTTTAGGAAATATATATTTCCTTGTCGAGTAGCATAACAAATTAAGGAAAAGCTAATAAAAACAATTGTTTCCTTCATATATAGATAAATATGCCCTTTTTCCATGAGAAACTAGAAGTATTGAATGATTTTTCCAACCTGGATAAAAGAATGATTCAACTATTAAAATTGAAAACCCATGAAAAGTTATGGATTCCATTAAAGTCTTGAGACTAGCATGCATGGGAACAAACTAAGAAAATTTATTACAGACAGGACAAGAAAACTATATTTGTCACTGTTGAATGCTAACTTATAAATTCAAATGGAAAAATTTTGAACTAGGAACCCTATTTAGGAGTGAGGTAAGAAGGATACCTTATATGGTCATCGTGGTACTCTGGAAGAATTCCCTGTGCAAGGCAAAAAATAAAAAGGTTAGGTTTTTTAAAATGGAAGAAACAAAGAATTATATATATATATATATATATATATATATATATATAAGCATCAGTAGATATATGAATAGGGAAATAACAATGAAGAGTAACAAGCCGCCTATTGAAGCAAATTGATAAAATAATGGAGCTACTATAACTATCTGAAACAAAATAAGACAATAAAAAATAATATGCGTCGATACAGAAGACTCGGTGTCTTTCAATAAACTGACAATACAAGAATGAAATAATCATTGAAAGTCCAGATTTGATCTCAGTGCATAAACAACTAAATGAAAGTTCCCTTCATAGAGGCTAAAAACCTTAGGGTTTGAAGAAGGAAGGAACTCTTCACGTAACCCTAATTGGTATGGGAAAATTTGGAATATAAATAATATTGGAATTAAAAAAAATAACACATGGACATTATTGAAATAAAATAAAATATTTTCATTCGACTATGGTATTTGAAAACTATCGATGGGATGTACTCATAATATCGTTGGTACTTCCATCTGAGTAATTAAGTGTGAACACAAGGGACCATTGTCTCAAGTTCGAGGAAAATGACTTTATAAACATGCAAAGACAACAATGAAAATTAAGCAAACAACTACATATTTTCGACTATAAAAATATGTTTTCAAACGAATAATAAAAGCCATAACTGCTAAAAGAGATCAATTTAAATGGTTCTTACCTATGGTAAGGTCAATGACATGTATCAAAAACTCAACAAAACGAGAATTCAGCTACACTTTTATGACAGGTGGAGTTAGCATGTCAAAGGAAGCTAAATAGAACATATCTATAGGGTGTGTGCCAATGAAAATGGCAGGTTGTTGTCAGAAAAATAGGAGTGAAACCTAGCCACGGAGTGGCACGACCAAAGAATTAAAGTGAGAAATGATATGTCACATCAAACCATAAAAAATTAATTAACAAGAGAATGAAACCCTAATTTTGTTCTAAAAATTGATTTTACCGCTAATAATCTGAGCCCTTAGATGGGTCAAATTAGTGGAGTACACATGGTGGCAGGGATGAATCTCCCACTTTTACATAGAACATTCCCAAAGTATTCCAACAATATATGTGACTTAGGTTAACAATTAAATAATACCACATTGAAACAAAACATAAAGCCCATACCATATATTTTAATCATTTAATATGTCTCATTACATCCAAGTCGGGAAATCGCTGAATTAAGATGTGTTGTATACAATGGTAAACCCTCAATTATTATTAGTGATTGGTTGCGTGGGATAAATTGAAATTATAGTGTAAATACATAATAATGTGGATGGACTAAAGTTCAAACTTTTTATATAGAGGCCACAAGAACGTAATAAAGGTAAACACACTATTAAACTATATGAAATGTAAAGATACCAGAAATCAAAATCATATAAGAATTTGAAAGTTAGAACAAAAATATATCCAAGTGGTGTGATAGTTTTAACATTGAACTATTGTATGGTTAGGATAGAGATAAATAGAACACATATTAGGGTGTGTGCCGAAAAAAATGGAATATTGTTGTCAAAAAACTAGGAGTGAAACCTAGCCACGAAGTGGCATGACCAAAGAATGCAAGTGAGAAATGATCTGGTGCATCTCATTAACGAGAGATTGAAACCTTAAGTATGCTCTAAATTTTGATTTTATCACTAATAATCTAAGTCGTTGGATGGGTCAAATTAGTGGAGTACATGTGATGGTAGGGATGAATCTCCCACTTTTACATAGAAAATTATCGAAGTATTCCAACAATATATGTGACTTAGGTTAATAATAAAATAATACCACATTGAAACAAAACATAAATCCCATACCATATATTTTAATCATTTACTATGTCTGATTACATCCAAGTTGGTAAACTTTTCAATTAAGATGTGTCGTATACAATGGTAAACCATCAATTATTATTAGTGTATGGTTGGGTGGGATAAATTGAAAATCCACGACTAGAACTTGAAAAATTATAGTGTAAATACATAATAATGAACTATTAAACTATAAAAACCATTAAACTATATGAACTATAAATATGCTTGACATCAAAATCATATAAGAATTTGAAAGTTATAACAACAAGATATCCAAGTGTTGTGATAGTTTTAACATGAAACTATTATATGGTTAGGATAGAGATAAATAGATTACATATGTAGGGTGTGTGTCGACGAAAATGGCGGACTATTGTCGAAAAACTAGGAGTGAAACCTAGCCACATAGTGGCATGAACAAAGAATGCAAGTGATAAATGTAGAAATTAGCTGAATAAATCACTTATTCAATGGAGATTAACCCGATTACACATCAATTTCGAATTGCATGCATAACACATAATCTCATCTACAATTAATTGTCACATGCGGAAATAATAGAAGCAATCGCACATCAAATCAATCACACATTAACTCAGTATGTATGGGGAAAGCATATAGCTGAAAACCCCGCAGCTATTGTGTATATTATAATGGAGAAATCATGTAACCAAACAAGTACAATACTCCTCACAAGTACTCAGTACTTTCTCATAAAGTCACACACAATCTAGCTTAGTTTTGAGCAAGTCACTGGTTCAAAACTCCCCGCCAATTGCCTTGCCTCTATTGCGCAATCATGGCCTGTATATGAAGAGATCCAAGGTTCGAATCCCCTTGGCTTGACTGCACAATTGTCATGGAAAATTCCTCCAAGTGTAATGCAAATCCCATGCAAAATTGATCCTCCAACTGATAGCTTTACTCACCCTTTCATCTACCTCTTCCACTGGTCTCCACTGAACTGATCATGCACTGTAGTGAACTGAAGTGTTCTTGAGTTGAATAATGAGTTAATATTTAGTGAATTAAATATTATTTAATTCACTCCACTCATATCTAGTTGATTAGTTAGTTAACTAATCCCAACTAGTTCAACTAAAACAAACAGAACACAACTCCACTATCTGTCCCGTTAACTCCTCCAAAACTCCTGCCACTGAAGTCTAACTGAAGCCAACCATGCAAGATGCCATCCAACCCTAGGAACCACGTGATTCCTTGTGTCAGTTGCATGAGCCACCTCCATGACTCAAACTGAAGTGCGCCAAGAGAGTAAACTGCTGTTTATAGTCAAAATATTATTAAGGGTAAATAATATTTGACTTCCATATTTTTAGGAGATCAGTCTAAAAATAGCCTGGGTCCTAAAAATAGGGTCTCATCTATTTTTACCGACATGTCGCATACTTCAATAATCTCCAAGTAGAATTCCCAAATTATGCTCCGTATGTCTAAAAATAGACATAGTCTAAAAATAGACTTTGCGCCAGAATTTGCCTGCGGGCCCACTTAGTGAAGGCGACTTCATTTCACTAAGCTCCATCATCTTGCTGCATTCTCAACACTCCCTCTCGGCAAGATATGGATTATCTGCAACCCCTATCCTGCCTCTGTGGAATTCGAACTTGCTCCTGGTGAGCGCCTTCGTCAGGATGTCGGCATCCTGATCCTCCGTAGGAACATATGAAAGCATCATGATTCTCCGCTGAACACAATCTCTGATATGATGGTACCTGATGTCGATGTGTTTGGACCTATCATGAAATACTGGATTAGCCGAGAGTTTAATGCAACTCTGGTTATCACAGTAGATCACTGTAGGCTCCAAATGCAACCTGAACAATCCTGCGAAGATCTTCCTCATCCAAATAGCCTCGCATGCAGCCAAGCTAGCTGCCATGTACTCGGCCTCTGCTGAACTGAGTGCCACGGATCTCTGCTTCCTGCTGTACCAGGAAACTGCTGTCGACCCAATGCTGAAAACTCCTCGAGAAGTGCTCTTCCGGTCTGTTGGGCTCCCTGCCCAATCTGCATCAGTGAAACCAGAAAGCTTCACTCCATCCTCCTGTCTGTACCATAGACCATATCCCGATGTGCCTCTGATATAGCGCAATACATGCTTGCCCGCCTTCCCAAAGAGCTTGGTAGGCTTAACCATAGCTTGCGAAAGCTGGTTAACTGCATAGCATATATCGGGTCGAGTATTGACCAGATACATCAACGACCCCACCAACTGTCGATAGACAGTGGCGTCCACTACCTCCTCCGAAGTAGCATCTCCCTTCCTCCAACCTCCAGGAAGAGGGGTATCAACAGGCTTGCAGCCTTGCATGTTGAACCTCTCCAGAATCTCCCGGGCATACTTGCCCTGAGAAACAAATAGTCCTCCACTGCGCTGCCAAATCTCCAATCCCAGGAAATAATGAAGGATGCCCAAGTCCTTCATCTCAAACTCTCGTGCAAGATCCTCCTTGCATGAAAGTATCAACTGCTCATCGCCAGTCAAAATCAGATCATCTACATACGGTACGATGATCAACAGCTTCCCCTCCACCACAATCTGGTACAGGTTTGGATCCGCCTCACTCTTGGAGAATCCAAGCCCGGTGAAGTAGCTGTCTATCCGAGTGTACCAAGCACGAGGTGCTTGCTTCAGCCCATACGGTGCTCTCTTGAGTCGGCACACATGCGACTCACTGCTGAAGATCTCAAAACCTTCAGGCTGCTCTATGTACACCTCTTCCTCAATAACTCCATTGAGGAACGTAGTCTTCACATCCATCTGATGAATGTGCCACCCCATCTGCGCTGAGAGAGCAAGGATCGTTCGTATGGAAGAGTACCTTGCGACAGGTGCAAAGGTCTCCTCATAATCGATCCCCTCGATCTGTGAGAAGCCACGAGCGACAAATCTCGCCTTGTACTTCTCCACACTCCCGTCAGCCGCCTGCTTCACTTTGTAGATCCATCGCAAACCCACCACTGATTTCCCCTCCGGTCTTGGGACAATCTCCCATGCACTGTTTCTGACGATCGAATCATATTCTTCGATCATGGCATCTACCCATGCGGGTTCCTCCACAGCTTCCTCAAAAGAGGATAGCTCTGTCACAACACATTGACTCATAAGAGCCATGTATCCAGTGTACCGATCCGGTGACTGTCTCTGTCTGCGCTGTGCTGTAGGTGGTCCTACAACCTTCTCTGCATCCCGAGCCAGTCGCTCAGCTTCTGTAGTGCGCATGCGCCCTCTGATGGTTGGCGCTGCATTGGTGGTTTCTTCCACCTCCTGGACTTCCTCTTGGGGCTGATCCACATTCGGAAGCTCCTCCTTAGGAACTAACAGCTCCTCATCTGCATGCAAGTGTAGCTCCCTCTCAAGCGAACACTGCATGGCTTTCTCCTCCTGAAATTTTATATCCCGTCGCACAACAGTCTTGCGACTGTCTGGCACATACACCCGATAGTTGTGAGGTGTATCAGTGTACCCCACAAATATTCCAACTTCGGCAGTTGGATCCAGCTTCCTTCTCGCATCCTTCGTCACATGCATGTAGACAGGAGAACCAAAAATCCGCAAATGGGAAATATCAGGCCTCTTGCCAGAATAAGCCTCCTCCGGTGTACTCATGCCAAGAACCTTGTGAGGACAACGGTTCTGCACATACAATGTTGTATTGCATGCCTCAGCCCACAAGTGAAGGGGTAGGCCCTGATCATGCAACATCGCCCGTGCAGCACCCACGATCGTTCTGTTCTTCCACTCAGCCACCCCGTTCTGCTATGGGTTATGGGGTGCGATGAGCTCTCTCCGAATCCCTTCTGCGCTGCAGAACTCCTTGAATTCAGCCGAGATGAATTCACCACCGGTATCACTCCTTAGAGCAATCACCTTCTTCCCCGACTCCTTCTCGACCAGTGCTTTAAACTCACAGAACTTCGCGAATGTATCGCTCTTCTTCTGCATGAAGAAGATCCGGCACTTTCGAGAGAAATCATCAACAAAGATCACATAATACTTGTGCTTTGCTGTCGAAGCAACTGAGAAAGGACCACACACGTCTGTGTGAACTCTCTCAAGGATCGTCGTGGCGCGACTATCCTTCTCGTGAAAGGTAGCTTTCACATACTTCCCTAAAGTACACCCCTTGCACTGATCTGACTGCGCAAGAGTGCCCTTAGGAAGCCCAGTAGAAATCTGCTGCAGAATCTTCAAAGCTCCATGGTGAAGGTGGCCCAATCTCCTGTGCCACAGTTCGCCCTCATCATCTCGGCTCACCACTTCTCCCGCCTTGCATGCCATTGCTGCACAGCCATCTACTTGCAACTGATAAAGGTTCTTGGTTCGAACCCCTATCTTCTGGGTCTCTCCAGTAGTCTTACTGCGCAGGAAGGCTTTTCCTTCGCTGAAGACCACATCATACCCCTTATCTTCCAACATCGCTACAGAGATCAAGTTCTTCTTCAATCCAGGTACATGCATGACATCCTTCAACACGAAGGGTTTACCAGACTCCCCCTGAAAGGATATGGTACCGATACCAGTCGCACTGTATCTACCGTCATCACCCATCTCGATGTGCACACCCAGATCTTTGTCCTCTAGATCTAAGAACAAATCCCGATCTCCCGTCATATGAAATGACGCACCGCTGTCCAAGAACCACACTGATCCCATCACACTTGAAACCAAGCATGCGATCAGTGAAAAGTCAAGCTCGAACTGCGAAGCCAAAGCTTCTCCATCTGCAGATCTTCCCGCTTGCTTGTTCTTCTTCTTCTTTGGACAATTGGTAGCATAATGTCCGTGATCATGGCAGTGAAAACACTTCACTTTTTCCATATCCTGCTTCTTGCCCTTAGCACCAGAATGAGAGGTTTTCTTACCCTTCCCCTTCTTTTCTTTGGACACCAAAGCGCAGTTTTCTTCATCAGCTCCCTTTGATGAAGATCCATCTCGAGTAGTCCTCCTTATCTCCTCCTACATGAGATCCGCCCAAAGGCGCTCCCATCCCGGCAGCTTCTCCCGACCATTGACACTATCTTGATATGAGTGCCAAGCCTTCGGAAGACCAAGGAGAGCCAGGTCGACCATATCCTCTTCATCGACGGTAACTCCCACACTTCCCAGTTCATCTCTGCATTGAGTGAACTTCGTGAGGTATTTAGCGATACTGTCGCCCTTCTCCATCTTGATGTTCCTGAGCTTGTCTTTGAGCGCCAGCTTCCTTTGGTCACTCTTACTCTGGAATAGATCCGTCAAAGCTTTCCACATTAAATATGGAGTAGCCTTTCCATGCAGGCTGGATACAATATGATCCTTGACGCCCTCCAACAGGATCCTTCGACATTTCGCTATCTTCTTTTTCCATGCATCGACTAAAGCGGCATCAGTGGGCTTTGGGACATCCGTATCTACGAACTCCTTCAGACCATTATCTTCTAACACTACTTCCATGCGATCCTTCCATGCAACATAATTTGAACTGCCTTCAAGAGCATATTCGAGTCGCAAACCGTTGAAAGAAGACATTTTTCAACACCGGCACCAAGAAAACAAAGCTACTGCAAAATTCGAATTCCAAACTCCAAGCTCTGTCGCTTCCGATCTATACTTGAAAACAAATTATTTCCAAATCAGAGATTGACTGCAAGGGGCATTTACCAGACCTTTCACTTTCCGAAGAAAGATGAATCCGGAGGCTTCCTGGCCCGTATGCAGACTCTGTCCGAGGAAATAAGTTTGCAATCACCGTAATAGATCTCGACAATTAATCTTGCTCCGATACCATGTAGAAATTAGCTGAATAAATCACTTATTGAATGGAGATTAACCCGATTACACATCAATTTCGAATTGCATGCATAACACATAATCTCATCTACAATTAATTGTCACATGCGGAAATAATAGAAGCAATCTCACATCAAATCAATCACACACTAACTCAGTATGTATGGGGAAAGCCTATAGCTGAAAACCCCGCAGCTATTGTGTATATTATAATGGAGAAATCATGTAACCAAACAAGTACAATACTCCTCACAAGTACTCAGTACTTTCTCATAAAGTCACACACAATCTAGCTTAGTTTTGAACAAGTCACTGGTTCTTTAATTCACTCCACTCATATCTAGTTGATTAGCTAGTTAACTAATCTCAACTAGTTCAACTAAAACAAACAGAACACAACTCCACTATCTGTCCCGTTAACTCCTCCAAAACTTCTGCCACTGAAGTCTAACTGAAGTCAACCATGCAAGATGCCATCAAACCCTAGGAACCACGTGATTCCTTCTGTCAGTTGCATGAGTCACTTCCATGACTCAAACTGAAGTGCTCCAAGAGAGTAAACTGCTGTTTATAGTCAAAATATTATTAAGGGTAAATAATATTTGACTTCCATATTTTTAGGAGATCAGTCTAAAAATAGCCTGGGTCCTAAAAATTAGGGTCTCATCTATTTTTACCGACATGTCGCATACTCCAAGAATCTCCAAGTAGAATTCCCAAATTATGCTACGTATGTCTAAAAATAGACATAGTCTAAAAATAGACTTTGCGCCAGAATTTGCCTGCGGGCCCACTTAGTGAAGGCGACTTCATTTCACTAAGCTCCATCATCTTGCTGCATTCTCAACAATAAATTATCCAACGCATCAAACCCTCTCAAATTCAGTAACTAGAGAATGAAACCCTAATTTTGTTCTGAAAATTGATTTTACTGCTAATAATCTGATCCATTGGAAGGGTCAGATTAATGGGGTACACATGGTGCCATGGATGAATATCCCGCTTTTAAATAGAACATTCCCGAAGAACTCCAACAATATACGTGACTTAGGTTATTAATCAAATAATACCACCTTGAAACAAAACATAAATCACATACCATATATTTTAATCATTTACTATGTCTCATTACATCCAAGTCGAGAAACCCCTCATTAAGATATGTCGTATACAATGTTAAACCATTAATTATTATTAGTGTTTGGTTGGGTGGGATAAATTGAAAATCCACGACTAGACCTTGAAAAATTACAGTGTAAATACATAATAACGTGGATGGACTAAAGTCCATAATTTTTATATAAAGGCCACAAGAATGTAATAAAGGTAAAAAAAATATTAACTATATGAAATGTAAAGATACGAGACATCAAAATCATATAAGAATTCGAAAGTTAGAAAAAAATATATATCCAAGTGGTGCAATAGTTTTAACATGAAACTATTGTATGGTTAGGATAGAACATTGAAACTTATGTTATATATGTGTGTGTGTGTGTGTGAAAATATTTTATTTTCTTGATAATCACATTAGGGGTTGCTAAAATTGAAAACGGGTAGAGAGGCATGGCTTGCAAAATAAATTTAAAGAGAGTTAGCCTCTCATCTAGGTTAATAGATCCAAAAGTCCAACTTGTAAATTTTTTTGGAATTTAATGACCATATCTTTCCATACTGAATGGCAAAAGATATTCTTAGTTAGGTGGGAACCTAATTATTTTAATGGAAGGATAATTTGTTGAAACCCAAGGATGAAAGTGATATGAGTATAGATAGGTTAGGGGCATTGAAAAATAATACTTGTGATTTCATGAGATCAATTTCAGTTTCAGAAGTAGATTGAAAATACTTAAGGATATATTTGATTGTGGTCGCTTCTCTCACTATTAGAGAGCCCACCAAGATATTATCCTCCTCATACTTTTGGTGGGAAGAATAAAGATCAAAGATATTGAAGGTGAGGCCTCTTAATCAATTATTATCCACTTCAACTTTGATGTTACACTCTAAACCCTCAGCCATAAGAAGGAAAAAGAAGGGTGAGAGAGGGTCCCATTTCTTGATGTCTCTTATTGGGGAGAAGATAGAGAAGGAACCCATTAATAAGGATGGAGAAGAAAGATTTGGAAACCAAGGCCATGACCTAGTGGATCCATTTTCAGAAAATCCAAAAGAAGGGAGCATATGAAACATATATTTCCATCTAATTATATCAAAAGCCTTAGAAATATCTAACTTCATGAACATCCCAACTTTTTGGTTGTTTTCAATGATTGAATTATTTCATGAGCCAGTAGGAAACCATGAATAATTTTTCTACCCCCAACATAGTCGTACCCTTTTTCTTTGAGGAGATGAGGAAATGAAGTAGGGTTTTGATTTTGTTAGCAATGGATTTGGAGATAATTTTGTAGATAACATTGCAAAGGGAAATAGGTCTAAAGAAGAGGGATATTCATATTTGTTTTCTTTAGGAATAATAGCTATTAAGATAGCATCTAAGGCCAAGAAGATAGATGTTTTCATTATGGATTTTTCCTTAATGATTAAAACATATTTATCAATTACAAACCAACAATATTGAGGAAAAAAAAAATCAAATCCATCTAAGCCCAGGGATTGACTTTTTGGCATCTCCATGACACCATGTTCTACTTCCACAAGTGTGATTTCTTTGAGAAGTGAATTTTTATCTCCAAGGTTATAATAGAAGGATTGTTCTTAGTGATTTTCCTATTAGTAGGGCACCAATATAGTTGGGTCTCAATTAGAAGATCCTTGTAATATGTAACTAAATCCTCTTCCATTTCACGATGTTCCTCTAATTGCCCCCCTGAAGATTTCTAATGCACGAGATTTGTTATGTTGATATGTTGAATCATCAATTTGTGATTTTTTTTTATGTTTCACTCTCCTTCTATTAACCATAGGACTCATGAATTTTTCTTCCATATAATTTCTTCTTGAGTTATGCATTCCTCCAATTGAGCTTGATTTAATGTTTCCTTTTATGTTGATTATTTAGTTATTCCTTCATCTATTATTCTTTGCCGAGTCTATTCCATCTCTTTGTGAAATATTTTTTTGTATTCAAGGATGTTACCAAACTCCTGTCTATTCTATAATTTTAGCTATCTCTTGATGTAATTTAATTTGTAGTGAAAATTATACATGAGAGACCCATTAAAAACTGAGGCCTTTATCTGTTGAGATTCAACAAGAAGATCCTAGTGAAAATTATGCACCTACACTAGGATGAAGCCTCAGGTTATTTTTAGGTGGATGTCTATTTATATATGCATGAGAAAATTCTATTTATATATGAGGTCTATTTATATATGTATGTGTAAGTTCTATTTATATATTGCATGTATTTTGTCGACTATTATTATCCCTTAATATTAGTTGGACAATAAACAATAATCTATTCTCAATGAGCACTTGGAAATAGTTAACTTTAGTGGAAAATCAGTTAGCTAAAGGAATTTTGAGTTGAGTGGTTGGTTGGTGGGATATGCAAGTGGACTTAGTTGTAATTGAGTGATTCGAAGTTGTAACAGAGTTGGAAGTGTAGTTATGAATGTTGTAAAGTAGTTTAACTCAGTTAAGTGAGTCAAACTTAGTTGTGCTACTTGTAACTGAAGATACACTAGTGAGAGATCAAGTGAATTAATTATTAATTAATTCACAATCAGTGGCCTCACATGCAACTAAATATTTATTACTATTAACTACAAGCATGTCAGATCCAGTGGAGACCCAGTTGAGATGTAGATGAAAGGAACAGATTGACTATCAGTTGTGACATTATTGGTTGCACACATACAACCACTCACACATTGGATGTGCCCATGAGGATTGTGCAGTAAAGGCAAGCATGATTCCATTCATTCAGGGACTACTATCAGCTGGGATTGCGCAGTGGAGGCAGGATGTCTGGAGACAGTAAATTGGCTAAGGAACTTGCCAATTTTTGTATGACAGTGTGAGACAGTTAGCTATTGTACTGGGAGCTCTTGGATTGGAGCTTTGTATGTAATTGTTTCATGATCCATGATATAATACATAATAGAATATAGTGGATCTTTTAGCTTTATGCTTTCCCGGTAAATTATCTGTGTTATGTGTGATTGATCTTTCTTCATGATATTGTGATTGGCAATTGTGTTTCAAATTCCGCAAAGATTTTGTAGAAGTGATTATGTATTTAATAGTGGCATATAATTGTTAGATCAAGAGAATCCAAGAAATACATATTTTGTATTAAATTTCTACATTATCCACCATTGTTCTATATTTTTTTTAAATGGGGGATGGAAAATATATAATGATTCAAATATGAAAGTATTTTTACTTAGGATGCCATTGGAGTTAATGTTTAAAGCTATTGATCAATGATCATAGCCATAACTAGGAAATAATACAACATCTATGGTCATGACTAAAAGAATCAATGATTTTGAGATCAAGAATCTATCTAATATTGAGGAAATATGGGATTCTCCACCTCTGCAATTATTTTAGACATATATTCCATTATTGGTTTTATGATCTATCAGCTTCAGATGCTCTTTCATATTCTAAAAATGAGAGAGATCTTCATTAGCCTATGGGGCCCTCCTTTCTTTTCAGCGAGTGATTTTATTAGATTAGAATCACCTCTTACTATCCAATGTGCATCTTGAATTCTTTGATTTATTTTATGTGAATTTTGAAGAAAATTAGATATATCCTTGGGAATGTTGGGTTCATCAACATTGTTGATATACCCATAAGTTTTTTATATGATCCTCTAAAATTTTGTTGTTAAAGTTATTTGAGTGGCTATGAATTTTTATAGAGTTATTTCCTCGGGACTCCATAGTATAGCCACACCTCCCAAGTACCCACATGCATCTATTTCCATTACCTGAATTATCTTGCATACTACATTTTATATTTTTTCAATTTGTGTGCCTCCACACTTTATTTCTTGTATCATTAGTATTGTGATATTTCTTGTAAGATTTTGGATTTGATAATTCTATGCTTGTACTTACTATTCAGACCTCTCATATTCCATGAAAGAACTTTCATTGCTACCTTTGGGAGTTGGTGGAAATGGCTCTTTCACCAAATTTAACCTTCTAGAATTAATTAAAAAACTCTTTGATTTCCTGAATCAATAGATTATTACCCTTTCTTCCTCTTTCCTTTTAATCCTTAATTGTTTTTACATTTTCCTTATTGTTATATTATCTGTTTTTTACTCCCAACGATGATGGAGACAAGTTATGCTTGAACTTTTCAATATTGAAGTAGTTTTGTTGAGATGATGTAGGCATTTGAAATCAATTCCACTTCATTTTCTAGGAGTGAAAATGGGTCATTGCTTCTCCAAGATAGAACTATTGATTAAAGATCTTCATTCTCAAATTCCATGCCCCTCAACCGCCTCTATTTCAATTGGCTCCTCTTTTTCTTAGATCATATCCACATCTTATGAGTTTTAGTCTTTGATTCTATTATGCATCATCCTCCTTTTTTATGGGCCCTCTTGTTACCTATTTAAATTGTGTGTTGTGTTCTCTTTCTTTGCATCCTTATCTTGTTCATTGTTTGTTTGTTTTATTTCAGGGTTCAATTGGGTTGAATATATATTATTTTATTTTCCTCTATCCCTTGTTATGCCTCCATTTCCTTTTATGTTTGATCTTATTTTATTGGTCACCTTTTCAAATCCTTCTTGATCCTTCTCAACTTGAGGTCTCATAATTACCTATGTTTGGTTGAGTGGGAATGTTTTATATAAGAGCCCATGCTCACATATTCTACACCTAAAAGGAAAGTGTTCATAACCTATGGGTTGGTGCCATAAATTATCTTGATAACTTGAGCATATGTTGGTTGGAAGTGGTTGAGACACATTTAAGTACGCACATATGCGTGCATATGACGCATACCTTCTCTATTTTGTGGTTGAGTACATGACAAAAGTTACTAAATAATTCCAATCCCTTCCTATATTTATTGGTCCCAAAATTCTTGGGGAATAGAATAGAATTGAAACCATATTGATGTTGCAGTGAAGTCCTCTTTATCAAGGCTAAATATTTCCATTTGAAATCTCATATATAATCCCATTAAATTGAAAATTATGGACTATTTTGAAATATTCTATTTCTGTCTTCCAAATTATTGAAGATCACTGTGAAAAATCCCTTAGATCCCATATTGATATCTGCATCTCCTTTAGGCTACCAATTCTTCCCAATAAACCATAATTAAGCTCTCTTTGTTTTCCATAGTGTTAGTTTTTGTAGCATCAGAAGTGTTCTAGCCATGAAATTTTGTGGAGAAGCTAGAATACATGATATCTCCAAAACCCAGAAATCATTTCTAGAAATTTCGCTTAGAAGTGTCTCAATTAGATTATTAACCAATTTTTAAATATTTCCTAACACTAGTATAAAATGAGAAATTAGTGACTGTGTGACTAAAAACGTTAGTCACCACAAATTTTCCAAGTGAAATACTACCAAAAATTAGCAATATTAAGTGACCCAAAAAAAAAGGACTAAAGTAAATGACTAATTTAGTCCCGAGTTAAAATATATGACTAGTTAATAAGTAATACAACTAAAAATGATTAACGTGAATGACTAATTTAGTCTAGGAACAAAAAAACCACTACCTAACAAGTACTACAATAGTACAAATAAGTCGTTAATGTTAGTCATAATTTTTAATTGTGTCACTTCAACAATCTAAAATTACAAGTGATAGGGGATTCAAAGGTTGTTATATTTTGGTTGAAAGGTTATACTTACTTCAACACTTATTTATTGGATCAATGGATGATTAGAGTTACAGAGTTGATTAGGATTTTCATAGTTATATACTTTGATCACATTCACATGGAATTAAATTCAAATGCTGAAAACTTATCCAAAATGTGAGTGGGATTAAAACTCGGTCAAATACATTATGAAGAACACATGTAAGGATACGTATTGGTTAGTTAGTAGATGACACATTTCCTTTAGTTGAATACTTAACTTTTAATTCATGCTACATTTTTATTATCAAAATCATATCCATTAAACTTAAGATATTATTTTTGAACTTGGATATCAAAATATTTATCTAATTTAATTTAGATTATGAGCATATCATGACATGACCCATAAATCCTTAAACCAAAATTTTAACCATGCCATGACCAACCCACAAAACATAATTCTTACCCACGAACCCAATATGAAGAGTGATTTAGTATTAAGTTGATATGAGGAGTGTTTCAATGGATCCATAACTTGAAAAAGTTGAAATAGGCTTAGTATAAATTTTTTCAACCATATAAAGCCCCATGAGAGAGAAGCAGAGTGACTTTAATCATGTAATATTCCATCTCATTAGAGATGAGGAGTACTACAAAATCCACTTTCCACCATTTATTGAACAAAAATGTCACTTTTTCAACCCTTGGCAAAGAAGGATGATGATGGAGATGACGAAGGTATTCTTGTGTCCATTCTCCCAATTTTCCATGAAAATTTTAAGCATTCAATGAATATTTAGAAACCCTCAGGAAATCTTATTTGATGATATGGCATGTTATTTTAAACCTTTATATTAGTGTGCCTGGTAATTAATCCATACAATACATGTCATTTCTATTTTAATAGGAGATAATGCTGGAAATGTCCATAAACCCATACATTATGGCATCCATGAAAAAACCTTAGAGACACAGATCAATGGCCCATTTTTTTAGATCCAACAAAATTATTTGTGCAAATGCCTTCATAGGTGATATTTTCATGTATTTAAATTTAACAAGCCTTATATCGACACATGGTGGAATTGATCATTATTTGTTACGGTGTGTAAAGATGATTCAGATGACTGGCATGTATATAGTTTTGGGGGTTAATTTTATATCAGTTTGTTGGTAATTTGACATTGGAAGGTGTATAATTTTTGGTTAAATTTTGTGTCAATGTGGATATAGTTATAATTCTACGATGGGTGTAGTATATTTTTATGTTCTTATAATATCCAGATCACATTGTCAAAATATATTTCTATGGTTGTGTACGGTCACATGGTTTTGGGTACGGAGAAATGCCTAAGCTTTTGATTATACCTTTTCACGCAACAATTTCATGGTCAAGCATGTAGGGGGATTTTTCACGAGGGCTTATTAGAATATATATATATATCTTTTTCTAGCATTACTAAAGAGGGGAAAGTTTACTAAATTCGTTGGTTCACGACAACCCGGTCCCATCAACCCGCCAGGAAAGAAGACAGGTGCGCACTACATCATCATTGCAACTGATTATGTGACTCGATGGGCTGAAGCATAAGATGTGAAGGATTTCACTGCAGACACCGCTGCACACTTTATCTTTGAACATATTCTGACTAGGTTTGGCTGCCTGAAGATCTTGATGAGCGACAGAGGTATGAATTTTGTTAATGAAATAATAGAGGCATTTACTGAAGAGTTTGAGATCCACCACGTGAAAAGTACCCCATATCATTCATAGGAAAATGGAGCAGTAGAAGCTTTCAATAAAATCTTGGAGCAGGCACTGACTAAGGTCTGCAATGTTGATCGCAGCGACTAGGACGTGTGTTTCCCGGAAGTCCTTTGGGCCTATAACAGCACATGCAAGAAGCTGACAGGGAAAACACCATTTTGGATGGTTTATGGAAAGGAGACCATTATTCCCATGGAATATATTGTTCCTAGCCTGCGCAAAAAGTAGATACTTAGTGACCATTTGAAACCCTGGTCGGAGGATGCCCTCAAGCTCTCATAGGACATAGATGGGGTGGTCCAACAGTTGAATCAGTCTCTTGAAAGAATCACCACTGCTTCAAAAGAACCTCCATCGTAGAAACTGGTGGAAACTGCGCAGACAGCCGCCGAACAGAACCTTCAAGTGATGCCACCACTTATTACCACCCTGGAGTAGCTCAAAGAACAAATGAAGATTCCACACAAGCTATGACTCGGGAAGAGTCACAAGATTGTGTTGGGGGCATGTTGGAATAGGGCTCCCTAAAGTTGTGAATTTTGTATATTTTTTTATTAATTAGTCTAACGTAGGGGTTTTGGGGTAGGTTAAAGCCCCGAATGCATTGTAATGGGTCAAATGGTAGACCTAGAGTCCGCAAACTACAGTTTGCGAACCATAGGATAGTGTAGGCTAAGTAGATATAAATAGATGATTAGTTTGAAGTATAGAGGTAGGCATGAATTGGGACTGATGCTACGTGTGAAATGTTAGGTTTGTTTTGGGTTTTTTTGGGTAAGGAGTCCTGCTAGCTGTGTGCACGGAGATCCCCAGTCCTGATGTGTGTGGACCGTGCTATCTGTGTGCGCAGGCTGTGTCTTGGGCTATAACTGGGTCTGGATGTTAATATATGTGGATATAATTGAAGTATCTCTGTGTTATCTAGATCTATCATGTACTGTTAATGTGAATCCTTGGAATCTGTTTGGTACTGCGAATACATCTATATGTTTATGCTGCGAATATCTCTCTATTATGATATCTGTGATCTGTTATAGATGTGTTTATGATATTATGTGATGTTAATTGCTGGTATGCATGTGGATGCAAAGGTACTGACTAGATCTATGCATGGTAATAGCTCTGTTATGATTAGTTATGAATTATATTGTTAATGAACCTGTGAATAGACATGTTCTGTGCGAGTCCGAAAGGTTGTGAACACCTATCTGCCTTGTTTACCCACTCTCTTCTAGGGTGCGGAAACCTAGTTCCAACACCCTCCCATACTGCTTCGGGTGAGACTTTGGCCTGCGCAAGTAGGTCACTACCAAAAGGGCCAGTAGTATAAGGGTTTGTTGGCAAACCTTAACCTCCGAACCTGGGTCAGTAACCCTCAAGCCAACAAGTGGGCTTTACCTTTGGGTTACATGGCACAACCAAGGGTGATCTATTCCATTGAATTCATCCATAATTTGGACTTTTCTTTGTTCTTTGAGATGTGCAACATTTTTGGCTTATCAAGGTTACTAGGACTTTCCCTTGGTCATAGATGTGGTAGTTAATTGTGTTTGGCCACACAAATTTAACATCACGTCTTTCAAATATTTTGAAGTCGTGTATGAGCAATGAAAGTACTTTGATTTAATCACTTGACCATAATATTCTTGATTGCATCTCTCATCTCATATTTTATATGGCTACATAGGGTTATATACATTTTATGTGGTCTAATTTTGATGACATACCAAAGATCTTGTGGAGTCTTCAAACAACAATAATGAAGGACTCATTTCATTTCAGTAGAATACTCTCCCTTTCTTGGGGACAAAAAGGGCGCAGTGCTACAGGAAGCTTGTGTTTTCAATTATCCTCAACTCGATGTGCCTAGGTTGGTATTGATTTTCCTAGAGTTTTAATTTTAGGTATTTGAATAAAGTTACTGGATTTTTGTTTGATATACAAATTTTTGGTTTAGATGATAATTAGGTTATCACAAAGCTTTTATATTTAATTAATCAAGATAATTTCACGAAGGCTAGTTTTTTCTTTGGTATTGAATATATCTTTCATTTTTAGTTGTTTGAGTTTGTTGTACATAACATTTGCTATCTTATTTTCTGATTCAAGTCTTATTTTCTTTGTAGGTTGAAGCTACATAAGTTTTCTTTTTTGTCACAAATATTTTTCATTCTAAGGACACTAGCTTGAGGAGAATGGTTTATTTGATCATCAAGGAGCTTTCTCATTTTTCTCGTGTATCTCTTTTATGTTGATATATTAAGATTATTCCTCAGTTTCGGTTTACTGATTCTTCATCAAGTATCATACAGGTTATTATTGTGACAAGTTCATTAATGAAATACACGAATATCGAGATATTTATGTATGGGGATAATGCAATACAAGTTTTATGCAGGGTCACATATGGGGTCTTTTTGGTCAAAATGAGAGCTATCGTGAACAAGCTATTATCGATAAGAATCATGTTGTAGCCAGTGCTACCCTTGTCAGTGGAATTCACTTGCTTCATGTAGTCTTAGAAAGGCTTTATGTAGTTTTTCATGGTCACATATTTACTTAACTAATAAGGTTACTTCCATGTTACTCAATCTTTAAGTATTTCATTTGCAGGCCAATCCTCAGATTGTGAGACAATGGATTAATGAGGTCCAGAAAGAAGTTTATTCCTAATATGCTCTTGTAAAATTTCATGCACTAGGATTACTTCACCAGCTTGTTTTATACGTTCTTCATGGAATTTTAGAGAGAATTATTTTAGTTGACTGCAAATTTTATGGATAATCACAACACTGTAGTGTTATTTTCCATTTACTCCGTAGTCGTGAAAGGTAATTTGTTTCCCAAATTCCAACATATTCAACCAAATTCTTAGTCAGTTTGATATTCTTTTTTTCTCTTTACAACCTAGCTTCGATGTACCCTCTCTTTGTTGTGGAATGTACTTTGAAATATTTTCACTTATTTTGCAATATTTTAAATGGTTTTGGAAGTGACTATTGATGAGATGGACTAACTGACCAACAATGAAAATGACTTGGGTGTAAGTATATTTTTTTTCCCAGTATTGGTAATGTTTAATCAAATGACTTATATCAGGTCATCAAATTTTGTTTTTCACCCATAAGATCCATAGAACAGACTTAAGATAATTTTGTGCACAAACAATATTAATGCACACAGGGTAGTCTATAAGTCTAGGTATTTATATATTTATAATAGGAGGATATTATGCAATGGAATGTGTTGTATGGTGGGGATTCATACCAGAGGAACTTATGAAAAAGGAATGAAAAAATTGGGATTGGACCTTGCAGTAAACCATAGGTTCATGATTTCTACAATCAACTATGTACTCCAAGCTACTTTTTGTATTTGATAAAAAACCACGGTTGTTTTCTAGAATACTAAATACGGTGATTGTTGGCATGGTTAATACTTATCCATGTTAACATATTCCAATTGGATTTTATTTTGTATGTCTTAAGGCCATGGCATGTTAGATTCATATGTCTATCATACTTGGTCTCTTTGGGATGAATGAAACTTTGAATTCGCAATTATGTGTCTGATATTCCCTTGAATAGTAGATGCATATTAGAGAGAATAATTTATGGCTAAGATATGAATACTAGTGAAATTATAATAGGCTTATTAATAGAAACTTACGCATATAATCACGTAATTATACTATTTATGACTGTTGTGTTATCACCAAAATAGGACCCTAATAGGCTACTGATCAGACTACCTCGGTGTAACTCTTTCAAACCAGACTTTTGGCTGAGGCTTAGCCTCCTCAGCCTGAGAGGGCTCTCTCAAGGGTTTATGATATTGATTAATGATGATATACATGGCTAACTCTATCTTGGTTTCATGTGTTTGTACGTTGAAAGATGAAGGCTTGCTACCGTTGGGCTATGGAGTCAACAAGTCAATAAATTCAGTGGCAAGGTTTCTTGACATGAAATCTGAGACAAATAAGGTTCCTAAACAAAGAAAATTCACTCAATAGCATAGGTCAAAATATTCATTCCAATACTAAAGGAAGTTAGAGCATAGGGTTATGAATTTTGAGTAATAGTAATGAAATATATTGTTGATGGTTCAAAGGTGGTTTACTCACAAGATTCAGAAAAAACACAATCAACTCATTACTAAAGGAAGTTAGAGAATAATATTATGAATTCTGAGTAATAGAAATGAGATCTACTGTTAAACACAATCATTCCATTACTAAAAGAAATCAGAGCACATGGTTGTGAATTTAGAATAATAGAAATGTAATCTAGTGCTGGTGGTTCAAAGGTAAAACACAATCATCTTATTGTTAAAGGAAGTCAGAGCATTAGATAATGAATTTTGAGTATTAACAATAATATCTACTGCAAGTAATTAAAATAACATATAGATCAAAAAAGGATTAAACCTTATCTAAACTCAGTTTTGTTCAAGAAAACCTCTATGTATTACTGATTGTATTCCTTCACATAAAGCAGCAGCTAGGCCAAAAAGTCTCCAACCCCCAACCTATTGAATTCGACCTCATGCTTGATACATAGCATTTACAACCTTGGATTCTCTCATCCTACTTGAGGAGAAATCGAATTTTCTAGCTTTACACCTATCAACTACTAAAACAAACTATTAATTACATGTGACAGCTAAACTGTCTCTTCTAGAGTCCTAATACAATTAGGAGTAAAAATATTTATTATGACTAAAACAACCTTATCTAGGAATTAAATACTTTCTTTGACACCTATAACTCCATGAATTCGAATTTGATGAAGCCTTTAACCTTGTTATGAAACCCTGCTGAGTCATGTCTTATCTGCCCTACAAACCAGGAAACTGTTTCTTGCATTTAAGCTTTAACCTTCATTGATGCTCTTTGAACCCCTTTGTTGGCAATTTCGACATTTTGAGACAAGTGACATATGTTATCACTCCCATAGAACCATGTCCTTCCATATGTGAAAAATTTAGCCCTTGAAAGAGTTTAAAGATAGCTGATGTGTCTGCGCTATGAAAATATCAGCTGTTTTCATAGCGCAACAACTATGTCTTTGTAAACAATCTCTTAACATCCAATTTATTCTTCTTTTACACTTGGAACTTCATTTTTGCATCATTTCTATCCTCTATAATCATAAATACTTCAAAAACCAGATGTCTCACCTTTTTAAACCTTAACAAAATGTTCAAAACTGCACCTACAGCAGTTTCGTAGTGCGCTACGAAACTGTTGTGCATGTCACCTACATAGAATTTTTCAAAAATCTCAGTTTTTAAAACTTATTGCACTTCTTCCATGATTTCTTCAAGCTTTAATGATCAATAATAAGTCATCTTTGAAACACTTTCAATAAATAAAGTCCTTCTCCACAACAAAACTGCATCAAGAAATTGTAACTTACTGTTCTGTTCTAGCTGAAAAATAAGTGTTGGGACAAAACTTTTATCTCCTCATCAAAAATGTATTTTTCAAAACTGAAGGAGGCTTTTAGATACCACTCTGTGCTGAAAAAAAGCCTCTCTCTTTTTTTGCAATACTTCTCCTAGTGCCCATAAACTGTATTTGAACATCAGTTGTAAACTGGAAAATTCTAATTTCTGAAAATATGGCTTCAAAGAAAGCCTTGTATCTCCCAACTGGTAACACTTATGAAGAAAGTGAGATATTTTATTGTTTCTGGAGATTTTATGAAGAGAAACCTCCTTCATAATTCCAAAATACGTTTACATGTGGCCAAAAACGGATCTTGAAAAAGACTGCTAAAACCATAAAACAGAGTTGTTCTTTGAATGACTTTCAGAAGTTTCGTAGCGCAATTTCAACCATCAATTTCTCCCACCTCATAATGAATTTGACGAAAATGAAAGAGGTTTTTGTATTTTAGTATGTTAGTAATAAAAACCTCTTTAAGTTTTCAAAAATTAGTTTTCAGTTGCTCAGGAACCCCTCTGGAGTTTGACCACTAAAAGCAGAAAACATGGTTTTTTGCTGGAAAAAAGGTTGTTTCAGCCATTTCATAGTGCACTACGAAAACATCAGTGTTTTCGTAGCACAAAACCGTCTGCGCTACGAAAACATGATTTTGTTTCTAATTCCAAAAAAAAAATCAAAATGACTTGAGATATGACTTCTAAACACAACGTGAGACTTCCAAGACATGGAATAAGGTTGTCAAACTTTGTTTGGAAATGAAATATGACCTTAAAGATTTCTAACCCTATGACCTAACCCTTTAAGCATGAAATGACCTAGAGACCTTTAACACCATGACTAGAAAAAGGGTTTAGAAATGAGAATGACACTATTGAGACTCTAATCCTATCACTTATCCCTTTAAGCATGTGATGACTCAAAACCTATTATAAGACCATGACTAGAAACAAGGAAAACTTTTCAAAGTTTAGAGAAAATAAATTTGGGGTGATAACAGTGGCTCCACTAAGGATAGTATGCCCTCTGTGGTATGCTAAGGAATATTACCTCCAGTGTTGCAATCGATTCCTTTAAAAATAAAAACTCTGAAATTCTACCCAATCTGCTTCAAACTTTTATGGCCTTCACCTCGGGCTCAAGTTTGATGGTCTCTGCAAGAAGCAATCAAACTATACCTACTAAAAAAAATGCTCAGTCAACCTTGAGCTTATTTTCACATTCCTACCTACCCTATCAGCTGCAATCTCCATTTGTAGCTCAAGGAACATGAAAATTGCAATGAAGCCAATCATCAATCTTATTTGACACTTGAATCTCTTGACTATGCTCGAACCAAAAGTGAACATGATGCTGAGATGACCAAAACAACTTATAATGTATCCGATCTTCATAATGCAAATGAAAATGAAACACTGGGGTGCAAAGCTTTGCCATATATTCAGCTATAGATTCAAAGAAAACATGGGCAGTTTGATGCTTCTCAAGATATTCTGCAGCTTTGGACAACTCACCCATACTTTGATCAACCACATAAGACTTCAGTTCTGTGCTTTTAAACTACTTTTCAAACCGATTTTCAAAAACAATATATTCTTCCTCAATCTCAAAAGAGAAAGGAAGCAACACCCTCTCTTTGTATTCTTCTATAGAAATATTTTGAAAAGTATGATCATGATCATGAAGACTATATGATTGAATTTGACCTTGTAAACCTTCAATTTCTTTTTCAATGTTCTTAGCAACTTCATCCAAAAATTTAATCTTATCTTTTGTCTTGCACTCAAATGATTTTAGATAAGAAGACAAGGACAAAGAAAAAATTTCATCTATTTCTTCATTAATATGATCATCATTCCATTGTTTGAAACCTTGAACTGAAGGAGAGTTTGCCACCAACTCTGTTTTTTCTATACATTCCTCAAAAAACATAAGCCAAAAGTTTGCAAATGACTTAATAGATCTGACAGGAAAACTTTCAATCCATTGTTTACATTTCCCTTGAAAAGAATCATAGAACAACATAATGAAAACATCTTCATGTTTGACTCTAAGAAGCTCAGTAAAATCACAGAAATCTGATATATGCTTCAAAGTCAAACTCAAATCATCTCCATTGAATTTTGGACCATTCCTTAGAAAATATGTATCCTTGAGAAAATGATTTGGGAAACCATGAATTCATGAAAAATGTATGAATGCATGCCTTGAAATAAGAATGGCAGCATCTGAGTTCTTCATAACTCCAGTGGAATCACCATGAATATATGAATTTTGAATTCTTCAACAATGGAGTCACCAAGGTAGTTTTGCAGCCTTGAAAATATTTCTGAGCTCCTGATACCTTCAAGAGTTCAACTTCATGATTTTTCGGGAGATGTATATCTTCAGACTCTCGGCAGATGCACCAAAATGTTATCACCAAAATAGGACCCTGATAGGCTGTTGATCAGACTACCTTGGTGTAACTCTTTCAAACCAGACTTTTGGCTGAGGCTTAGCCTCCTCAGCCTGAGAGGGATCTCTCAAGGGTTTATGATATTTATTAATGATGATATAGATGGGTAACTCTATCTTGGTTTCGTGTGTTTGTAGGTTGAAAGATGAAGGCTTGCTACCATTGGGCTATGGAGTCAACAAGTCAATAAATTTAGTGGAAAGGTTTCTTGACATGAAAGCTAAGACAAATAAGGTTCTTAAACAAAGACAATTCACTCAATAGCATAGGTCAAAAGATTCATTCCATTACTAAAGGAAGTCAGAGCATAGGGTTATGAATTCCGAGTAATAGTAATGAAATCTACTGCTAATGGTTCAAAGGTGGTTTACTCACAAGATTAAAAAAAAACACAGTCATCTCATTACTAAAGGAAGTCAGAGCATAATATTATGAATTCTGAGTAATAGTAATGAGATCTACTGCTAAACACAATCATTCCATTACTAAAAGAAATCAGAGCACATGGTTGTGAATTCTGAATAATAGCAATGTAATCTGGTGCTGGTGTTTCAAAGGTAAAACACAGTCATCTTATTGTTAAAGGAATTCAAAGCATTAGATTATGAATTTTGAGTATTAAAAATAACATATAATGCAAGTAATTAAAATAACATATAGATCAAAAAAGGATTAAACCCTATCTAAACTCAGTTTTGTTCAAGAAAACCTCTCTGTATTACTGATTGTATTCCTTCACATAAAGCAGCAACTAGGCCAAAAATTCTCCAACCCCAACCTATTGAATTCGACTTCATGCTTGATATATAGCATTTATAACCTTGGATTCTCTCATCCTACTTGAGGAGAAATCAAATTTTCTAGCTTGACACCTATCAACTACTAAAACAAACTATTAATTACATGTGACAGTTAAACTGTCTCTTCTAGAGTCCTAATACAATTAGGAGTAAAACTATTTATTATGACTAAAAAAAAATTATCTAGGAATTAAATACTTTCTTTGACACCCATAACTCCATGAATTCGAATTTGATGAAGCCTTTAACCTTGTTATGAAACCCTGTTGAGTCATGTCTTATCTGCCCTACAAATCAGGAAATTGTTTCCTGCATTTAAGCTTTAACCTTCATTGATGTTCTTTGAACCCCTTTTCTGGAAATTTCGACCTTTTGAGACAAGTGACATATGTTATCACTCCCATAGAACCATTTCCTTCGATCTGTGCAAAATTTATCCCTTGAAAGGGTTTGAAGATAGCTGATGTGTCTACGCTACGAAAATTTCAACTGTTTTCGTAGCGCAACAACTATGTCTTTGTAAGCAATCTCTTAACATCCAATTTCTTCTTCTTTTACACTTGAAACTTCATTTTTGCATCATTTCTATCATCTATCTTCATCAATACTTCAAAAACCAGATGTTTCACCTTTTGAAACCTTAACAAAATGTTCAAAACTGCACCTACAACAGTTTCGTAGCGCGCTACGAAACTGCTGTGCATGTCACCTACATAGACATTTTTCAAAAATATTAGTTTTTAAAACTTCTTGCACTTCTTCCATGATGTATTCAAGCTTTAATGATCAATCATAAGTCATATTTGAAACACTTTCAATAAATAAAGTCCTTCTCCACAACAAAACTGCATCAAGAAATTGTAACTTGTTGTTCTGTTCTAGCTGAAAAATAGGTGTTAGGAAAAAAAAATTATCTTCTCATAAAAAAAATATTTTGCAAAACTGAAGGAGGCTTTTGGATACCAATCTGTGATGAACAAAAACCTCTCTTTTTTTTTTCAATACTTCTCCTAGTGCCCATAAACTTTATTTGAACATCAGTTGTAAACTGGAAAATTCTAATTTCTAAAAATATGGCTTCAAAGAAATCCATATATCTCCCAACTGGTAACACTTATGAAGAAATTGAGATATGTTATTGTTTCTGGAGATCTTATGAAGATAAACCTCCTTCATAATTCCAAAATACGTTTGCATGTGGCCAAAAATGGATCTTTAAAAATACTGTTAAAACCAGAAAACAGAGTTTTTCTCTGAATGACTTTCAACAGTTTCGTAGCACAAGTTCAACCATCAATTTCTCCCACTTCATAATGAATTTGAAGAAATAAAATATTTTTTTGTAGTTTAGTATGTTAGGAAGAAAAACCTCTTTCAGTTTTCAAAAATGAGTTTTCAGTTGCTCAGGAACCCCTCTGGAAGTTGACCACTAAAAGCAGAAAACAAGGTTTTTCGCTGAAAAAAAGGTTGTTTCAACCATTTCGTAGCGCGCTACGAAAAAAACAACGTTTTCATAGTGAAAAACTGTCTGCACTACGAAAACATGATTTTGTTGCTAATTCCAAAAAAAAATTCAAAATGACTTGAGATATGACTTCTAAACACAAGGTGAGACTTCCAAGACATGGAATAAGGTTGTTAAACTTTGTTTGGAAATGAAATATGACCTTAAAGACTTCTAACCCTATGACCTAATCCTTTAAGCATGAAATGACCTAGATACCTTTAACACCATGACTAGAACAAGGGTTTAGAAATGAGAATGACACTATTGAGACTCTAATCCTATCACTTATCCCTTTAAGCATGTGATGACTAAAAACCTATTATAAGACCATGACTAGAAACAAGGAAAACTTTTCAAAGTTTAGAAAAAAAAAAATTTGGGGTGATAACATGTTGGATTCATCTTCCAAGGTCTCTTGGACCCATGATGATGGTTCTAATTCCTTATAATAACCCTAATGGATTAGGTATTTGCAATATCCTAGGAAAATTTTAGCCCTAAGGTTTCCTTAGATAACTAGGGTTTCCAATAAAATTTGCTTTGTTAATTTAGTAATGAGAGAAATACATTAACTAGTAGTATAGTATAAGAGTAAACAATATGATCCATAACTAATAACCTAAATTTTCCTATGGAAAACATTATGCATGGTGGTTATCAACAAGCAATGAAAACTACTCAAGTTAGCATCAAGATAGTGGATAGGCGTGCAAAGAAAACTGAACATTTAAATCTAGAATTTCGAAATAGTTGTGAAGTTGTTGTCATTAGCATGGCTATGGAGAGTGATCATACTAAGTAGATTGGTCTTATGAATGGGAAATTTTAAGGGAGGGTTAAAGAAGTGGGGACTACCAATGAAATAGAGGATGATATCAACCAGCAGAGTGCTAATATGAATCCAGAATTTGGAGAGAGTGTTGAAATAACCCGAACTAGCATAGAAAAAAAAATAGTCTTACTAAATTTGATCTTATGAACCTAGAATCTGAACATATTTTTAGAATATGTATAACCAACATTATTGGAAAGCTTGTCTTATCAACCAGAAATATGAAATCGGTTTTAATGTAGGTTTCACATCTAAAATAACATCACAAGATGGAAGGCAGCCAAAATCTTGTAATGAGCAATGCAACATGACTTCAGATTCAGGTAACTGTAAAATTGGTTCTCATTGTCACTTGAAGTTGCATACTTAACAAGAATTATATTTTAGGTTTTATATTCCCATATTTTTGGCACATATATGTTTATGTTATGTTCCAACCTCTCTAAAAAAAAATTGTTCAAATATTATTTTACCTATTCTAAAAACAGAGCATGTTTTAAATATTTTCTTAATGTTCTGAAAAGTATGAAGAAATATAATCTGATTTTTTGGGGGTATATCTAGATTTTTAAGTTCAAAGTGAAACTGGAATTACTGACAAAAATATTTCTGAAGGAACGGTTATCCCAATATATCAAAAATTCCATTGAGCTAAAAGTTAAAAACTAAAATAGTTACTGAAAACTAAATACCCTTGTAGGTGGTGCAAAGTAACCCATTGTGACATTTATTAGGTTATTTTATTGTACGGAATCCAAGCACACAAGGTGGGGGAAGACTTCATCATCTTGAAAACTTTGGAAAGGATGTCAAGGAAGCAACAATAGCAAGGTCAGATGTGCCATATATGATTGAAAGAATGAAATAATTGAGGAAATTTGTTAAGAGTTAGATTTTATGTTGTTTTTGGATGCTGAAAATTTGAGTGTAAATTCATTAGTCAGTGCGAGTGACATTGAAAAAAAAGGGAAGCATATCACAGGGCCATTACAGGAAAATGTTGCTTTGGAGGAAAAACGAGGAGATTTAGATTTCTCACCCTGCAAAAGAGTTGTGAAATACATTTTGTTGGTGAAAAAGACAATAGTTTGGATTTGTCATTGGATGAAACCAGCCAAAATGATGTAAGAATGCATGCTACATATGCCATAGATAAAGCTACTTCATCAATGCATTTGTAAATATTGTCATTGTTTGCCTGTAATGAAAAAAAATCAGCGAAACCTTGAGAATATTTTGTGGAGAAAATGGGAGAAATGCTTATTCAATTATCATAGAAATCCAAACCAGGGAATAATTTTGTAGGTGCTTGTCAGGATGTTGTCTTAGAGAGTCAAATGCAAGGAATGTTAAGGTTATTTTTGCATGAAATTTTTCAAGCTTTTCCACATAAACACATTATGGAGAATTCTGAAGCAAACATCACAATGGTTTGATTGCAAGAGTTTTCAAAACCTTTGATTCACATAAATGAGAATCCTCCTAAGCATGAATTTCAGGGTTTACAGGAGAGTCATCTATGTGGAGTGCAATTCTTAGGAAATGACAATGAAAAAACAGTAATAAATTCTTGATGGATTTTAGAAAATTTTCAGATTACTCATGTGCTTACCAAAGGAAAATAATTAAACAAAATTTAAGTTAATAGGCTCAACGAAAATAATGTGTTGATGAAATATTTAAGATAAAGATATAAAAATTTCATGGAAAAGGAATTTGTAGTAATGGAAGAGGAGTTTTCAATCATTAATGTGGAAGTGGAAAATGATAATGAGTGTGTCCGGAAAAGAAAAACTCCTAAATATGCTCCGCTAAGTGTTGCAAAGGTGTCATCAGCATGCTTGAGTCGAGGAGGAGAGGAGTCATCTCCTATTGTATGGAAGACTAGTGAAATTATGGCACATAGATATAATGATAAACTAGCTTATTCTATGAAGAAATTTGAGATAATTTACATGGGAAGTGGAACCTGTCATTTTATGGCCTCTAAATTCCTAGAACTAGAGTATATTTCAAGGCTACATGATGGTTTTCCTATTGCTTTTGTTTATAATAGGACAACTTTAGTGGCTATTTTTTTAAACAATAAAGACATTACTAGGCCATTTTAAGCTAATTTTACAAAGAAAAGCATTAACTGCAATGCAAGGACATGAAGTACATGAAGATAGTAATGCTTCTCCAAACAAACAAAAAGCATCATTTAAAAACAATTTTTCTGTTGGAAGTGCATTTTGTGTAATAACATGTACTTCTAATTCTAGAGGTTGTGAAGAAGTAGAAAAACAAACGCTACATGTTTTTCCTCTTGCCGACTTACAAGTTGAAGAGGGATGTGAAAATGCCACTCACTATTGTTATAGTGGATCACAAATTTTGAAAGCACTTGACACTAATATTATTACCATCCAAAACATCTAGGATGTGAATGTTTCATTATTGATAGAATCAAATAAATTTGACAAATATTTCATTGATAACTTCAGAGAAATTGATGCAATGAAATACTCAAAGACTGGAAAAAATTATACGTTAATAGAACCTTTACCTTTCCACAAGGTGAGATTACAAGGCTTAATAGTTTTATCACTAAATAGCTAATTCCCAAGGATAGTAGAACTCTGTTGGAAAATGAATTTAGATCTGCAATTTCTTTAGTTTCATAATCACGTCTAAAAGTATAATGAGGGAGAGCATATCTTGAACTCAATAGATCAACACACATTATAAGCCACATCATAAACAGTAGTCTAATGAATTAATATTGAATGTGAAAGGAAAGAGCAATTGATATTTGTAGACACACTATGTCGATAGCCACAACAAGCATGGAAATATAGAATGTAGTTATTGAGAGGACCTATCCATTAGTAAAGGAACCTGAAAAGATTGAGAAATAAGCTCAACCTACACCAGAAACTATTGATCAACAGAATCTTAATGACCTAAAATTTCTTATGGACAAAATTGTGAGGGATGGTTATTAGCAAACAATGCAATTTATTAAGTTTAACATAAATATAGTATATATGTGTTACAATCAAACTGAAAATACAAATGTGGAGTTTCAAAAGAGTGGCGAAGTTTTTGTGATTAGCATGGATTAGTCAGATTGGCCTTATGAATAGGGAATTTGAAGAAGGCGGTAAAGCAGTGGGGACTACCATTGAAATATAGGATGACTCAACCAGCATAATGCTAATTTGAATGGATAATTTGGAGAGAATATTGAAGTAACTGGAACAAGCATAGAAATAAAAAATAGTCTTACTAAAGATGATCTTTTGAAAATGGAAGATGAACATAGTTTTAGAACACTAGAACCAACATGATAACAGAGAGTGATAACTATGAGAAGGATTCTCTTTTAAACTAGGAATCTGAAATTGGTGTTAATGTAGGTTGCACAACTGTTGAAGCAACATCACAGGATGGAAGGAAGTAGAAGTCTTGTAATGAGCAATGCGTCATGACTTCACATTCGAGTAATTGTAAAATTGGTTTTCATTGCCACCTAATGTTGCATAGTTAACTGAGATTTGAGTTCAAGTTCGATATGCCCATTTTGGGGCACATATATGTTTATGTTTCATTCCATCCCTTTTGAACATGTTTTTTTCAAATCATATTTTATCCATTCTAAATAGATAACAAGCTTTAAATATTTGCTTAATGAACTAGAAAGTATTAAGAAATATAATCTGATTTTTCGGTCTTATATCTAGATTGTGAAATTCAAAGTGATTGAAATTATTGACAAAAATATTTCTGAAGCAACAAGTATCCCTATATATTGAATATGACATTGATCTAAAAGTTAAAAATTAAAATATTTTACTAAAAACTTAATACCCTTGTAGGTGGTGCAGAGTAACACAATGTGCCATTTATTAGCTTGTTTTATTGTAGGGAATTTGAGCACCCAAGGTGGAAGAAAACTTCATCATATTGAAAACCTTGGAATGGATATCAAGGATTTAACAATAGAAGGGTCATATGTGCCATGCATGATGGGGAAATTTACTGACAAAGATGAAGAGATTGAGAAATGAAATTTCAAGGTCAAGACTTTAGAGATGACTTCAGATATTGGTGTTGAATCTATTTCATCTACAATTGATGAATGTGTGATCTCATTAAGTGGTGTGTTTCCAAATGATGGTAAGGAGTCTGCAAAGGAGTGTGATATTCCTTTGGTGTAATGTTGACTGTATGAATGCAATAGATGAGCAAGTTTATTCAGTATCATATTTTATGCTATTTTTGGATGTGAAAAAATAAATTGGATATTGAATTCATTCTTCAGTGCAACTAACATTGATAATAAAGGGAAGAATAGAATATGGGCATTTTAGGAAAATGTTGCTTTGTTGGAAAAACAAGGTATTTTGTATTTCTCACTCTGTAAAAGAATTATGAAAAACAATGTGTTGGTGGAAAATAGAATAGTTTTGGATTTGTCCTTGGATGAAACCAGTGATAATGATGTAAGAATGCATACCACATATGCCCTGATGAAGTTTCCACAAAGTGCACTTGAAAATATTGTCATTGTATTCCTGTAATGAATAAAATTATGTTAAATCTTGAAAATATTTTGTGGAGGAAATGCAAGAAATGCCTATTTGATTATCAGAAAAATCAAAATTAGGGAATAATTTTGTAGGTACTTATGAGGATGTTGTCTAAGAGAGTCAAATTCAAGGAATGTTTCAGTTTATTTATGGATGAAACTTGAAAGTAATAATTATATTCAACAAAAGAATGCTATGGAAGCTGTTGAATCAAACATCAAAATGTTTGGATTGCAAGAGGTTTCAAAACATTTGGTTCACATAAATGAGAATCCTCCTAAGAATGAATTTGAGGGTTTACATGAGACTCATCTCGAGAGAGTGCAATCATTATGAAATGGAAATGAATAGACAACAATCAATTCTCCATTGATTTTATAAATGTTTAAGTATTCTCATGTTCTTACAAAAGGAAAATATCTGACCAAAATTCCAGTTAACAAGAACTATGAAAATAATGTGTTGTTGAAATATTCAGGATTTGGATATAAAAATCTCATGGAAGAGTTATTTGGAGTCATTGATGTGGAAATGGAGAAATAAATTGAGTGTGATGGGAAAAGGAAACTCCTGAATATGCTCAAGTAAGTGTTAAATTTTTTTCTAAATGCTTGATTCAAAGAGAAGAGGAGTCTGCATCTTCTATGGTACTGAAGAATAGTGAAAATATGTTACATACATATAATGACAAACTAGATTCTTCTATGGAGAAAGTTTGGGCGATCTACATGGGCAGTGGAACAAGTCGATTTACCGCTTCTGACTTTCAAGAACCAAATTATATTTCAAGGCAACATGATAGTGGTCCTACTTCTTTTGTTATCCCTAAGACATCTTCAATAGATATTGTGTTATACAATAAATACACGTTTGATCCAAGTAAAGCTAATTGTGAAAAAATAAAATAAGTATCTGCAATACAAGGACATGAAGTACAAGACTATTGTAATGCTTCCCCACAAAAAAAAAAAAAAAAAAAACTTGAAAATAATTTGTCTGTTGGAAGTGTGCTATGTGTAATAACATGTACTTATAATTCCCTAGGTTGTGAAGAAGTGGCAACACATACAATGCAGGTTTTTCCTCTTTCCAAATTACAACCTGAAAAGGCATGGGAACAAGCCACTCACTATAATAATAGTGGATCATAAATTGTGAAAACTCTTTGTATGAATATTATTACGCTCCAGAATGTCCAGGACCTAAGTGTTTCATTATTGACAGAATCAAATAAATTTGAAAAATATGTCATTGTTAATTTGAGTGAAAGTGATGCAATGTAAAACTTGGAGACTAAAAAAAAATCTACTTCAATAGACCCTTTACCTCTCCACAATTTGAGCTAATACAGTTAATAGTTTGATCACTAAATAGCTAATACCATAGCATAGTAGAACTATGTTGGAAAATAAACTGTAGTGTTGCAATATATTTAGATTCATAATAAAGTATAAAAATATAATGAGGGAAATAATATTTCAATCTTATTTTATTGGGCACTGCACCAATCAACAAAGATTAGAAACCTCATCTTAAACAACAGTTTAATGAAATAATATTGAATGTGCATGAAAAGGACCATCAATATGCATCAATGATCACACCATTCTAATGTCATTAATTACTACTAAAACTAGAAACACAAATGCATAACCATTTGCAACAAATATTTATTCTTTTGTAGTTTTACTAAATGAAGAGAAGAGATAAGAATAATTATCCATTTGATGAGTACAATTTGATTAAATTATCCACTCACTTTTATAATCATGAGCATGCAATGCTTGAGAAGTATTAATGCATAAGGTAGAGATATATCCCTTACTCTTTGAAGATTGATGCTATAGTTAAATCAATTTATCGGTTGACACCTCACCTTCAACCCTCTTAATCTAAGTGGATATCAATGGCCACCAAGTTCTTCCACTAACTCAACGGCTCTTTGTCCTCTTAAATATTTTTCAATTTTTATCCGGTTCCCAAACTTCTAAGGGAATTTTGCGGCCCTGAATGATGTTTTCTATCCATACAGGGGTGAGGGGTTGTTATGGCATGCCCTGGCCCTAACCAAAAGTTGTAACCCTTAGATAGTTCTTTCCAAAAAAATATTGTGTGCCCCAAACATACATTTCTTGCAAAATTTTCACTCCTTGGAATTTGATGTAACAAATAACAACTTTGAGACATGCAAACCTTTTAGTTCTTCATCTTCTAGCATTAGAGTTTTATACATTTAGTATTATTTATTTATGTTAAAATTATATTCTTTTGGCCTCTTGTAATAAATTTTTGTGAATATGTGTAGTTTCCATCTCTCTATCTTCAGAGATAGATACCACTAATTTGTGCCCTATAATATTATGTTACTTTATTTATTAATAGAAGTTGGGTTTCACTATATTACTATGCTCTCTGTTACACTTCTCTCTATGTTTGTTTCATTTCCTTTCCTACTTTTCATTTCATTCATTGTACAACTTGGATTAGTGGTATTAGATAAATATTCTCCTTGCTATCTCTTAGTGTGTGTCCTTGACAAGGTCAGGGTATAGAGAGTTGCATTTTAAGCTAGTTTCACTTTGGAATGATTCTAAGGCAAAGACAAGTGTTCTCCCATTGTGGAAGGAAACATATATGATAGACTGGTATATCCTATCAATTTCTTTCTTGAGGAACACTTGGGAAACATAGGAATGAGATGATGCACAATTTCACCCATATCCTTCAATGATCACCAACATTGACTGAGGAACCTTCAACGAACAATAATTTTGGGTTTGAGACATAATTTAAGGTACATGTTAACTTTGATAACCCCTAATTTGAAGGCCAAATATATATATAAATGATTTGGAGAAATAATTAAATTTGTTAGAGGGCTATTAATTTATCCAAAAAATATTGGAAATGAAAAGATCACCTTCACACTTCTAAAATCCCTTTGCCATGTCAAATATTGGTAGGAAGGTTACTGGGCGATATACAATGAATATGAGTCTACAATATTTAAGGCAACACCCGCTTAAACCTGTTTTTTTTATGCCCTTAAAAGGGAAATAATACCTTATAAGGAACTACAATGATCAGTGCATGAGTTGGACAACTCTACGATAGGAGAGAGACTAGATGGTGTTGAACTAAACCAATTTTTTTTATATCTTGTGCTCAAAGCTCAATATTAGAGACTCTAAATGGAAAATATTTCTAAATTATTGTAATGGCCTACATAGGTACATCCAAATGGATATGGATTTCCTGGACATCTAGTTGATGGGAGTCACTTATCAATATGTTGTCGAAATTGATTATAAATTGAAGTAGAGGAATAAGTGATAGTTTTGGTTGGTAAACACACTGCAACAAAATCTTGGATAATGTAGCCTAACTCACAGAAAATTTGATAGATCAAGGAGATCCAACCTAAAGACAACAAGCCAAATTCATAAGCAGAGAAGGGTAATGGGAATTTGAAGTACGTTGGAAAGTTTTGTGAGTTCCACAAAAACCAGTGGCACAGCATTGATGAATGTCACTCGAAAAAATTATTTTTGGCTAATATTAAGAAAAAAAAGTAGACTATGACTCAGATGTTGATTCAAATTAGGATATATGAAAGTATATAATCAATGCAAAACCCATCACTACCATTGCAACCAAAAATATTGAACTAGAATTATCAAAGGATCTTGAGAAGGGGGAATTCCTCTTCATTCATAGATGTGGGTGAAGGGGACCCCACTATATTTCATTATTTATAGTAGGAGCTAGAAGAACCTAATATTGGCCAAGGTGATTAAGAGATTGAATCTTTCAACAATTCCATCAACCAGCCATACATCATTGGTTGGTTGAGCCATGGAAGAGACATACGTGTAAACCAACAATGTTTCCTATCCTACAACATCAAGCCCTTCAAATATGAGGTATTGTGTGATGTTTCCACACTTGAATTTTTTCATGTTCTTTTAGGATGGCCTTATTGTGTAAATTTCATGTTGTATATGAATCATATCCCCGTAATGTCATTGTTACTTTAAGTGGTTAGTTCTATAGGGTACTAGACGCAAGTATGACTATAAAAATTTCATTGATCTCAACGATACAGTGCCAAAATGAAATCTCATATTGCAATTTTTTTCCTCTTCAATGTTCATTAACAATGTAAAAGGAAGGTCATTGTAACCACCATAGGCTCAACACAAGGCTTTTCTACACAAAAAAATAGGTGGAAAATATTGTAGAAGCGTACATAAATATCTTGGATTCACCTGTGAGGGTTCCTCTACACTGCTAGTGCTAATTGACTTGATATCTAGTGCTCCTTTCCATAATGGTACAATATACAAATTCTCTCTCTTGTAGAATGAGGAAACAAAAATTTGGATTCATGAGCTCATGTAAAAGGGATACATTCAACCAAGCTCCTCATCTTGTAGAAACCCAATTTATTTATTCCTAAAGAAGGACATGACATGGATACTCTATATTAATTATAGATCCTTGAACACAATTACTATTAACAAGAAATTCCCAATCTATAATATTGATGATCTTCTTCATAAACTTGAGGGTGCCAAGTTATGTAGTAATATTAATTTAAGTTAAGCTACCACCATCTTCCAATTGAACAAACCAATGTATGGAAGACACCTTTCAAATCTAAGAAGGCCTTTTTTGAGTGGTTGGTCATTCCCTTTGGCTTGAATAATTCTTCAAGAACAATCATGAGGATGATGGATGATATCCTGTGTTTTTTCATAAACTTTTTTGTGGTTGTATATTTTGAGGATATATTAATCTTCAATTGAACTTAGGAAGAACATTTGAAACACATTCAACCGACCTCGAGCACCCTGTGACATTGTATGTCAATTTGAAAAAAAAATCATTTAGAATGAAAAACATTTAGTATTTTGGATACATAATGGATAAACATGGGTTGCATGTGAACCTAGCCCATATCCAATTCATTTGAGATTGGACAACCCCGAAGATGCTAATATAGATCTATATCTTCTTAGGCCTTCCTAAATTATACCGAAAGTACATGGTGGAATTATTTCATATCACTTTTACCTTAGGTAAAGTGACTAAGGGTGTTTCTAAATATATGAATCACAAGATAAAGCATTCAAGGATATAAAATTCCACCTCTACTTTTCATTATACCTCACAATACCATACTTGCAACATCCATTTGAGATTAAGACATATGCTTGCAATTATGATATCGTATGTAGCACACCCCTCCCCACATTTACCTAATTTTATGAGCCCTCCGGGAAAATGTGAAGCAGAGTTCTACTATGACATGAACCAACCTCCAAGTTCTAGTTATGGAGGTGGGGACAAAAAATCGAAAACTTTACTAACAAGCCTTAGAGACCACATACCACTCAGAAGGTTTCAAACCACCCCAAGTGGTCCATCCTTGAGATGGACACTATTTTCACTAAACTAACACCCAAACTGAATGCATAACAAGGCAAGAGTGTGATTATAGGCCTCCAACTACATGCATAGGCATGATTCCATGTAATGTTGGCCTAAACTCCTTAGTTCTGAGCACGTGGTTCTGGGATTTGTGCCATCTTTTCAGGCCAGCCTCTAGACCACTCCCCATAATTCATTCTAACTTTCCACAATCCTAATTTACGTGAAAAAAAATCCAAAGATTCAAACTTGTAGCCAGAGCTTGACCTAGAATGTCAAAAACACACTAGACATTTCGTCAACCATATGGTAAACATGTAATATATAGGTCATGAATGCATATATGAGTATAAATCTCTGAACTTCATCTAAAAATCACTAAGAAGGTATAATTCCCTCTCAAGTAGCTCCAAAAACACTAGTTAGTCCATGCATTCATCAACCATTTGATAATTTATCAAAGCATAACAAGAGCCATAGCTAGATCACATCATAAAACCATGCTTATAACCAAAATATTAACCATGAAAAAATAACCATCAAATCAACATAATAAAAAGTAAAATTTCTCATAAATCACAATAGGAAAATAACTCTTATTAACTTATGCAAAAGCCAACTAATTCAGGTACTTCCATGTACCACCCAACCATAGATTGAGCTAAACCAAATATTTATTTCATCCAATCACCCCTGTGCCATATTCCAAGAATGAATGTGGGATCTCATGAGATAAAACAAAACATAAAAAACCAAGTGAATCCATAGGTTAAACCACCTCCACCCTCAAGCTACCATATGCTCATCTAAACTAGTCCCAAGATCACAAAACCAAACCAAGTTTGAATGCTTTAGAATTTCTTCACCATAACTTGAGGAATTTTCTTGTCTCCACCCATCTATCGAAGGCTTCCTAGAGAAAAAAAAATTCCACCCCAACCCTTTGGAATTTACCTGAGACCACCTCACCTGGTTCCAAAACCTTCTGGCAATCCAAAGCTCAACCAAGAAATGAATCCCATCACACCGTGACTATCTAGGAAATGGAAAGGCAATGTTGAGACCATTGTCAAACTAGTAAAATCCCATGCCAATGATAACAAATGAACAAAATAAATAAATGCATGTACCATGCATTCACACCTCAGCTAGGAAATCACACATGCAACCTGTTACCTCCAAAATATTCCTATTGAAGATGTTGATCCATCCTTTTCCTTGATTTCCTTGGCTTTCCTTGGCTCTCCTTTGCTTCCCTTTTCCTTCTATTGCTTGCTTGTTTGCTTTATCCTCTTCGAGAAATCTCTCTCTCTCTCTCTATAAAAACTGATCCAAGCCAAAACTGACAAAAGATGTGAACTGGTTCTCCGATGCCTTTTTATTATTGATGTCTCTATTTTCCTCATTTTCCATTAAATTCCTTAACATGCAAATTTGTGTCCCTTCGCCTTTATTGTCTCCTATTTTCCTTTATTTATCATAAATAAATGCCAATTATTTCCTCTTTTCCTTTTCCAGTGCCTTTGCCAATTTCCATAGCCATTATTAAACCAAAAGTGATGCACACTATAATAATTCCGCTACATTCAACTTGGAATATATGTCCCATGACCTTAGTCTTATTTTTTATTTATTAACCTTTATTACATGAACTTTAACTCGTGATTGTTATAAACCCCTCCCCTTTAGGGGAAAATCATCCTTGGTTTTCTATGACACCTATGACCAAAAAACCGCTTAAAACAAAACATACTACCTATGGAGATTTATGACATAGCTCGATACAATATTTACAATGATATCCTATTGAAAGAAAGAAAAAAAAAACATGCCACTTATTGGAGCTTTATAATGAAACTCATTGTGGTATCTACAACAACATCCATATACATATACATATACCAAAAAATCATTTTCTTGAACCAACAAATAATGAAGGCTACAAAGCCCACATCTAATCAACCATCTCCCATGTAGCTTCATCGGGTCCAAAGTGCTTTCACTGCACTTTAACTTGCTCTATTTCTAGGTTCTAGAGCATGAGTTGTTTCTGTTGCAATATGCATTATGGTTATGGATGGAACTCTCTCTCTCTAGTTACATCTATAATACAATAAAATCAATAACATGATCAACTTCCTGGACATATCTCTTAAGCAATGAAACATGGAAAACATCATGAAATTTCACTATCAGAGGCACTGCAAGTCTGTAGGCCACTGGTACAATCCTCTCAAGGATCTCAAAATTCCCACAATACCAATGTGCCAACTTTGGACGTCATCCAATCCTCAAGGAGCTCTTCATGGGCTTGATGTGAAAGTACGCATGCTCCCCAACCTAAAACTCTTTGAATGCCTTGTGATGACCTGCATAACTCTTATGTATGTCTTTTGTTTCCTTCAAATTCCTTTTACTAACCTACATTTCCTGTTCTGTTTCTTCCAACATATCCATTGCAAAAAACACCCTGTTCACTGGATCAATCTAGCTAGTAAGAGTATTACAACTCCGCCCGTAAAGAACCTAAAATGGACTCATCTTCAAGGACTCTTGATACCCATTATTATATTCAAAATTTACCAGTGGACAATACTCCTCCCACTTCCTCGGTTGATGCGTGACATATAACATCCTTAACATGTCCTCAAGAATCATGTCAACCCTCTCTGTTTTTCCATCTGTTTGCGGATGATAAGCTATACTGAAAGTCAACTCTATCCTGAAACCTCCAAACAGCTCCTTCCAAATCCTGGAAGTGAACTTGGCATCTCTATTTGATATAATATTCTTGGGAACACCATGCAACCTCACTATCTCCCTGATAAATATCTGAGCTACCTCACAAGTTGAATGAGTAAACTTAAGTGCAATGAAGTGAGCTACCTCACTTAATATGTCAACCAAAACCATGATGGAATCATGCTATTTCGATGTCCTCGGCAAACTTGTAATGAATTCCATGGAAATGACCTCCCATTTCCACTCTGGAATCAAAATTGGTTGTAACAAACCAACTGGATGTTTACTCTCTACTTTTACCTACTGAAAGTCCATACATATAGAAACAAACTCAACCACCTCTTTATTCAAGTTTGGCCAATGATAGAACTTCTTAATTTTTGTCGATGTCTTCTGATATCCTGGGTGACCTGAATATGACTTGACATGAAACTCCTTCAAGATAATATTCTTTAGCTCACTATTATTTGTCACATAAATCCTATTCCTGAATTTGACTAAGCCATCTGCAGAGAGATGATACTCCTCATCCATATCACCTTCACCTTGTTGCTATAACCTATGATTCAATTGTTGATACCTATCATCATGTTGTCCAGCCTGGAAGATCTTCTCCTACAATTCTTTCCCACAGGAACTCACTATTGCGATACAATTTACCTACACTCTCCTATTGAGAGCATATGCAACCCTGTTCTCCTTTGATCAAAAAATAAAATTCAATGAGAGTAGCCAACCATCTAGCTTGCATGATATCCAGATTGTGTTGGTAAAGCAAGTACCTCATTGCATTATGATCACTCATAAGAATAAGCGTCTTGCCAAGAAGATAATTCCTCCACATCTTCAAGGCATGAATGATAGCTGCCAACTCAAGATCAGAAGTCACATATTTCTTCTTATGCTCATTCAAATTGCTTGACTCATAGAATACCACTTGTCCTTCCTACATCAAGACTCCACCAAGTCCTCTCTTGCAAGAATTTGTACATAACACGAACTCTTTATCTGGATCTGTAATATTCAATGTTAGAGCATTTGTAAGAAAATGATTCAACTGCTAAAAACTAGTTGCACATTCCTTAGTCCATTCAAACTTCTTTCCTTTTTGCTGCAGAGATGTAATAGGATAGGAAATCCATGAGAAGATATTGATGAACCACCTGTAATAACTTTCTAATCCCATGAAGGATATGACCTCATCCACATTCTTAGGATCTAGCCATTCCATGATAGCTCTAATATTTTTTGGGTCCACTGTTATACCTTCCTTGGAAACAACATTTCCCAAGTAATGAACTTTAACTTGAAATAGACTGCACTTGCTAAGATTGACATACAAATGATGCTCTCTTAACAATATCAAAACTTATTCCAGGTTCTCTGCATGTTCTTCCTCTTTCTTAGAATATATCAATATATCATCAATGAACACTATCACACAATTTCTAGACAAGGACTAAACACACTATTCATCAAACACATGAAAGTAGCTAGAGCATTAGTAAGACTAAAAGAAACCACTAAAAAATCATAATTCCCATACCTGGTACAAAATGTAGTCTTTTAGATGTCCTCTTCTTTGATGCGTACCAGATGATATCTTCATCTCAAGTCAATATCCAAGAACATTGTTGCTCCCTTCAATTGATCAAACAAGTCATAAATCAACATAAATGGATACCAATTTGTTATCATCACCTTATTTAACTTCCTGTAGTCAATACACAACCTGAGATTAACATCCTTATTCTTCACAAACAATGCTAGTGCACCCTGTTGGGGTTCCCATGTTTTGGCCGGATTGGCAAGACCAAAAGATGAGACAACATCAAAACCACTTTCAGACCTTAGGATCTAGCCCTCCTAGGTCTAGAGAGGGATCTCTCTATGATAGTCAAAGTATATTTGTCTTTGAAGCTCGAATGTTAAGATGTTAGGCTAGTTATAGGCACAAGGTTTGTTTGTTTGATTGTTTGTTTGGTTGCTGGTTATCAGGAAAGAAGGGTTCAATGTAAGACAAGGATGAGAAAAGAGGGATAAGGAAGAGGTGAAGTACTACAGAAAATCATTCAAGATCATTGGGCAATGGAGTCAGGAAAGGATTTGTTTGCTAATCAATAGGCAGGCTTTCAATTGGGTTGGTCATCTAAAACATAGGATCTTAAAGATGAATGCGTGATATGGAAAGTTGGAGGAGAGGATATAACATAGATTTCAGAGCACAAAGTTAAAGACCAGCTGGTTGCACAAGGATCCTAGTGGACAGGGCTAACTCTAATCCCCAGTGTTCCCAAATCTTCGAACTGAATCCTCAACAAGAAAAAATCTAAGAACTGAATTCATTTAATTCATACATCAGAGAGCAGGCAATAACATCCACTACACTGGTTAAACCAACTGAAATCAATTCTTCAATAACACATTCAGAAAAAAAACATTAATGGCAAGGAGAGCAGAAACATAGGGTACCTAACAAGGGTAAATCCTATGCCAATATTCTGATGCAAGCCAGTATAAACGAAATGAAATGAATTAAAACACAGAGATAGGAAAACATCACCACTGCTTTAGATCAGGATCCAAAGAAATGTGCTTTTCATATTAAATAGCAATACCAGTCAAGTACAACATTGCCAAAAATTGAATACTCAGTCTAAAAACATCTCCTTCAACCTATATTACAACTTTACACAGAGACTGTGTCTCAAAAGAAACTACTTGCAGTTCTCTGATAACTGATCAACAACCTTTACAATGAGTTTCATTCTAAATTTATAGCAGAAAGATGGGCTGATGAGGTAGGTGAAGAACTAAAAGCAGTATTAACACTTGAAAAGAAAGATGGCCGAAACCCACTCTGTATAAATCTTGTGCATTAATCATTGGCATTCTTTGGGTGAACAAATGATCTTCTTCAGACTACAAATTTCTCTAACATGAATCTGAAGTACTCTGACTGCAGTACTGTGTAGTACTCTGGTGCATAAACATAATGACTGAATGGACTGCCATACTTGTGAAACGAATGCCCTGGTAGCTTTGGACCGTGGTTAAGGTGGAAATCTTCAGGAACACGGTAAATAATGGAATTGATATGGGCGCTTTGTCCTTTAGGACTCTAAATCGTAAGGCTTAAATATATTTATTTGCGTGCCTTAAGCTCTTTGCTTCTTAATTCAAATTCTGGCTACAGAATCTGGGTTTTAATGGCGCTGGATAGGTCTCTTCGTGGAGGTTGAACTGTCCCTGGGTAATATTTATGACGTCGCTACCTTTCTGAGTTTTTCTATTGTAGTACCAGCTTCCAGATTTAATTCTGTCTGTGCAGCACGCCATTGAAGTAGTACATATGAACCATGGCGGTTTTCTGCCTCTGATAACCATGAAAAATATGAACACAGGTTAAGAAAACAATGGGGGGTCGAATGATGTGGATGAATGTGACGACGATAGTGGGACTGCAGAAGAATGATGAAAAAACGCAGAGGAGAGGTGGAGAAGTGCTCTGGTGGAAGTTCGGCGGAGCGCAGAGGAAAATTATCGTAAAAACCTTAAAATTGACCCTTTGAAATAAAACGGGAGGGGAAAATGTACGGTGAGACACGTGGAGGTGACGTGGCGGGACTGGGTGACGACGGAAGAGTCAATAGTGGGGAAACAAATCTGGACCGTCTCTGAGAGGAGATCGATAGTTGAACATGCGGTGGAGGATGACGAACGGTGGGCAAGGAGTACGGCGACCATGGATTAAACCCTGTTCAGCTTCGTTGAGCGATGACCATTGGATGGGCAAGGGAAGATCTGACAATTGATATGAATATCGCTGCGCATCCTATACCAAAAGATAACATGTGATGGGCAGGCAGTTTTGGAATCATACAGGAGCCACATGTCGCAAGTTGAGTGGAATCTCTGGGCAATGGGAAAATACCACCCAACCCCCATTAGCGGTGCGATTAAAACTGGGTTTTTTTATGGCATGGTGCACGGCAGGGACCACAACGGCGGGTACACTCTGAACCGTCATTCTGGCGGGTGAATGGACGGCGATTGCGCAGCCGGGGGTTTGAACGGGGGAAACACAGACACTGTGGAGTTAACGATCGCCGTCCGATCTACAAAGATCAACAGTCAGGAACACTCCCGATATACATTTGAGATCAGCGCCTTAGGGGCTAGCACTCAGTCATAGCGTTGGGTTCCGTGGGGGGGAAGGTGCGGGGGCTAGGCCCAGACTATGCAGAAAATATGATTTTTGGCTCGTTTTAAAGCATTTTAAGGCCAGCCAAGGGCAACGATAGGGGAATGAGGGGGATTTAGGCATAAACAAAGGGAGTGGGGATGTTTTAGAGGGGTTTTCTGGGATGGAAAGGGGGAATTAGGGGGAAGAAATGGGACTTTGAGGAAAGGAACAAAGGGGTGAAAATGAAGCATTTTGCAAGGGTGTAAAGGGTATATTAAAGCCTTTAGGAGAATAATTCCTTATCAGCAAGGCCTATTGACTCAGAACAGCAGATGGAAACAATCACAAGGCAGGGAACCTGAGAAGGCTGCAAGGATGATGTGTTTTCAAAGGAAATGCATTCCTTGCAGGCTTATAAAACAAAGTAGCCCCTTGCTTGCTTGTCAAGGAATTTATAAGGGGCTAACAGTGGCTCCACATGGGGATGGCTTCTTCTTGAAGGAGTCAAGAATTCAGAGAATAGATCTTTGGTGTAGGCCAGGTGCCTACTGCTTTACACATCCCTTTCTTTCTTTAGCTTAGCTGCCACAATGTGAAGACATTACATCAGCAGAAAAACTTTCCCAACAAACTACCTACCCACACTACAATCCTAACATTTTTTCTTCTTCTAGGGTGCATTTGAGCTAGCAAACCCTTTACATCATTGTATTTTTTACAAACAGAGAAATAAAACTATTCTACTTCTACCCTTATAACTCCATGAGACCATATTAGACTATTGATCTCATATGATTCTCTACCTACACTACTATCTACTCGGATTAGACTGTCTAGCAGATTTCTTCTCTACATTCTAAGAAAGAAATTGAAAACATTCAAGCCAGGATTAGACTGTTTGACTCGCTGGACCTTGCAGAAATTAAAACAACTAACTACATGCTCACAGGCTTCAACCAAGATCTCTTCTTCTTCCACTAGATGGAGAATAAGACTCCCTTGAGAAAGAGAATCTCCCTCATCTTCTTCATTTTCTGAACTGGAGGACTCATCATATATGGCAGTTTTATCCTCCTGGAGCTCGGATATATTATGCTCTGAGGTGCTGAGCTCTGTGAAAAGGTATATGTATTCTTGAGCAGGGTCTTGTTCCATTGCTTCCTCTTTTTCAAAAGAAGGCTCATTGTTTTCAGCTTGCTCAAGAATCTCTTCTTTTCTTTCCTCCTCCTCTTCTAAAAGGAAAGGCTGCTGGTTTCCAGTCTCACTGAGGATCTGTGGTAAAGCATAATGAATATTCAAGGAATCTTCATCTGCTATTATACTATCGTAGCTCTCTCCATTAGTATCATAGATAGGCTGACTGGTTTCATTACTTCTTTGAAATTACTGGCTCTGATCTTCCTCCCATGATTCTAAGGATGATGGTCCTACAAGCTCGGCTTCCCTTTGAAAACACTCATCATCAAACAGATCATAAATAGGAAAATCATAACTGTAAGTAATGTCACCCACCAAACCTTATGGATTTTCAGCAGGTCTTTCTTCGCCCTGATCCACAGAGGGGCTTTCCGGATCTATATCATCAAACTCATAAGATGAATGAGCAAGAGTGTGTGTTATATAAAATATTCTAAGGTGGACTGCTGATTTAATATCTGATCAATCTCCTCTTCTGTCAAAAGAGGGGTCTCCCTCTCATCATGGACAGAAGAACAACAGTCCTCTTTCTCTTGTGTTAGTTGATTTGGAGGCAGGATGTCTTCTTGAACTTCTTCCAGAATATCTTCAGTTGTGCTTGCAAGGAAATATTGAGGATCTTCTGATGTTTCTTGATCTTTTTTTGATTTAAACCAATCCTCATTAACTTGATGATACTGGGTTAGATTACAAGGCTCATGAATGGTCTCTTCTTCCACATCAGATTCTGCATCTTCTATGTGGTCTCTTGCTTCCTCAAAGTGACATTCCCTATTAGCTTTTGCTATTAGGTCCTGATATTCTCTTTTCAGCGTAACACAAGACACAGGTAAGAAATCAGGCAGTTCCTGATCACTTTCCTCTTCGTCTTCTACAGATTCTTGAGCATCATACATGTCATGCTCATCTTCTAGGTCCTGAGTTTTTTCTTGTTCTAGGAGAGGCATGGGCTGTTCTGAATAATTCTCATTTGCATTCAGATTAGCCATATACATCTCCAGCACTTTACCAAACATTTCTGTTAATTCATATAATTGATCATACAAAGCATCATACTTTGTATCCATGTCCATGTTTGGATTCATGCTTTTGCAAAGAAGGCTACTGCCTCTTCTCAACCAGTTCAGAGTCCTCCACCAGTGGAGTTATTAGGTCTTCTAGGAGTTATGGAGTGTGGAGTCGCCAGGTGGATGTATATTGTTACACCATTTTTTGGTCATCTAACCTACAACCATTAGATGGACCCAAGTACACCATGTAAGACCAATTTTACCCTAAGTACAATTGCTTTCACTATGCAAAATAACTTAATAGAACACATTTATTAGGTTGTTTATGGTCTAAACAGGAAACCCCAAAGGGAAATATTAAACAAATCTATATTTGTTTGATTTCCCTCATGGAATAATAAATTAAACAATAATTTAATTATTATTCCTGGTCATGTTTAACCCAAAACAAAGAAATTAATTAGATAAATCCTTATTTATCTTATTATTTTCTAGGAATAACTATTTAAATTTTATTTAAATAATATTCCTTGTTAAATATGACTAAATCACCCATAAATAATTAAATAAATCATTATTTATTTGATTATCTTTCAACCACTTCCTTAAAATGATAAATAAATCATTTATTTATTTATTATTCACAAATAAAGGGATTTGACCCAAGTCAAATACTTTTTCCCTCCAACAAATATAATAAAATATTCCATAAAAGGTGGATTTAGATTTGGTTAACATTATTTTAATCATGCACCAAGATCTAGAATGACCCAATATTTTGTTATAAATAGGAGGGTTTTTCCTACCATTCTTCACCTTTTGTTGCCTATTAGATCACTCTGGATCTATACTCTTGGTCTGACTTTGAGCCATTATCATTGTCAAATTTTCCATTATTTGCTGTGTGAGCTCCCTTTGAGTTCTATCGTTGTCTGGGTTTTCTACACCAACAAGAGAGAGAAATACTAGATCTGAAGTGCCGAGGACTTCCAAGAACCCATCCCATTGAGGAGGATTGGAAACACCTTCTTTTTTTCCTCCCAAGTTCCCTTAATACAAAAATTCTTTCAAAAATATTGTTCTTGTCTTGTCTATTGGATGTATGGAGCAAAACCTTATTTTTACTGCTTAATGTCTAATTATGCATAGATCTGGATTTTTTCAGCATTTGTCTTGATCAACTAATTGCATATCTGAAGATATTGGCAGCCATATTTGATGTTAGGGCTATAAGTTATGCGTAGCTAAAGTGGTCTTTTCTCGTACACTTCGACAAAAGATTCATACTGACAACTGGCAACTCCACACGGGTTTTCAATTACAACCGCTGTCGTTTTTCATATTCCTGCATATCTAGCTACTTCAGACCCTAGGGTTTCTTTTCAGCTTTTTGTTTTTCCTATTTTTATGTTATTTTTCACCTATAAAACCCTAAAACATTAAAATTTCTAACTTCCGCGTGTTTCTAGCCCTATTGCGCAGGTGACAGACATCAGCCGCAACTGAGACGACAACTTTTTCGAAAATCTGCCGTCGGGACACCCGGAGCTTCAGGTCGCACTTTTTAGCCCAAAAACTGTGACCTGAGCTTCAGGTCACACTTTTCAGCCCATTATCTGCGACCTGCCAGTTTTTCTGCTATTTTTCTACAATTTTTATGGGTTTTTCTGAAGCTTATGTCAGGGTTTTCCAGCCTCTGTCTCAGCCTGTTTAGACTTGTTTCTGATCTTTTTTTCTCATCTAAGTAGGAACATAGCCCCCTAGGGCTTCAGTACCCTCCATTTTTGGTGGAAGAGTTTTAGCTGTTTCAGGTGTCTGCTTTTTCATAGTTTCAGCCTTCCCTTTTTCAGATCTGATAACTCCTTTTCAGATCCCTTTTAATCAACTCTTCTCCCTTTCAAATCACCTCCTGAGGTTTTGTTTGGATCTACCTTTAGGACCTCCTCCTTGTCCCTTCTGCTTTTTTTCTGATTTCATCATTTTTTACAGCCACCTTGCCTCTGCCTCTTGGCTGTGTTCTGCACCTCTTTTCAGCAATTTTCTCCTTTAGATCCCTGTCCCTCCCGACCTTAGATATATTGGCCTCCTTTTAGTGTGTTTTGACTAGATTTTTTCCCTCTTTTCGACTAGTTTTGAGAGACCCGCCTTCTTGGGTTAGATCGATGCATTGTTAGCTGTTAATTTTCTGTTATTTCAGCATTATATACTTTTCTCTGCAGATTTATTTTCAGTTACGCAACACACTTTTTCTTTTGCTCTTAAAAAGTCTGGGTTTAAAAATTAAAATTAACGCACGCCACACACTCACCCTAAGTGAAGAAGAGCCTGGTTAACACCACCAGGAAAAGACTTTAAAACATTGTACAATCAATTGACACTGCACCTATCTACCCTTGTTTCGACATTGTAATCTCTTGATTCTGCACCTCCCTGCCCTTGTTGGTCATTCTTTTTCCCCTTGTGCCGTGTTTGTGTTTTCATCATTGCGCCCCCAAGGCGTACATCCCGGAGACTTCTTGGCCTTCACCCTTAGTTTCCGGTCGGTCGACCTACACCTTCCCATCGTCGTCGAGTTAGTCCACCTCCGAGTCCGCACTCCGACTCCTCTTCTGATTCATTGGGTTCTCCTTTTACTTCTGGTTCTCCCCCGGTCACCTTCACTATGTCTGGTCCAGGACCTAATGCTAGCAGTAATCCCGGCCCTAATGCCAGGACTGCTACTAGCTGAACTGCCATAGGAACTACCTCGACTGCGCCCTTGCTCTCCTTCATGGCAGGCCTCAGCCTCCCCGATTTGGACCGGTTGATAAATGACCCTATACACCATGACGCTAGTTGGCCTGCTATGCCGACAAAGCTCCCTTCTGACATCCCAAAGTTTGAAGGCCTTGCTGGAGAAGATCCTTCAAATCATGTTCGATCTTTCCACATGTGGTGTTCATCTACCTCCACACGATGACTCGTCCGTCTTGGTTGTTCCAACGAGCTCCATGTGCACGACTTGGCGGCATGTTGATCGTGCCCCTTCCTCTCATACCACCTTGCGGCTCTTGCTCGGGATTTTTATCTTACTTCCATCTTCCCCTTCGTTATGACACTGGTATCGAACTTTTGACTTCTTTCCGTCAATCATCTGCGACCCGCCTATCCGATCATGTCCAGGAATGGCGGAGAAGAAAGAGCCTATGTCAATCCCCTACCTTCGAAGACCGTGTCTACATGGACTGGTTCCTTAGATCTCTCTTGCCTCCTATCGGGAAAGATGTCGCATCGCATTTTCCCCAAACCAAAGAAGCCGCCCTCCAACTGGCATTAAAATATGACTTGATCTACGCTCAGACAGGTTATGTTTATACCATTCTACCTAATCTCCCTAGACCCGGCGGTGTCAATGCACCGGGGGCACCTCCTGCCGCCGACGGTATCATTGGAGCTCTCTCTCATCCATATGCCCAACCTCCCATGGGTTATGGTTTTCCTGGGGGAGGGGGCCACACCTCCCACACTTGTTCGCCTCCTGGTAGCACGTATCCAGGATACAGCATGCCTCCTCTTTTGGCCCAACCTCCTGGTCACCATACCGTTACCCAACCCCCTTATTATTCGTATCCGCAGTTTAGTGCTCCAGCTCCTCCAGCATCAGCACCTCCGCCTCCTTGGCCTTCTCAACCCCTGCAACAACAGTCACCGCCCCCCAAGAGCAGGTGGATGCACAACAGGGATTCATGACTACCCAACCACCTGACAGACAAGTGGCCACTCAACCTTCCCCTTCTGGTTCCTCCAATTACCAAATCCTCATGATGAACTCTGATCCACCTCTAACCATCGACCTTAACCTTCAAACTCGGTCCCATCAGTACCCCAAGCCTCCCGCTCCGTCTGTCCCCGAGTCACCTTCTTCAAGGTCTACAGAGCCTCTTTCGACATCCAATGGTCCCTTGCATATCTCTCAGCCCAAAGTTGAGGTTGATACCAAGATGCCTAAGGGACCATTACGCCCAAACGTTGCTTCTGGTCGAGTTGCTCATTCATATAGCATCGTATATGATTTGGCACAATCTCCTGCTGTCATTTCAACCCTGGAACTCCTCCAGTCGTGCCCTTCTCAAAAGAAGGCTCTACTATCTGCCATGGGTGCTGTAGATCCTGCTGATGACCAATTTATTGTTTTCAACACCCATCAATCAGAACATCCTCCTCTTCCTGCTTCCGTAGCCTTCCAAATCCCAGTCAAATTCCAGAACGCTAATGTTTCTCGATGCATCATTGATGAGGGGGCATCCACCTGTGTGATGTCCGCTTCGGTTTGGAAACAACTCGAATCTCCTGAATTTTCCCCTTCCACAATCACCCTTCATGCGTGGGATGGCCATGCCTCCCAGCCCATTGGCTTATTCTGTAATTTTCCTATCACTCTTGCGGACAAGACTGTTTGCGTTGACGTTGAAGTCATTGACACCCCTCTTGATTATAACATTATTTTGGGGCGTAACTACACTAATGCTATGTCTGTTTTCCCATCTGTGTTCCACCACAAGTTGTTTTTCCCTCATAATGGAAAGATAGTCACCATTGACCAGTTGACGTATCATGAGCCAAAATCTTAGGCCTCCCCTGAATCAACCATCTCTTATGTAGCCAATCAACAAATTGTCGATTCTTTGACCAGTGTCTCTCCCAGCATCTACAAAGACTCCTCTTTACTTGGAACCTTCCCTGGTCTTCCTCCTCCTCCTGTATCTGACCCCAGCTCATCGAATGTTTTCATGATGCAATCATCTCAGGCTGCTCTCAAGAAACCTGCTTCGGCTAGTCAGGAACTGCGCTCTCCGCAACTTGCTCCTAGCCCTTCACCTCCAGCTAGTATTCATGAACCTCTTTACCCTCCTCAAACGGTTCCTCCAAGCCTTAGCCATTTAGGAGCCATCCCACCTGGCCATTACCCCTCTGGTCAGATACCGTTCCTAGCTCCCCCACTAGGAGTGTAGACGGTACCTGTCATGGCCACCCTCTCTCCTCCAAACTTGACCCTTGGGATTCCCATCTGGTACCTTGATCCTCCAGCCGCAACCTTTCCTGTTCAACCCAAACCTTATATTTATTTGACCCCGGTTCAACCGGTCCCCATGAATTCTCCCGCTGCAATAGTGCCTCAGTCACCTCAACAGGAACCACCTCCTGTTGCGACCGCTTCGGGTAACAAGGAAAAAGCTCGCAAGGGGGCATCAAAGGACAAGACTGCCCCGACAAACCCTGCCCATCCTCGGCCTCCAAAGCATACCATCCAGTGTGCTTTGTGTGATGTTTTCGGTCACGCCACCCACACCTGTCCTGAATTGCTTCATCTCAAGCCTATGGTTAATGTCGTGTTCCCTGAGTCCACGGTCTCGGAAGCCTCTATTCCTTCCGCGCCCACTGCCAAGAACCCTAAGACTATTCACATCAACCACCCCTGTGCTTTGTGTGATCTCCATGGCCATTACACCCACCTTTTTCCCCGCCTCGAGGACTTCCGCACCTCTCTAGCCGCGGTCTGCCAATTCGAGGCCAAGCGCAATGAGTCCACCTCTCCTCTATTTGCGCATTTTTCTTTGGAAAAACTACCAGACATGACTGCTCCCATTGACATTCCCCCTCCTGATGTCGAGATGACGGAGCCTTCGTCCAGCATTTTCTACCTATCATCATCCATGAGACCCTCGGCGAACATTCCCTCTGAATCCTCCCCTGCTGTTTCGCTTGACCTTCCTTCAGCGATCACCTTGGGCTCAATGTCGGTAGATCCTTTATCTACTTCCTCTTCTGTCACCCCTTGTGATGATGCACATGTGAACCTCTCTTCTCATGATGATGAGTCAGGTAGCTTCACCACATCAGGTGGTCTTTCTTCCACCAGTCACCCCATCTTCTATCACGGGGAAGAAATTATGGAAAAACTCCCCACCCCTGAATTTATCTATTCCCCCTTACATCGAACCCATGCGTTCACACCACATACACCTTGTGGCCATTACATTGAAACCCAATGTTTGGGTAAGGGGGAACCCACATTTGAGAGACCAAGAGAAGCAATTCTCCACAACTCTCCTAGTGTATCTGGTCGTGCCGACTTTAGTACCATTATTCTTCCACATTTAGAAGAACCTATAGAGTCCCATATCACTTCAGATCACTCTAGGGATGATACCCCTTATCGTTCCTTCATCTTACATCAGCAACCCCGTCTCTTAGACATTGTTGTTGACCAACCTATAGATTTTCTACGAGAGCATCAGTTCATTATCTCCAAATCCTCTCTTTGGGATAGTGACACCAGGTATGCCAACCCGGCAACTTAAAGTCCATTTGATTCCTATATGCAGTACCAAAAGAGATTGGTAATCCTCCATTCCCTTTCTCAAACTGCATAACCATAACGAAAAAAAATGGCGCACCACATCATTAAAATGTGTTTAGATTCCCCTTTTTCTAAATACATTTTGGCATGACCACACCATGCTTGGGGGCACCTATGCCCCTCAACCATAACCCTCCTCAAAATCGAATTTATTCACTTGCAACACTCATACTAGGGGCGCCATTTGGCCTCCATACTTATCCATGCTCGTGTTGATGTTCGTCGTGAGTTACCATCTTGTACTCATGTTTTTATGGTCCCCCATTGGACCTTTACTGTGTGGCAGCACCATCAAGTCACCCTTGTTTAGAGCATCCAAGTTGAGTCATCATCGCATTCATGGAGTCTATCCCGAGTCCCTTTGTACCCCGCTATAGTCCTCCATCCTTCATTGCTTGGTCTCTCTCTTGTGTCGCACATTATGGCCATCAGTCCCACTGTCCCCTATCCCTTATGATACTGTGTTAGTCGCTGCCATGTCATTCATGTCCTTTATGCTCTAGCAAGGGAAGTCGTCCATTTGCTACTCAGTCCCCTCCATTCCATCATCATCATTGGTATTAGTCTGTCAGTCGCTCTACTATTTTCTCTCGTGCCTTAGTTGAGGATCTCTCATTGCCTCACCTATGGCGGACCTCCTTCTATCGACATCAGCTCCTTCATTCCAGAAGACAGGTCTAGAGGGCGGTGTACCTTGGTTCCAGCTTCCACTCTTGTTCGGTGCCTCGGATCAGGCAAAGGGATCTCTCATTTCCCTTTGACTTGATTGTTTCTCCACTCCAGCTCCTTTCAGCATGATCGAGATTCGTATGCTTGATGGTTCAGTGATGCAGCAGCAGCTCTTGGTGATTCCCAAGTGTGTGTGAGATGTCTCAGCCCTCATGAGGGGGTGGCCCTGCAGGTAGCCCCCCACATGCCCGGATGACCTCTTCATTGCAGCCTTCGATGCAGCTCCATATATTTGATGATGTCGGCCTTAGCCGCTTGCAGCGCCTCTTTGATTTGCATGTATCAATCAAATTTTGTGAGCCCTTCCCCGCTTATAGGGGGCATTTGGGTTGTATTTGTATCTCATGTACTCAGATATTATTGTATAAGTCCTAGCTGTTATCCCAGGCACAGCATGTATGTGGGATCCCTCATTGTATTTTTATCTGGCTCATGTTTATGCCGGCTGTACTTTATGGTTCGGTCCCTTGTTTACTGGACACACTATTCTTTTGTACTTTGTCTCGGCGGGCATAGGTATGCCTCCCCCGCCGCCTTTAGCATAGGTACCCTCTCATAAAAAGAGACTTGCTGCACCTGTAAGTCTCGTCTCCTCAGGGTCTAGTTCTTCAGCACATTAGTCTACCTCACATTTCTCTCTCTGACTTCCCTTTTGATGTCTGGTGATTGAGTTCTTACAACGTACTTCGGTCATACGATTTGCTCCTAACACTCGCACGCTGGGGGGAAATCTGTTACACCATTTTTTGGTCATCTAACCTACTACCATTAGATGGACCCAAGTACACCATGTAAGACCAATTTTACCCTAAGTAAAATTGCTTTCACTATGTAAAATAACTTAATAAAACACATTTATTAGGTTGTTTATGGTCTAAACATGAAACCCCAAAAGGAAATATTAAACAAACCTATATTTGTTTGATTTTCCTCAAGGAATAATTAATTAAACAATAATTTAATTATTATTCCCGGTCATGTTTAACCCAAAACAAAGAAATTAATTAGATAAATCTTTATTTATCTTATTATTTTCTAGGAATAATTATTTAAATCTTATTTAAATAATATTCCTTGTTAAATATGACTAAATCACCTATAAATAATTAAATAAATCATTATTTATTTGATTATCTTTCAACCACTTCCTTAAAATGATAAATAAATCATTTATTTATTTATTATTCACAAATAAAGGGATTTGACCCAAGTCAAATACTTTTTCCTCCAACAAATATAATAAAATATTCCATAAAAGGTGGATCTAGATTTGGTTAATGTTATTTTAATCATGCACCAAGATCTAGAATGACCCAATATTTTATTATAAATAGGAGGGTTTCTCCTACCATTCTTCACCTTTTGTTTCCTATTATATCACTCTGGATCTATACTCTTGGTTTGACTTTGAGCCATTATCATTGTCAAATTTTCCATTATTTGTTGTGTGAGCTCCCTTTGAGTTCTATCTTTGTCTAGGTTTTCTACACCAAAAAGAGAGAGAAATACTAGATCTGAAGTGCTGAGGACTTCCAAGAACCCATCCCATTGAGGAGAATTGGAAACACCTTCTTGTTTTCCTCCCAGGTGCCCTTAATATAAAAATTCTTTCAAAAATATTGTTATTGTCTTGTCTATGGGATGTATGGAGCAAAACCTTATTTTTACCGCTTAATGTCTCTTTATGCATAGATCTGGATTTTTGCAGCATTTGTCTTGATCAACTAACTGCAGATATGAAGATATTGGAAGCCATATTTGATGTTAGGGCTATAATTTTTGCGTAGCTAAAGTGGTCTTTTCTCGTACACTTCGACAAAAGATTCATACTAACATATATGAATGCTTGAAGCAGGATGTTGTCCACCATCAGCAATTGAATGCCAATCTAACCAGAGATTCTCGGTTCGATCCCCAGCGGAGTTGCCATTATGTTGGGGTTCCCATGTTTTGGCCAGATTGGCAAGACCAAAAGATGAGACAACATCAAAACCACTTTCAGACCTTAGGATCTAGCCCTCCTAGGTCTAGAGAGGGATCTCTCTATGATATTCAAAGTATATTTGTCTTTGAAGCTCGAATGTTAAGATGTTAGGCTAGTTATAGGCACAAGGTTTGTTTTTTTGGTTGTTGGTTATCAGGAAATAAGGGTTCAATGTAAGACAAGGATGAGCAAAGAGGGATAAGGCAGAGGTGAAGTACTCCAGAAAAGCATTCAATACCATTGGGCAATGGAGTCAGGAAAGGATTTGTTTGCTAATCAATAGGCAGGCTTTCAATTGGGTTGGTCATCTAAAACATAGGCTCTTAAATATGAATGTGTGATATGGAAAGTTGGAGGAGAGGATATAACACAGATTTCAAAGCACAAAGTTAAAGACCAGCTAGTCGCACAAGGATCCTAGTGGACAGGGCTAACTCTAATCCCCAGTGTTCCCAAATCTTCCAACTGAATCCTCAACAAGAAAACATATAAGAACTGAATTCATTTAATTCATACATCAAAGAGCAGGCAATAACATCCACTACACTGGTTAAACCAACTGAAATCAATTCTTAGATAACAAATTCAGAAGAAAAACATTAATGGCAAGGAGAGCAGAAACATAGGGTACCTAACAAGGGTAAATCCTATGCCAATATTCTGATGCAAGCTAGTAGAAACGAAATGAAATGAATTAAAACACAGAGATAGGAAAACATCACCACTGCTTTAGATCAGGATCCAAAGAAATGTGATTGTCATATTAAATAGCAATACCAGTCAAGTACAACATTGCCAAAAGCTGAATACTTAGTCTAAAAACATCTCCTTCAACCTATCTTACAACTTTACATAGAGACTGTGTCTCAAAAGAAACTACTTGCAGTTCTCTGATAACTGATCAACAACCTTTACAATGAGTTTCGTTCTGAATTTATAGCAGAAAGATGGGCTGAGGAGGTAGGTGAAGAACTAAATGCAGTATTAACACTTGAAAAGAAAGAGGGCCAAAACCCACTCTGTATAAATCCTGTGCATTAATCACTGGTGTTCTTTGGGTGAACGAATGATCTTCTTCCGACTACAGATTTCTCTAACATGACTCTGAAGTACTCTGACTGTAGTATTGTGTAGTACTCTAGTGCATAAACATAATGACTAAATGGACTGCTATACTTGTGAAATGAATGCCCTGGTAGCTTTGGACCGTGGTTAAGGCGGAAATCTTCAAGAACATGGTAAATAATGGAACTGATATGGGCGCTTTGTCCTTTGGGACTCTGAATCGTAAGGCTTAAATATCTTTATTTACATGACTTAATCTCTCTACTTCTTAATTCAAATTCTGGCTACAGAATCTGGGCTTTAATGGCGTTGGATAGGTCTCTTCATGGAGGTTGAACTATGTCTGGTTAATATTTATGACGCCGCTACCTTTCTGAGTCTTTCTATTGTAGTACCAGCTTCCAGATTTAATTCTGTCTGCGCAGCATGCCATTGAAGTAGTACATATGAACCATGGCATTTTTCTACCTCTGATAACCCTTCAAAATATGAACACAGGTTAAGAAAACAATGGGGGGTCAGATGATGTGGATGAGTGTGAGGATGACAGTGAGACTGCAGACGAATGACGAAAAAACGCAGAGGAGAGGTGGAGAAGTGCTCTGGTGGAAGGTCGGCGGAGCGCAAAGGAAAATTATCGTAAAAACCTTAAAATTGACCCTTTGAAATAAAACGGGAGGGGCGAATGTACGGTGAGACACGTGGAGGTGATGTGGCGGGACCGGGCGACAACGGAAGAGTCAACAGTGGGGAAACAAATCTGGACCATTGGATCTGAGAGGAGATCAACGGTTGAACATGCGGCGAAGGACGACGAACGGTGGGCCAGGAGTACGGCGACCATGGATTAAACCCCGTCCAGCTTCGTTGAGCGATGACTGTTGGATGGGCAAGGGCAGATCTGACGGTTGATATGAATATCGTTGCTCGTCCTATACCGAAAGATAACGTGCAATGGGCAGGTGGTTTTGGAATCGTACAGGAGCCACGCATCGCAAGCTGAGTGGAATCGCTGGGCAATGGGAAAATACCGCCCAACCCCCATTAGCGGTGCGATGAAAACTGGGTTTTTTTATGGCATGGTACGCGGCGGGGACCACAATGGCGGGTACACTCCGAACCGTCGATCAGGCGGGTGAATGGACGGCGATTGCGCGGTCGAGGGTTTGAACGGGGGAAACACGAACATTGTGGAGTTAATGATCATCGTCCGATCTACAAAGATCAATGGTCAGGAACGCTCCCGATATACATTGGAGATTAGCACCTTTGGGGCTAGCGCTCGGTCATAGCGCTGGGTTTCATGGGGGGGAAGGTGTGGGGGCTAGGCCGAAAAGGGGCTAGGCCCAGACTATGCAGAAAATATGATGTTTGGCTTGTTTTAAATCATTTTAAGGTTAGCCAAGGGCAACGATAGGGGAATGAGGGGGATTTAGGCATAAAAAAATGGAGTAGGGATGATTTAGAGGGGGTTTCTGGGATGGAAAGGGGGAATTATGGGGAAGAAAGGGGACTTTGAGGAAAGGAACAAAGGGGTGAAAATGAAGCATTTTGCAAGGGTGTAAAGGGCAGAATAAAGCCTTTAGGAGCATAATTCCTTATCAGCAAGGCCTATTGATTCAGAACAATAGAGGGAAACATTCACAAGGCAGGGAACCTAAGAAGGCTGCAAGGATGATGTGTTTTCAAGGGAAATGCATTCCTTGCAGGCTTATAAAACAAATTAGCCCCTTGCTTTCTTGTCAAGGAATTTATAAGGGGTTAATACACCCAAAGGTGACACCCTTGGCCTTATGTATCCTTTATCAAGCATTTCCTTGAGTTGAAACCTCAATTCTACCAACTCTGGAGTGCTCATCCTATAAGGTGCCTTTGATGTTGGTGCTGCTCTTGGTACCAACTCGATAGAAAAAGTCCACTTCCCTATGAGGCGGTAGCTATAAAATATATACCATAAATACATCATGAAACTTCTATAAAATCATATACCTTTTCAAGACTTCAACATCCTCAACATCCTTCCCTTTTTCACTGGAAACATGCACTACAGACAATACACACCCTTCCTGAAAATGCACTTTTCCTACATAGTTGTAACCATTTTCACTGATGCAGGATTCTTCTTTTCCTTTCAGATTCTCTTCTATCCATCATCATCCAAGCACTCAATAGACTTGTCATAACAATCTACCTTATTCATGTGAAGGTACAACCAATCCATGCCCAAAATCATATTGTATGATCCCAATGGAAGCACATGTAGATGTACTGATGTAGGAATACCATTTAGATCAAATTCACAAGATCTCACCCAATGATGAACACTTTTCTTGGTCCCTGTAGCCAACTAGACCATGCGAGACTCTGCATGCACTTCTTTACTCAAGCCACACTTATCCACTAGGTCATGATTAAAGTAACTATAACTAGATCCCAGATCAATCAAAATGGAAATAAACTAATCACATTGCTTATGTTCCATCTCAATAATGGATGCATGGTGATTCACATGCTTGTTATTAAATGCTGCATAAATCTGAGGAATACTCTGCCCAACATCCTAAAAATTTTGTGCCTCATGAGCACTAGATATTTGAGGTCTGCCACCCTAGTACAACAGGAAAATCCTTCTTACAATGATCCTTTTGAAAAATCCAACACTACAATGGTTCTCTGCCACTACCTTTATTCTTCTACTCTCCAAGCTAAGGTCCATGTCCCTTCTTTGCTAAATTGAACTTCTTTTAAGGAGCCACATTTTCTTTCTCACCTGCATCTTGAGGTATTTCTTGCTTCAAAGGCCATTTAATCTTAGCCTTATCATTCCCTTTCTAATCGCGCTTAGGCTCAGTCTTGCGCTTTGATTGATCATAACAATGCTTCAACTTCCCAGTGACTTCCTCCAATGACCGAGGTTCATCATACTCAATCTGATCATTAAATGATAAAGGAAACCCATTGATGAACCTCTGAACCTTCCTCTTCTCATCCTTGAGGTAAGGCACATGCCTCAAAAACTCCAGAAGATTAGTCATGTACTCTTCGTTTTTCGTAGAACCCATTTCATCTCGTATAAATCCTTAGACTTTCCATCATAATATATCTCAGACACATACTTCTTTCTGAAGAGTCTCTTAAACTCATGACAACTCAATTCCTCTATCTTGATACCTCTAACATGCTTCACATCTTCCCACTAGATATATTCTTTTCCCTTGAGACTGAAAATAACTATCCTAGATTTCATAATCTATGTATAATCATGCAATTCAAAGAACTTCTTCATCCCAATAAAGCATGCTTATGTATCTTTCGGTTTCTTCCACTATCCATCAAATGTAAAAGGCTTGCCTTTCTTGAACTTATTTGGAAAGTACCCCTCTCACTCCTCCTATAAGGATGATAGCAATGATGACCATGATATCTATACGAAACAAAACTAGAATAGAACCCATAACCACTACCTCTCCTGTTAGGTCTATCCATCTATCTACCACCTATGACCATGTCATCCCTATCCAACTTGTGCCCTGATAGAGACCTGGTACCATATGCCCCATTATTCATTTCCTCTCGTCTATAACTAATCTGTTGGATATCCATGTCTCTAAAAATATGATAATCTCTAAAGTATGACCACATTGACCTCGAATTGATTTTCCTAAGCTCTCGCAATCCTTTCATGTGGTTGAAGTATCCTGTCATTATCTGCCTTTCAAATTTTGATTTTCGCCTTCACATTTCTCAGTGTATCTACTATATGAGGAGAGTAATCATCTCATTTTTTCTTAACTGATCTATAAGGAGATTCATGTGAACTATATTCCACCATTCTCTTCATCATCTTTGATATTCTTCTTCCTACAATTGTACCTATCATATAAACCAAATATAAACATAATTAAACATAACTTAGTGAAGTTCAGGGGAGGCTATCTCATCTAAAAAAATCAATCTAGATTAGCACGATATATATATATATATATATATATATAATGACACCAAATTATTAGCCTATCGATATCATGCATGATAAATCAAACTGTAACACCAAATATATACATGAAAACTATAGCCAATACAATGCATGCACACGACTGGCATGCATGCATAAAAAACACATCATACCCATCCAATCTAAGTGTTTGAACCTGGAATCTATGATACCAATTTGTAGCACACCCCTCCCCAAATTTACCCGCTTATACGAGCCCTCTAGGTAAATGTGAAGTAGAGTGATACTATGACATGACCTAGCCTCTAAATTCGAGTTATGGAAGTGGGACCAACAAACCAACAAATTTTCTAACAACCCTCAGAGACCACTGACCACTCAAAAGAATGAAAACCATCCCAGGTGGTTAATAGCTGAGTTGGACACCATTTTCATTGACCTAACACCCAAACCACGTGAATAACAAGGCAAGCGTGTGGTTATAGGTCTCCAAATGCACACATAGGCCTGCTTCCATGTGGTTATGGCATAAACTCTTCATTTTTTAGCATGCAGTTTTGGGATCTATGCCACCTTTTTAGGCCAACCTTCATACCACTACCCAGAATTTCCTGTAACTTTCCAAAATCCTAATTTATGTGACAACAAATCCAAACATTCAAAATTGCAACCAGAATTTGACCTAGACTGCCTATAATGCACTAGATATTTCGTCAAACATATGATAAACATGAAGTTACAGGTCATGAATACATATTTGAGTATAAATATATAAAATTCATTTGAAAATCTCCCAGAAGGTTTGATTCCCTCTCAAGTAGCTTCAAAAACACTAGTTAGTCCATGCATTCATCAACCATTCAATAACTTATCAAAGCATACCAAGAGCCATAGCTAGAGCACATCATAAAACCATGATTATAACCAACATATAGAAATAATATTAACAATGAAAAACCAACCATATAATCAACATAATAACAAGTACAAGTGCTCATAAATCACAATAGGAAAATAGATCTTATTAACTTATGCAAAAGACAGGACTTCCATGTACCACCCAACCATAGATTGATCTTGACCAAATATTTATTTCATCCAATCACCCCCGTGCCATATTCCAATCATGAATGTGGGATCTCATAAGATAAAACAAGACATAAAAAACCAATGTAATCCAGAGTTTAACCCACCTCCACCCTCAAACTACTGTGATATCACATAAACCGGTCCTAATATCACAAAACCAAACCACGCTTGGATGCCTCTGAATGTCTTCACCGTACCTTGAGGAATTTGCATGTATCCACCCACATGTTGAGGGATTCCCAAAGAAAACCATATCCACCCCTAACCCTTGGGAATTTTTCTAAGACCACCTCCCCCAGTTCCAAAACCTTTCGACAATCTAAAGCTCAACCAAGAAATGAATCCCATCACACCATGACTATCCAGGAAATGGTAAGGAAATACTGAGACCACTGTCAAATCGAGAAAAACCCATGCCAGTGACAAAAAATGAACCAAATAAACAAATGCATGTACCATGCATTCACACCTCGGCTAGAAAATAACACATGCAACCTGATACTTGGAAAATATTCCTGCTGAAGCTACTTATACAACCTTCTCTTTGATTTCATTCGCTTTCCTTGGATCTCCTTTGCTTGCTTGCTTACTTTGTCCTCTTAGGGCTCTCTCTCTCTCTCACTGAAAATTGATCTAAGCCAAAACTGACAAAATTTGTGAACTAGTTCTTTGATGCCTTTTTATTATTGTTGTATTTATTTTCTTCATTTTCCTTTAATTTCCTTAGCATGCAAATTAGTGTCCCTTCACCTTCATTTTCTCCTATTTTTCTTTATTCTCATAAATAAATTCTAATTATTTCCTCATTTCCTTTTCCAATGCCTTTGTTAATTTCCATAGCCATTATTAAACCAAAAGTGATGCCCACTCTAGTGTTTTCCCAACATTCATCTTGGAATACGTATCGCATAACCTTAGTCTTATTTGGCCTTTATTAACCTTTATTACATGAACTTTAACCTAGGTTTGTTACATCATAGTAGTCCTCTCTCAATAAGGAAATATAGTGGCATAGCACATTGAAAAACCCTATAATATTTTCTGAAGGTACCCCGCCTATGATAAAGAGATGTTCTCCATTTTTCAAGTATATCAATAGTGAAAGCATTATATCTTTAGGGAAGAATAAAATCATCCACATTGATCACATGCCTACGCAATTCATGTAAACATAAGGAAAATTAAAGAATGAATGCCATTAGAAATGGTCTACATACCTAGAACAATCCCACTTGAACATCAAGTACAAGAAAGGGAGCGCCAACCATGTTTTGGACTACCTTAGTTGCACCCCAGTTATGGAACTATCCATAAACCTTAGTTTCCCCCAATTGTGGAAATAACCATAGTTCTCAAGTCTTGTGGACATGAGACCTTTGGGTGACCATAATTATACAATAGTGACTCTATCTTCACTACAACTACATACCAAATATTGATTGCAAGTAAAAAATTTCTAGAGAGGATGCACTCCTGTGCTACTTAGACCACCTTTGTGTCCCTTCAAGAAAGAGTAATAAGCTAATTTTGGAGGCACATTATATTTAGGTGTAAGGTCACATTATATTTGACAAGATGTTCACTGGTATATCATATCACGCACTACCTGTGCAATTTCTAAACTATCCATCAAGAAGCATGGGTTGTAAAATCATGTACCTACCCCATACAAGCCCTAGGATTCAATATTCATGGATTACATGTTAGGTTTAACCTCCACTAGGTATGGTAGTGATTATGTGCTTATAGTTTTTGATTGATTATCTATGATGACCATTTGGCACCATGCAAGAATAGTATCACAATTGAAGCCACTATGAAGCTCTTCTTTGATAATTTTTGACTTCATTTTGGGCTACCTAATACTATTGTTTTAGATATGGATATAAAGTTCTTCAGTACCTTTTGTTCCAACCTATGGTCTCTAACGAATACCAAGTTGACTAAATCGATCACATTTCATCCCTAAACAGATGGAAAAATGTGAGTGGTTAATAGGATGATTATATGTATCTTGGAAATGTACAATTCGAAGCATCAATGTACATGGGACAAAAGCCTTAAATATTTTCAACATAGTTGTAATAGATCCCTCCATAAATCTATTGACCATAATATGGTTAGGGTTTCAACCCGTGACACTGATTGATGTAGCTCTACCCATTCAATCTCCATTGATGGAGTCCTCCCATGCTCAAGCCGAGGTAGATAAAGTAGCCAATTTTTTGAATGGATCCAATAACTCCAAAAACAAGCCCAAGATATCTTGCTGAAATCCAATATCAAGTAAAAGAAATGGCATGACCAACATCAATTCCCAAACAATTTTTACGTTGGTGATAGGTGTGGTTGAATTTATATAAATAACACATCACATGTACCCATAGGAATATCATGACACTCTAATATGGGCCTTACACAATCACAATTGATGTGGCCGAAAATTCTTTCGAATTGAGCATTCACCCTTTCTATGGCATGCACGCAATATGTAATGTGGAGTTATTTAGACCCATTTTCCACCTCTATTGGATACCTTATAATCAATTGAGAAATTGGTCCCCATAGAACTCAATATTTACTAAATTTAACAAGATACAACATAATGCATCATGTACATGAAGATGAAGGACACCCGCAAACAGAACATGCAACTCTATGGAGTTGTCAAAGCAAGATAACTTCTTCACCATGGAAAGTGGCTCACCAGGAGCCAAATTCAGAAAAATTTTCCTCATCTAATAAGAAAAATTGACACAATGGATACCATTACTTCCTAAGGGTGGGGGGGAAATCCAAGTGGATATGAGTGTTCAACCACCTCTTTCATTGTCTCAATAATGTTTTGTCCTCTTAGCAGTCTTTCTATGGCTTCTTGAGTCCTGAAAATATAGGGACATTTTTAGGCCCTAAATAAATTTTTTTGGCCATTCATGGGGCCATGGGTTGCCATGGAATTCCTTGGCCTTTGACAAAATTTATAATCCTTAGATATTTCTTTCCGACGAGCTACTATGTAACCCAAACAAATATTGTATGCAAAAGTTGTTCCCTTGGGAAGTTGATGTAACAATTAAGCACCTTTAGACTCGTAAATATTTTGGAGATTCATATTCTATGTATAGGATTTTGAACCTTTATGGTTCTTTCTTTATGTTAAAAGGTCATTTTTTATCAGTTTTTAACAACTTTTTGCGAATTTGTTTAATCTTAATCTCTATCTCTCTTTAGAGATAGCTACCACCATTCTAGTCAATTTGTGTTCTATAGTATTCTATTATTTTATTTATTAATAGAAGTTGGGTTTTCAGTACATTATCGCGATCTCTATTATATTTCTCTATGTGTTTTTTTTATTTCCTTTCTTTCCTTTCATTTCATTCCTTGTACAACCTGAATCACCTCTTGACCTTATCCTCAAGATCTTTAGTCTTCATAGAAAACCTTATTAACACATAATTCCTTTATGCAATATCAACAAATCATATTCTTCATACATTTATTAGTTATTTTTTGGTCATCATACTTCTTTTGGTCAATCTAGTTGATACATAGTTTGATCTGTAAATTGATGTGTATATTCCACTGGACAATTAATCAAAACATATCTATAATATGAGGATTAATTTTCCTCATATTTTCTGGATTTACTAAATTACTGTGATATTTTTATTTATGGAATATATAAAATGTGAAAAAGAGAGAAAAAAATAGCAAAAATAACTCACATTAAGATGTATGATGCCACTAAATTTCCAAAATTTGCACCAATGAAATTTTAGAATTAATTGAAAACAATCAATCGATAACATAAAATATAAAATAGATTGTATATATAATTTTTTTATAAGAGATTAAATTTATAAAATAACTATATAATTTTTTTTTGTAAACAATTAAATTTTAGTTGGAAAAAATTATTAAGCGATGTCATTATAGATTGTATATATCAGCCTAGAATCCATCTTCATCTTAACTCTAGATATATCCAGTTCCTAGAGGGATCAAATTTCTCGAGGTGGAAACCTTTTCTCAAGTTTACCATACCTCTTTTTTGAGCATTCGTAAATATAACTTTTGGTTAAGAGGTAGGGGTAATTATTACAAATATATTGAATACAATTGAGCCGACATTAAAAATGTTTACATACAATCTTTCTTACATTACATCTAACGCCTACATATCTCTTCCATAATGGGTTGTAGAGAGCGCCTCTCAGCGCAATAAATGTTTTTCTTATATAAAGTGTATATATAGTTTTTTTAGAAAGAAATTAAAGTTTAGTTGGAGGTATTATATAGTTTTATATATGAAATTAATATTAAATATTATATACAAGTTTATGATTCTATTTTTTATGATAATAACATATATGGGTTTTTTTTTGTAAAATATTATTTGGGAATGATTTTAATTGAAATTTTTCATAATGGGTTATTTTTTGGAAATTTTGTCAAAAAAAAATATTGATTCATTTGGTTAAAAATCACGTATTTTAAAAATATGTATGATTAAATTGATGTTATTGGCCATAAATTTACTATTTTAAATCGTACATATGTATGTTTTTTCAATCTAGAATAGTTTCCTATAGTACTATACATACGTATAATATTTAAATCCTTAAAAAAAACCTTGATATTATCTATTTAAAATGATTTTTTTGTCTTTAAAAAACCATGAAACTAATAATTATATAAAAAATTTCCTTTTTAAAATTAGGAAAATAGATACCCCGATGTGGTGGAGGAACATGGTAACATTAGAGCAAAGACTAGCCCCTCTCGGTCACCAACTTAAATGACATGTATCGACAGGAATGCATGCAAGATGGAGCGCATAGAAGCTTTGAGATGAGGGGCCATAGCTTTATAAGCGAGTTGGAGAGAGTGATAATGATGTTTGTGAGCTTAGTTATGGGCATACGAGAAGGTGGTGGAAGTTGTGAAGGGTTTTGCATAGTTCGTCAACATGTGCATGATCCTTCATTTTTGGTTCTTTATATTATATTTTCCTAAATGCAAGTGGGGAAGCCCTAGTGGTGGTGGTGGTGGTTGTCAAGTGTGTCAATTCTAGGACCCTAGTGAAGTTGAATGTGGAAGCTTGCTCCACCATTGATCGAGTCCAGTGCAGAGGAGATGCTTCTTAATTTATGCAGCTGGTGGAGGATTTAAAATTGGGGCTCTGCTGCGAATTCATTGGTAAGTTTTCTAGTTTGTTCCTTTGATATACACACTTCATTACCCTCATCAAGTCGAACTGGGTTAAGATTTGTAGCAGTGTATGTAACCTTTTAACTCCATTTTGGGGAGAAAGACGAATTGGCATCGAGGGATTTCACATTCTTTGTGGCTGTAATTAGAGGTTGATAATACGTGTTTGGGAAGTGGGATTTGTTTGGTTATCTCCCTGTCCCATTTATTATGACGTGAGTGGGAATTTAGGGGCAACATAGGGTGCCTAAAAATTATTTCTTTGGCTTAGGAGTTTTCGATTTCTGGGGCTTCCCTCAGAACTTTTGAAACCGTATCTTTTCTTTGCCGAGTGCTGAGTCTTCTAAGTTGGGGTTGCAACTGTGGAGAGGAGGATGTTGGCCATAATTGGTGGATGCATTTTTGAAGGTACAAGTGGTAGTGCTAGCCAGAGACTGCTTTTCCCTAGCAATTTTTGGTTTAGTAATTGTCAGAATCCATTTGTTGGGTTCCAATACCTAGTGTGGCAGTAGGGTCTATGCACAGTGTTGAGCGTTCGAGGGTGTTTGAAGTTGGTTGGAATGGGGGTGAACATGAACAGGTAGTGTGGTCATGCGTGGAGATGGGTTAGCCATAAAGGAAAAATGGTAGAGCATCATTGGGAAGAAAAGGATTTTGGGAGAGAAGGTTGAGTTGAAGCGGAGTTGGAGGAGGAGGTGGCCCCTTTTATTGGGCGTGTCTAATTTCCTCCTCCCTTCGACATTTTGGATTCATAGTTTTGACACATTACTCATTTCTTGGAGCAGCTGATCAGACTCACCATGATGACCATAATGAGCTCATAAGCTTCATGAGTGATCTATAGCACAATCAATGGATATCAAAGGCAATTATTGGGAGGTGGACCATGGGTCGACCATGGTTAGGGTTTTAGGCAATGCATGCCTAGGGATTGCAGCTAGGAGGAAACCCTAGCTGTACGGATGGAAAAAGGTTTTAGGTTATGGTCAAAACCTAGAGAAAACTCGGAAGCAGTCATTTCATTTGGTTTTTTTTGTGCATTCAGGAAGCCACTTGGGTCATAACGGAGATAAAAACATGGAAGATTATTTTTTCTACTGTCATAGATAGTCTTTGCATCTTCTTGGGGTTTTACCAGGGAATCAAGGAAGATGGTAACAATTATTTTTATCCTTACTCATCTAGATAGGGGACATGGTTAGCTCGAGTGATTATGTCGATCTAGAGCCTAAGCCAAAAGATATCCTATAAGTCAAGGGGCTTGAGCCAACTCAACAAAATCTAGACAAGGTAAGATTACCATCTTGATCTCCAACTGGAAAAATGGGACTCTCGGGGTTAGAGCAAAATCCTGAAAGCAGTTTAGTTTTACTGGAGGTAGGCAACTCATATTCCTCCATTGTAGAAATTTTGGACTTTGACAAAGGTTTGAAGGAGGGCTATTCATATCCAATGAATTCAGCAAAAATTTCCACAGAAAAGTCAGCGGAACTCTTGGTAAGCCCAAAAACCACTATGGAAATTTCTGGATCTGTTGCATATACGGGTGGGCTTTAAGATATAGTCTTGAGTTGTGGAAAATGGGTCAATAAGGGGCTAAAATATTTCTTAACCCAAAACTTTCAAGCTAAAGATAAGGGCTCAAACTAGAGGATTGATAAAATACTAGTAATAATTTTTTCGCTGAAGCAGAGATGTGATGAGGTTCTGGGTAACCCAGAGCAGAAGACAAGTGATACCCATGAACCACTTCTAAAGGTAAAGAAGTATTAAGGTTTTGTAAATCCCCAAGAGTATACAATAGTGGACAGTGGTAGAGGGGTGGATTTTGGTTTCTTGGGGGCAGTAGCGGGGGTTTCGACTCCCCAACCATAAACCAAAGGGCAGCTCGCAGGCAGTGGAGCTATTTTCATACAAGAAGGTTGAACATATGTATTCCTAGGGAAGACACCTGAAGGTTTGAATCCAATATAGGGAGATCATATCCAGTATGAAGTAATTGGTTAGGGGAGAGGACAGTCTTCCAGGTCGAAAAGGAAAAAGGGGAAATGCATAAGAAAGGAGGCAGAAAATCTGAGCTTAGTCCTTGGGGTTGACATACAAATTGATAAGGAAATGGAAGCTTCAGACCTAATTATAGTTGGGAGGGAAAAAGACAGACATTACTCAGCCAACTACATTATGAAATGGATTTCCAAGACTTGGAAGGAGGCACCGAATAATTATTAAAAGGTGATCACCTTGTCTCAGGGGTGGTTTATGGTTAGATTCAACAAAAATTAAGCTCTCGAATGGGTCCTTTAGAGGAATTAGTATTTCGGGATCTAATTGATCCTATTCAAGTGATGGACGCCACTGTTTGATGCTCAAAGAGAAAAGCTCGAGGAAATACCAGTCTGGGTTCGATTACTAGCTCTGCCTCCTTAACTGTGGATGAAATATGTGATTAAGGAAATTAGGAACAAACTAGGGATTTCCTCAAAGCATATATGTCCTTCAGAGAGACCAAGAACAGGAATGTAGCTAGGCTCCTGGTAAATATTGATCCTAGGGAGAGTCTGGCAGAAAAAATTGATCTTCATCTACAGGGATGCACACTCTCAGAACATTGATTATGATGAATTGTCATTTTGTTTCCATAAACATGGACATCTGGCACGAGATTTCCCAATGGGATTTCATAGAAGAAGAATGAAAAGGGAGCACTTATAGATGATGGTCCGAAAATTCCAGAGGAGGAAGAAAAAACTCAAAACTAGGAATCCAGGGAGTTGGGGGATGTTGGTCTGGAACTGATGGAGGTTGAAGACATCCTGATTCTGAACCATGATCACCAAGAAGCAGTGGAGTTCGAGCCATGGCCAAAGGTTCGAGAAGATATTCAAATAATCAACCCTTATCCCCAATGTAAAGGTACTGTTTTTCAACCCATTTCCTCTTTATCCACAACTTTTCTATCCTTACTTGATAATTATCTCGGGCTTGGTCCTTCCAAGCATTTATCTTCAGATATGACTCATTTTTTAAATTTATCTTGTGGGTTATATAGTATCATAACATCTATCCCTTCCCTAAACATCTTTGTGTCATACTCGATTGATTTGGATCCGATACCCTCCTTTGTTCCTCTTTATTTGGCCCCTAATTATAATTTGTGCCCTCAAGACAAGATGAACCTCCCCTCAGCATCCTTATGGGATCTTGGTGTTTTTCATTAACCACCCAAGCCAGGGAAGACTCGAGGTAGAAAATCAAACTTATCTAAGGACCACTTAAAAGTAAAATTGGGCATAGCAGATGGAAAACAACTTTCCTTGAAAGGGGCACTTAGACTAGCGTAATACCCTGTGGTGGTTACCAAATGATTGTATTATCCTTCAACTATAGAGGGTTTTATAGCACCCGTGAGAAGTTAACATTGAAATATATTTTCAGAAGTTTGTATCCTGATGTTATTATGCTTCAAGAAACTCTGGAAAATGGTGAAGTTGTCCTGACATCTCGCAACAAAATGTTGTCAGGCTGGACATTTTTGGTTTCTGATGCAAAGGTCTAGGGGTTTATCTATAGGGTTTAAAGACAACAACCTCAAGATTTTAAACTCTTGGGGCTCAAAACTAGTTTTGGGTGCCAAAGTATTTTCCTCAGAACTTTGTAAGGACCTATCATTTATCGATATATATGGGCCTTGCCATGACAGGGTAGTTTTATGGAATTCTCTTTTATCAAAACCTTTCATGAATGTTATGAATTTGGTGGTGGGAGGGGATTTCTATTTCTCTTTGGGAGTGTTTGAAACTTGGGGGGCTCAAGCACAAGTTGATCCCCTGGCAGATTTATTTATGAATAAATTGATGGACTATAAGCTTATTGATGTCAACTTATTAAAAATAGACCAACTTGGAGAAATAGGTGCTCTGGTGAGGCTAAGGTGGCAAAGTGACTGGATTTTTTTCTATTGAATGAAGACCTTATATAAACAAAATTTGACTTTTTAGAAAATGGGTAGGGATGGGTGGTGATTCAGACCACTTTCCCATCTTCCTGGAGTTGAAGGGGACAAGTAGGAAGCCTAGATCCCCTTTCAAATTCAATTAATCCTGGATCAAAGAAACCAGTTTCAACGAGTTGGTAAAGGATACTTGGGTCCCTTTAGTCCTTGGCTGAAATCAATAATTTTCTCATCAATTTATGGAAAATCTCAAAAGAATGAAGCAGAATACTATTCTTTGGGAAAAGGAAAAATGGATAAGGGAAGATGCATAATTAAAAATCACTGAGGAATCCCTTGATAAATTGGAATGCTCGGATGGAGATCGTTATCAGACTGAAGAAACAAAGGAAATGATAAAGAAGTTGGAACATAAAAAAAAAGACACCAAAAGATAAAGAAGACCAGTGGAGACTCAAAAGAAGAGAGATTTAGCTATCCTCACGGGACGAAAACTCTAAGTTTTTGAAAAATTATGCAAGGGGAAGGAAAAATATAAACACTATCCGGTAAATACAAAAAGAGGATGGAAGCACATCTAAAACATACCATGAGCTTGCATCCCTAGTGAGAGACCCCTTCAAAACAATCTTTAGAGAGTTTGATCAATCAACGATAACAGAAGTCATCCAAGTCACCTAACATTTCCCTAGATATGCAAATGAGGAAAAAAATTAAATTCATATGGCTCCAGTTACGAAAGGAGAAGTCAAAGGAGTCTTAAAATCCATGCAAAAGATAAGATTTTGGGGCGGGATGGATGGACAACGGAATTCTTCCAACATTTTTTTGAGAGTCTTGGAGATGAGCTTACCTAGGTGGTGGAGGAATCCAAAGTAAAAGGCCAGGTTTATGAACCTTTCAACACTAATTTTTTTGCTCTAATTCCAAAAAATGATGACCCAAAATCGTTTGAGGAATTCAAACCAGTCTCTCTCTGTAACTATATCTACAAAATAATTGCAAAGATCATGGTTGTTTGGTTAAAACCGATCCTCTCAAAAAATGTTTCTAGGGAACAATTTGGCTTTCTCGATGGCAGAAAAATTCATGAAACTATAAAGGTAGCTCGGGAATCAATGCATAGCATAAAAAAAAAGAAAAAGGAAAGGATTAATAGTTAAAATTGACTTATCAAAGGCCTATGAAAGAATAAGTTGGATCGATCTTAGTACCTTTCTTACTCATCTGTGGTTTGACATCGATTTTATCAATTGGAATATGGGATGCATTAAAAATTATAGTTTTGCAGTCCTAATTAATGGAGCGACATCCCCCTTTTTTCACAATCAGAGAGGGCCCAAACAGGGATGCCCCCTATCACCCCTCCTCTTCCTTTTAGTGGATGAAGATTTGAGCCAGTTAATTCTCACAACAAAATGTAGAGGAGATTTAAAATGAATTGAAGTAGCCACAAACCAATTTGTAACACATCTTATGTTTCTAGATGATATCCTTCTCTTTAGCGATGGATCTAGAGGTGATATTCAACAGCTGAAAGCCTCACTTGACATGTTCCTCAAAGCTACAGGCATGTGCATAAATGAAAATAAATCATCTCTATTTCATGAAGGTTTATATTTGGATGAAATTAGTAGAATTCATACTTATATTCCCTTTGAAGATAAGCCTATGAAGGAAAAATTCAAATATTTAGGTTTCAACCTCAAGCAGGATTCATATAAAAAACATGATTGGATGTGGTTGCTAGCCAAAATAGAAAAACGAATTAAACACTGGAGCTATAAATGGCTCTCGAGAGCTGGAAGATTAGTTCTGATCAAATCAATTCTAATTTCAATTATGGTCTCCTGGCTTTCCCTTACCTGGGTCCCCAAAGGAATCCTTGACTAGATCAGGAAAATATGTGGTCGATTTTTATGGGTTGGTGCAAAGGAAGAAGCAACACTGTATCTTGGGGCAAGATTGCTCTCCCAAAAGTATGGGGAGGATGGGGAATCAAGGACCTCCCTCTATTTGCAAAATATCTTGTTGCAAAATTAGGGTGGCATATCTTATCAATGGATAATATTTGGACTGTGGTAGTCAAAATAAAATATATTGGTCCCATTCCTTTGGAGGAATGGGTTTGTAGGATAGACAAAAAATATCAAAATGCATCGGTCATCTAGAAAGCCACAATGGATTCCTTTGGGATTATAGAAGACGGATTCACGTGGCACATTAGGAATGGAGAGAAGGTCAGAATTTGGGTTGATCCATGGGTAGGATGCAACGAAGCATATGAGCTCCCTAGAGACTTAATTTAATTTCTCAACAACCAAGGGATTTTGTTCTTGAATCAGGTGGCAGATGTAGAAGCCTCCATTTTGTGGCACCAGGGATGGAAATCATCTGGTGGCCTTCACTTAGAACCACAATGGGGTGTTGTGTGGGAGAATTACACCAAATAACTGCAATGATATCAGGTTAGGATAAGGGACTGATCAGATGACCTCAAATGGGTCCATGCGCTTATAGGTAAATACTCCCCCAAATTTAGATACCTCTTCGAAATGAACAAGAAGGTACAGGGGGATGAGACATGGTGGTGGAAACTGAAATTCCCTACAAAGTAAAAAATTGTTTTTTTGGTGCATACTAAGAAATAAGGTGCCAACTTTGGATAACCTACAAAAAAGAAACAAAAAAGGCCCAAGCTAGTGCATCCTTTGCAAAAACTCTGAAGAAACAATTAACCATATGTTCTTATGTTTCCATTTCACTTTAAAAATTTGGGAGACCACTCTAAGATCTCTGGGAGTTAGTAAAATCTGGAGAGGAGCAAACTTAGTTGAGGCTTGGAAAAGTTGGTGGAAATCGGCACAGGATGAAAATTTGAGAAATATCCCACCAATAATCGCATGGGGAATATGGATGGCCAGAAACAAAGGTATATTTGGTGATATTCATTTGTCCCCTTCAATTATTACAATTGAGTGTGATGTTATTTGCTCTCTCCTTCCAACCTCATCAGTGCCCTCAGTTCCTCAAATTATCAGAGAGGAACGAATAAACCCACAAATTATGTGGGCCTATTTCGATGGAGCATCTGATGCTCAGGTTTGGTCATTCATATCAATAGTCAAAGAAATCTAAAAGCTTCAGTTGGCCTTGGAACTAGAAAAAACAAATATGCAAAATTCTTCTCTTTGAAATTATTATTGTGTTGGATCCCGGAAATTGGGATTTCTTCAGTACAAATATTTGGTGACTCCTTAAATGTGATAAATTGGTTTAATGATCATTAGAGATGTGAAAACCACACTTTGATTCCTCTCGTTGATGAAAATTTTCAAATAAAACAGGGATTTGACTTCATTTTTGTGTGCCACATATACAAGGAATGAAACTCCGAGGCATACATCCTTTCTAAGGAGGGTATTCAACAGGTTCTAGGCAGATGGAATATAGGAGAGATTGAAGAAGGAAGGATTTGGGGATAATATCAACAACCTTTCAATACTTTATCTAGTTATGCTTTATCAAAGAGCTTATGATTATGTTTCTTTGTTTCAGGGTTATTGGATGTAGGGATACCATGTTTTATCTATATATTTTACAATTTTTGTATACTGCTAATACTGTTGTTTTTTGACTACGGATACACATGCTACAAACATTATTATTTTTTTGAACACTAAAACTATGGATTGTTTTCTCAATGTTGTTTTTTTGTGATTTTGCACATTTTTTAGTATTATATATGCTCATGGTAAATGTTTTCATTGACTACTCAGCCACTCCGCGTCTATCTTTTTTTAATCACACAAAGGAAAAAATGCTTCGAGCATCTACAATGTAACTTTTTATCTCCTTAATAAAAAGTTTGATTTTTTGCGAAAAATAAAATAAAATTAAAAATTAAAAAAATAAAAATAATAAAAAAATTAAAAATAAATATCAATGTACACATGTAAGACCAATTAACTTCATTTCAATGGGATCAGAGGAGAATGTCAGAGTGATTGGAGCACTTGGAAGAGAGATTGACTCAAGTAGAATATCATGTGCATGGCAAACTTTGGCCTCTAGAGTTGTGGGATAATGCATTGGATAATCTAGATCCAACTCACCCTCTTGTTCCTTAATGTCAGTTGGTAGTTTCTTGATCTTAGGAGTATTTTGGGCCTTTTGGTCTTTAGGTTTTTGGATCCTCTGTAGGTTTTGGCAATTTGTAATAAGTTTTTGTGCTTCTCTCTGGCCAAAAAAATCCAATGAGATTGAGGGCCGAAAAAATAGTGACATCTCGACACTTATGTTGTAATCTTTGCATGATGTAATAGAGGTTTTTTTGACAAAAATAAATAAATAAATTAATGTCCTAGTTATATAATAAAAATAGAAATTTATCACTCTATAAACCACCAATAAATTATTTAAATAATATTATTTTTTAATAACAATAATATATCAATCCTAGCTTTATCAATTTATATTTATAATAACTTTATCAAGTTATATTGAATTACAATAAATTTACCACTTAAATAAAAGAATGTGTATACTCCATCCTTTCCCAATACCGTCCCATGTTATACATTAACATAAAAGATTCCATTATTTGCCTCACATACCGTACCATGTTATACACAACAGCATAAAAACTTGTCATCTTAGTCGATGAGCAACAGTTACCCTAATGTCCCACCATCCATGACCCACCCATGTCCACAAGTCAAACACCCAATCTGTCCACTCTACATACTCACATAGCAGAGACGAGCAGTTGGTGCCGTTACTTGCGCTTTGAATTGCAGTAGTCCTTTACTGGGAATATCCACTTATATATTCACACCCTACTTATGCCCTTTCATTGGCCATAGGGTTCAACCGCTTTGGAATATTCCCTTCGCTAAGTAGATTCGATAGCAGTTTCATAAGTCCACCAGCGGTTGCTTGGCATCAACTTCCCAGAACGTCTGTGTGGGGGATGGATAACTTTCCTTTCATTCCAACCATTTCACCCACCTTTTCTCAATAAAAAATTCGCTCGCTCGACGAACTCAAGCCCATAATTCGACCGACCGTTGCTGCGGGTCAACTTCCGTCTGTATCTCTGTCTCTGTTTGTGTCCCCGATGAATACCTGTCCACTTGTACCCAATTTTCCGTTCATTCAACTGGCCCCTCTTTTGGGCTCCGAAGTTTCAGAGACTCGTGTCTGAAGGTTCCGAATTCCTCACCTGATTAATAGACCATAGAGGAATTGACACGTCCATACTATGCTGTCAGTTTTCTATTTGCTATTGCATCTCTTTCAGAGACTCGTGTCTGAAGGTTCCGAATTCCTCACCTGATTAATAGACCATAGAGGAATTGACACGTCCATACTATGCTGTCAGTTTTCTATTTGCTATTGCATCTCGGATATTATTGTTTTCGACCAACTTTATCCGTAACAGCCCACCCTTTTCACTATAAAAACATGCCCCTAGTGAAGCGAAGAAGCACACATTCGTGTTCTGCAAATTGATTTTTCCCCAAGAGATTATTGAATTCTAGCAGACATACTATCTATTCTCCTCTTCTCACCATGAATCCAGAAATTTCTCCTGTAAATCAGCTCTTCGGTGCAAAGGCTGCGGCGGCCAAGAAGAAATGCAGAGCCTACGTGACTTTCTTGGCGGGATGTGGCGACTATGTCAAAGGTGCCGTCGGTCTTGCAAAGGGTCTCCGCAAGGCAAAGAGCGCATATCCTCTCGTTGTTGCTGTGTTGCCCGATGTTCCAGAGGATCATCGCTTGCAATTGCGAAGGCAGGGTTGTATTGTTCGCCAGATTCAACCCATCCATCCCCCGGATAATCAAGTGCAATTTTCAATGCCTTACTATGTCCTCAACTACTCCAAACTCCGTATTTGGGAGGTATTTTCATTTCTTGCAAATTTTGATGCATGCATAGATTTTAACAACAATAGCTTTCCTAAATACCAGAATATAGTTAGTTATTAATAACAATCTTGTTTTGTTTTGTTTTGAGTGATGGGCAGTTTGAGGAGTACAGCAAGATGGTATATCTCGACGCAGACATCCAAGTTTTTGACAACATTGACCATCTATTTGATATGCCCGATGGATATTTCTATGCGGTCATGGATTGCTTCTGCGAGAAGACTTGGAGTCACACTCCGCAGTATAAGATCGGATACTGCCAGCAGTGTCCAGACAAGGTGTCATGGCCCATCGAATTAGGGCAACGGCCCTCTCCATACTTCAACGCTGGAATGTTTGTTTTTGAGCCGAGTCAGCTGACCTTCGACTCCCTTTTGGAAACTCTGATGGCCACTGTGCCAACGCCCTTCGCAGAACAGGTCTGGATCTGTTCTTGATTTCAGTCTGGATATCATGTACATTTTTGTTTGATTTACGAGATCTAATTTTGATTAAATTTCTAGGATTTCTTGAACATGTTTTTTGAGAAGATATACAAACCCATCCCTCTGGTGTACAATCTGGTTCTAGCCATGATGTGGCGGCATCCCCAGAACGTGGACTTGGACACGGTCAAAGTTGTTCACTACTGTGCTGCTGTAAGCTAATTTCTTTTCACTCCAAAGTTTCGTTCGATAGAAACAATATGATTTATATATGAAAGACCAGATAGGTGTTCTGAGCTAACAGGGTTATATTGTGCATGTGCAGGGATCGAAGCCGTGGAGGTACAGTGGGGAGGAGGAAAATATGGAGAGGGAAGATATAAAGATGTTGGTGCACAAATGGTGGGACATATACAACGACCCCTCCCTCGATCAGTTGGGATCAGGAGACACTGCAATTTCAGAGGTGGACAGAAAATCAAATGATCTGCAACGAGTGTCTGCTAAATCATTCCTCAATGCGATGCCAACAAACCCCAACATAATGCCTGCACCGCCTGCAGCTTAAGAGATTTCAAATTTCCAGAATCCGTCTGTAGATGTGTATATATTATAATGCACCCCCGGAAGAGGTGGGGACAATTTGAATATTATACGGAAGATCATACTGTGTATTGTCAAAGATCGACGATTTTGATGTCGCGCAACTTGCGCTGACTATTATTGATTGTAAATTAATTCAATTAATATTTGTAAATATACAAATTGTCATTCGTATGATTCCATGTCCATGGTTACTCTTTTATTTTATCCATTTGAGAATTCTTTTTTTTTATTCGTACATCAACGAAAACATTAAACTATTATGAATTAATATAAAACTTACAAAACTTGTGATGGCACTGACTTTTTTCGATTTACGAGCTGCAAAAAATCTTCATATTAAAAGGATGTAAATGAATGTAATTTAGGTAGTTTGGAGAGTTTCATGTTTCATTGACATGATGTTCTTTTGTGAGCTATCTTTGTATTGTTTCATTGTGAGCTATCTTTATAATAATAATTGTCTTCATTGATTTTGTAAGAAACAGTAGAAAGAGAAATAAAAAATTTGAAAAAAAACACACCTTTGTTCACACATTGAGCTAGCTTTTTACCAATAAGATAAAGAAAAGGAAAATTTAAGCGGACTTTCTCACTAAATATATTTTAAAATAAATCAAAATTAAAAATGTTTTCGCATTATATGATAGACTTGCAGTTTGATATTTATGTATTTATGTTGAAATATATTTCTGTAAAAGTCTTTATAGACAAAAAGGATTTTCATACATTCAACCAGGTTTTATTTGCATGTTTTTGGATTATAAGAATGTAATATATTTTAAATAAATGTATAAGGGTTTTGTTTTCATTAAATTAAGTCCAACTAAGCTAGCATAGAATGAATCTTAACCTATTATTAGGGCAGGCAACAAATAAAGAGGTAATCAACGGAACAGTCCCATAAAGCAGGTAAGCAAGAAAAACATACATATTAAGAAGTTTATTACTAGTTATCAATTAGATGTTTTTGATTTACCATTTAGTCAATTAGACAAGGAATGTCGAGATGAGAAAGCACCTAATATCAAATCCAGACCTAGTTATTCTTCCGTTAATCAATTCAATGAAAAACACCTTATTCCTTAAGGGTCTTTCCTCAACCAGTGCCCAAATCTGTCTGACGAATAGAGTATGACCTACCGAACCTTATTATATACATGAACCCAGTAATATGTGTATTATTTCATGGATAAAAATATATATAGAGTTGGTTATATTTATTGTTTGTTTTGAAGAAATCATATTAATAAAGTAATAATACAGTTTTAGTTTATACAAACATTTTAAATTGGATGACAAAAATGAAAAGATAATTAATTATTTATCTATTTACATATGTCGTAGTCTAAAAAATTCACAGAATAATCCAGAAATTTCAGTAAGATTATGAATTCCGGCAAAGGTTTTTGAAAATCTAGGTTACACTGGTTAAAATTCAGTAGTTTGGGTGGCCTAAGGGTTTTTAATGGTGCTTAATCCATTTTCATCATCAAAAATTATGTTGCATCAATAGACAACTCCATTACATATTACTATCTAACCTACTTATGAATGTAGCATGGTTGCTATCACTATTTATATAAAATTCTAAGAGAGAAAAACATCTACTTAGATGGTGAATCAACTTGAATGGCGTCAAGGTAAGCATTCACTTCTTCGGAGCTTGAAAACTCTAGGTTTGCTAAATTCTTCACCATTATGGAGTGAATTTCCTTGTTTCCGTTTGCATCTCATCGATGCAAACTAGGATTTCCTACTGAGTTTTAAAGTGTTCCACCAAAAATTTTCTCACAATAGCTTTCAATTTCCAATAAATATCAATGGTTTTCTTGCATCAAGTTTGTCTGGTCCTAGTGTTCCTAGTATCTTATATCCAACCCCCAACTTCCTCCTCCACATCGTTAGTAATAAATTTTAATTCAATCATAGCCTCCCTCTCATCCTCCCAAATCTCTACCCTAATTTCAGGAATGAAGTGCACATAAATATTTATTGAATGTTCAACAACGAATTGGGCTTGTGAGATGGAGGGGAGAGAGTCCTTTATTATTCCCCTCCAACTTCCAAGGTGGCTCAGTTTGACCATGTAAGAGGGAGAAAAAGAAAAAGATGTAAGATTAAGCCTTAGACAACACTCTGAGATGAAGGAAAATCCTTATAGTTGGAGAAAAGGCTTAACATATTCAGGGAAATAGAAGGGATTGCAGTAGAGATTGCTCATAATTCTAGAAGTAGAGATTGCTTTTTTGTTAAGCCCTATATAATTCCAATGTTAACCCAAAAACCCCTTATTAAGCCATAGATATTGAGTGATTACATTTTCATTGTTATATTGTTATGTGGGATAGAACCCCGCATTGCCCCATTTATTATAATTGTACCCCTTATCTCCTATATGTTGAAATTTGCAACAAGAAACAGTGAAATTGGCATCTAGAAACAACATCCAGAAAATGGCATCGAGAAATGGTTACCATGCAAGGATTTTGATATAATCATTTCTTAATTGAATTAGAAGAAATGTGTGTCAAATTTATCTATCCCTTAAATAAATTGGACAATAAATTGTAATCTTATCTCATAATGACTTGCAATAGTTAACTGAGTGTGATCGGACTTGGTTACCTCATGAAATTCGAGTTGAGGGTGGTTGGTGAGGCATGTAGAGTGATTCTATTTGTTTTAGAGTCCAAGTTGCAGTTAGTGTATTATTTTAATGCATGAAAAATCAATTAACTCAATTAAGTGATTTCAAGTCAGTCTAACTAGTTGTAACTCATTGTTGCACTAGTGAGAGGTCAAGTGAATTAAATCAGATTTAATTCACATGCAGTGATCTGTCAAGTGACTGATGATTTAATATTAATAGTTGAATCCATGTCAGTTCTAATGAAGACCCAATTGAGACAGAGGCTAAAGGGAAGTTATCTATCAATTGTATTTATAGAAAATTGCCCGGGCACAATTATATACACCATAGGATGCCCATGATGTATTGCGTAGTCAAGGAAGGTTGATTATCCTATTTAATAGGGATTAATTTCCTAGGTATTGCATGAGAAAGGCTGGACTAAGGAGGGGCTGAGAATTGGCTAAGTGTTAGTCAATTTTGCCTAAGAATTACTAGACGGTATTGAGCAGGATCATGGTGAGACGATTGGTAGAGTACAAGTTTTTCTCAGTGTGAGAAATAATTGTATTGTTTCATGATTCCTTGACTATGTACAATATATGATAGAGGGGTTTTGAGAAGGTGCTTTCCCCATATACATCTTGTGGTGTGTGATTGATAATTTCCTTTCTCTTACTTGCATGTGATTGAGCTACCATGTTTTATATTTTGCAAATATTGTAGAAGGATTCAATATCTTATTTTAGTACATTACATGATCGGATTGAATCCATTGATATAATTTTCTGCATGGTATCAGAGCGTCAGGAATCACAATAGTGGAGAAGAAATTGAGTTTGTGTTGAACGATATTCAAATTTGCAGATACTTTCTTTGGAGCTAGAAGTAGATCAAGATCTCTTTCAATGGCTTGAGATTCAAATATGCCCTCGAGGGAAGCTTGAACTATATTGCATGGTATTAGAGTAGGAATTTTTTGGGCAGCGAGTTTGTAGAGAATATTTGAAACTTTTAAAGAATTTTTTTCAAAAACAAATAGCATGTTTGGATTCTTTGCGAAAAAATACCCAAATTGAAAAAGAAAATCGATCGAATCAGAGTTCAGATGAGGTAGACATCGTCGATTTAAAATCAGCTCCCTTTTTTTAGAAAATTTTGCGACAACGAGAGAATTACAATGTGCGCGAGTCAGAAAAAGAAAAAATTCCAAGGGAAAGACGTCCCAATGCAAAGAGGGCAATAGAGACTTGTCCAAGATCAGATGTTTTCACTGTCATGAGCATGACAACTATGCTTCGAATTGTCCATGGAAGAAGGCAAGAAAGAAGGAGCCTGCAGTTGCAGCGAGTGAAGAATTGGCTTCACAGTTCGAGCTTGATTTTACTCTCATTGGATGCATGGCCAACACTGCAATGGGATGCATGTGTATTTAGACAGAAGTGCCTCGTTCCATATGACGGGGAATAAAGATCTCTTCAGTGACTTGGAGGAGAAGGACCTCCAACAAAACATAGATTTTGGAGATGACGGGAGGTATAACACGATCGACATAGGTACAATTACCGTTTAGAGGGAGTATGGATCCCCTCTCAGACTAGGAGATGTTTTGTATGTTCCATGCCTAAGGAAGAATCTTGTCTTCGTAGAGGTATTGGAAGACTGTGGTTATGACGTGATGTTTAGAAAAGGAAAGGTGTTCCTTAAACACATAGCCACGGGATAGGTGAAACAAATCGGTTCAAGAGTCAAGAACCTGTATACTCTTGAGGTTGAGGATGCATGTAAATCTTTGCGGAGTAAAGAAATGGTTAATGAATTGGTGTTTGAGATGGAGCAATTATCTCTCAACATGCAACCTCAGAAGTAGTATCAGAAGGTTGTGGAGAAGCCACAATTAGAGAAGCAGAGAGGAGACCAAGTGGATGAGTCCACTCAAGCAGAGACCTCCAAGAGGGAGAAATTTCAGGCCATATGGGCAGAGGGAGTACATGCAGCTATACCTCCAGGTGTGAGGTGGGGCGATGTGTAGATATGATCCCAAGAAGAAATTTGGGCAGGGTCCATTGAGATAGTGTGTCTCATGGATCGAACCGAGATATGAGGAGCCCACAATATAGCAGTAGAAGAAAGGACTGGTTAGATTGATGTAGTCAGATGTTAGGAAGAAAAAAATCAGAGTGACAGATGTCGGATACTAGAGTGCAGATCAAACTTGGCAGCAGTGCAGAGTGCATGGATGCAGATGTCAGCAACACAGAGAGTCCAGTAGAAATGTGTAGTAGGATCAAATAGTCATAAGACTTTGATGATAGATGCATTATACTGATTTAGTTGTTTGGAGGCTATTCAATTTCAGGAGAGTTGCATGTGTGAACAACACTAGGAAGTGTTGCATGCAGAACATTCCAAAGGCACTAGATCAGGACAGATTGATTGCTTTCTTGTTGAGAGGGAGTGTTGAAATTTGCAACAAGAAATGGTGAAATTGGAATCCAGAAACAACTACCATGCGAAGCTTTTGATTTAATTATTTCTTAATTAAATTAGAAGAAATGTGTGTCAAATTTATTTTTCCCTTAAATAAATTGGACAATAAATTGTAATCTTATCTCAAAATCACATGTAATAGTTAACTGAGTGTGATAGACTCAGTTAGCTCATGAAATTAGAGTTGATGGTGGTTGGTGAGGCATGTAGAGTGATTCCATTTGTTTTAGAGTCCAAGTTTCAGTTAGTGTATTATTTTAATGCATGAGAAATCAGTTAACTCAATTAAGTGAGTTAAAGTTAGTCTAACTAGTTGTAATTGATTGTTGCACTAGCGATAGGTCAAGTGAATTAAATCATATTTAATTCACATGCAATGATCTTTCAAGTGACTGATGATTTAATATAAATAGTTGCATGCATGTTAGTCCTGATGAAGACCCAGTTGAGACAAAGGTTAAAGGGAAGTTATCTATCAGTTGTATTTATAGCAAATTGCCTGGGCGAAATTATACACACCATAGGATGCCCATGATGTATTTCGTAGTCAAGGAAGGTTGATTATCCTATTTAATAGGGATTAATTGCCTAGGGATTGTGTGAGAAAGGCTGGGCTAAGGAGGGGTTGAGAATTGGCTATGTGTTGGTCAATTTTTCCTAATAATTGATAGAGATTTTTGAGAAGGATCAGAGTTAGACGATCAGTAGAGTGCAAGATTTTCTCGATGTGAGAAACCATTGTATTTTTTCATGATTTTTTGACTATGTACAATATATGATAGAGGGGTATTGAGCAGGTGCTTTCCCCGAATAAATCTTGTGTTGTGTGATTTAATATTTCCTTTCTCTTACTTGCATGTGATTGAGCGATCATGTTTTATATTATGCAAATATTGTAGAAGGATTCAATATCTTATTTTAGTACATTACATGATCATATTTAATCCATTGATATAATTTTCTACACTATATATATGTGAAGGAGACTTAGTGTTAGGGTCAGAATCACTGTATTTATTATAAAAGGAGGTTTTCCCCTCAAGTTGTATTTTAATTATTAGTTTCTTATCATTTTTAAGGTGCAAGGATCATACCATTTGGTATCAGATCTCTTGGTCCTAGATTTTCACTGCTTCAAACAAGTCTTCGTGTAATTTTAACTACAATTATTTTTTCCCTTGAAGGTTTCAAATGGTGGAACTTGAAAAATATTGAAAAGATATATAAAAAAATATATGGCTCAATTTCTAGATCTTGGTCCGCTATATTTTCAGAGATATGGTCCAAGGAATTTCGGGTTTCTGAATGCTCCTAAATTTTGTCTCAAATAGGCCAGTTCAACATTTTCACTTTAACATTTTTTTAAGGCTTCAAATCGTGAAAATTTGACAGTTAAGGAAAAATTGTGGTGAACATCTAGTCCAATTTACACACCTTGTTTCACCATATTTTCGAAGATATGCTCCAAGGAAGTTATGGCTTCTATATGCTCCATAAATCAGTTTCAAATAGGTTATTTTTGAATTAGTGTTACAATTTTTTTCTGTAAGCCTTCATAAAGTGAAACTTGGACCATACTAAGGAGAAATCTTGGGAAATTGATGCTTCCATTTTTAAAAATTTGGTTTGCTATACTTTTGGATTTATATGCTATGGAAGTTAGTGTTTGTGAACAATCATGAAATCAATTTTAAATAGAACAGCTTGGTATTTTTCTTTATCAAATAGGTTATTCTGGAATTTGCGTTATAATTTTTTTTGTAAGGCTTAATAAAGTGAAACTTGGACCATACTAAGGAGAAATTTGGGGAAATTGATGTTTCCATTTTTTAAAAATTTGGTTTGCTATACTTTTGGATTTAAATGCAATGGAAGTTAGGGTTTGTGAACAATCATGAAATAAATTTTAAATAGAAAAACTTCATATTGTGTATATTTTTTTTCCAAGGAAATATTCATGAAGATCCACTTGAAGGGATCACATCCTATCGACTTATCAGCAAAGCCTAACCCCGAGGACACCGAGGAGAATTGACCCCGTGACCTGGGCCATTATCAAGGTTCTTTTAACAATGGAAAGTCGACTAATTGAACTAACCCTTAGGGATATCTGGAAATTTTTCATACTGTGAAATATTCAAGAATTTATAGAGACATGTAGAAGTACCTCAAATACACAATTCATAGTTATATTTTAATAATTGGACATGTGGAATATTAAACAAGTTTTCTCATGGGAAGAGGCCAAAAAATCAATTTTTTTTTAGAAAATTACTATAACTTTAAGTTTGCACATGAAATTTAGTTCACACCTATGGAATTGAAGAAACTACATATCAGAGTATTAAAGAACAAATTTGCAGATCCAGAAGGGCTCAAATCTCAGAGATATATCAATAAAAATTCATACATTATGATATTATCTAAATTAAGGTACACAATTTACTAGTGAACTAATTGTTCTTTAGAAGGTACCCTTTTTTTGGTGGTAATAAAGAGGAGGGATATTATTATTTTCCAACATGCCTCCAAAGAAATCTACGACACCAATTAAATCTACAAAAGTCCCATCCTTGACTCATGAAGAAAGTGAAGACTTACAATTTATGTTATCTCAATGAGAGAAGAAAGTTAATGAAATGGATAGTAGTATGTTGAAAAATATGGATTTCTCAGGTTCTCAAGAAAAGCTTAAAATAAAAATGGAAAAGAAGATGAATGAAAATAAGGAAGGAGAAGAAAATAAGCTGAATGAAAATAAGGAACAAACACAAAAATCCATGATTTGCGTAGAAAATATTCTCTTGGAGAGGTTTCCTAAAAGGAATGTGGAGATCCAAGAAAATCATGATTATAACGAGAAGCATGTTGTTGAGAATAATCTCATATGGGGAGTATGCCATCACATTTGGAGAGAAAAAATTTTGTATCACAAAACCATAATCACGATTTTTCAATCCAAGATCCACATCATCAAGGCTTCAAGTTAGTACCATGGAACTACTACATTTTGAAGATTGATATGAGGAAATTTTATGGTAATGATCCTGTAACATGGATATTTAAAATGGAGGAATACTTTGATATACACTAAGTGGCATCCTTACAAAAGGTAAATATTGCATTCATGTTTTTAGAACAAGACCAACATGTATGGTATCAATGAATTTGTGAAAGAAAAAATGATTATGTTATATCTTAGTCCATTTTTACAGAGGAAATGATGGCACATTATAGGGATATTAAGAGAAACACATTGTTTAGTCAATTGGTAAATCTTTGACAAAAAGGTTCAGTTATAGAGCACATTCAACAATTCCAAAAGTTAAGTCCCAGAGTAATGAATATTTCAGGGGATAACTTGCTAGACCTATTTATGGGAACTTTAAAGGAAAACATCCAACATGAGGTGTGTCTCTTTGAACCTAAATCTCTAGAGATTGCTTTCAACTTGGAAAGGAAAGTTGAAAGTAAAAACATGGCCACTAGAAAATTGGTCACTAATAATTGTAGAAAAAATCATGCTCCCTTTGTTAAATTGACAATGTTGACTCCTTGACAAATGGATGAAACAAGAGAAAAAGGACTATGTTTCAATTGTGATAGAAAGTATATTAAAGGGAATAAATATTGTGAGAAGATATTATTCTACATAGACTGTGAATATGAAGAAGATCAAGAAGTGGAACTTCAGAAGATCTAGAGCTAGAAGATACTACTCCAAAAATCTCTTGTCATGCATTGGTCGACATCATTACTCCACAAGCCCTTAATATAGAAGAATATATCAAAATCCAAAGGATAACAATGTTGATTGATTTGGGTAGTACCCATAACTTCATCAATTACAAATTGGAAGAACTTCTTACTTGCTTTGTATATCCAACACTAGAATTTCAAGTGATGATTGGATATGGAGGTAGCATAAATTGTTCATGGAAGTTCAATAATATTAAGTTGAATATGATGGAGAATTTATGGGTTAGTATCCTGAGTTTAAAATCTAAATGGATGGTGTTAATGTTGTGTTAGTGGTTTAATGGTTACAATCATTGGGAACATCGACCCTTATTTTCTAAGATATTTTCATAATATTGTTCTTAGAAGGAAAATAAATTGAGCTTAGTTGTATCCAAGAGAAACCCAATGAAGTAATAATCTCTAACAACATGAAAAAATTACTAAAAAAAGAACAAAAATGTGTATTTTTGCAATTGTGTTCATTATACGTTCAAATATATTTACCCTCTACTCTAGTGGATATTCAAAAAGTCATCAACAATCATGTTAAGGTATTTTGAGAAATTCCTAAAGGTCCTCCACCTATCCAAGATTATGACCATGTTGTTCATTTTCAATATGGAAGTGTACCACATAGCATTAATCCTTACAGATGTCCACATGCTCAAAAGAGTGATATTGAACATATTATTCAAGAAATTTTAGAGATGGCATCATTCAACCTATCTAGAGTGCTTTCTCTTCACCAATGGTGATGGTTATAAAAAATGATGGTTCGTGGCATATGTCTCTAGACTATAGAAAACTAAACAAAAGGAAATCTAAGATAAGTTTCATATTCATTTCATTAATGAATTGTTAGATGAATTGCATCAAGAAATTTTATTTTCTAAGTTGAATTTTCATTCTGGGTATCATCAAATTAGAATGAGCATGATGAAATTCCCAAAAAAACCTTTAGAACACATGAAGGTCATTATGAATTTTTGGTTATGCCATTTGGACTTAAAAATTCACCTTCAACATTTCAAAACTTGATGAAATTTTTTTTTGAACCCTTCCTCATAAAACTCGTGCTATTTTTTTATGACATATTAATTTACAACAAAGCATAGGAAGAGCATGTACGATATGTTGGTAGGGTCTTGACACTACCGGAAGAGGAACAACTATATGAAAATCCTTACATGTGTGCCTTTAGGGTTCAAGAAGTAAAATATTTGGGTCATATTGTATCACATGATGGTGTCAAGGAGGATCATAAAAAAATCAAATATATGAGGGAATGACCAATCCCTAATACCTTGAAGAAACTCAGAGGATGCTTAGGATTTAAAATATATTATCACAATTTTTTAAGAATTATTTCCAAATAGCAACACCTCCAACAACTTTATTGAATAAGGAAGCATTTTCTTGGACTAAAGAATCAAACAAAGTGTTTAAATAAATTAAATATGATATGTGTATGATTCCCATCACTTGGAAAAACATGGCTTCACAAAAGTATTCATTGTGGAGTATGATTCCTCAAGACATGACAATGGTGTAACTTTGATGCGAGAAGGAGGGCCCTCTTTCCTTTGAAAGTAGTGAAATTAAAGGAAAGAACTTACTGAAACTCATCTATGAAAAATAAATGTTGGCCATATTACATGTAGTTAGGAAATGTTGTCCATACCTAATAGGAAGACACTTCAAAGTAAAAATAGATCATGATACTCTAAAGTGTAGCTTGGAGGAAAGACCATATTCAGAAGAGAAACAAAAATGAGTCACAAATATGTTGGGTTATGACTTTTAAATTATCTACAAAGAGTGAAAAAAAAATATTGTGGAAGATGCACTCTCAAGGAAAGAGGATGATACAAATTGTTTACTATGCACTATTTCCATTCCACAATCTAACTAGGTGGAAGAAGAAAGAATAGAATGGAAACAAGGTTAGAATATATGTAAGATCATTAAATAGCTACAGGAGGACCCTAATGGCGTAGAAAATTTACATGGAAAATTTAATTTTTATGGTATCGATATTTCTTATAATTATGTAAAAATTATCAACTAAAATATAAGGTCTTATTGGAATTAAACACTTCTCCTATAGAAGCTTGGATATTCAAGGTTCTTAAATACACACCATAGGCTCAAGAAATATTTTTTTAGGAAGGTCTTAAAGCATATTGATATGCCTCCCAAATAGGTAAACATAAGGCCCATATAACCACTCTTGTGCACATAAGGCTACATTAAACCTTCCTTTTTCACTTAATAACACTTTCCTAGCTTAATGAGCTCCTAGGAGGGTCAAGGAGAATTTTCATGTTTTATGTGCCTAACATGATTATTTTGTAGGATATTAAGGGGATTTTGCATATATTTCAAGGAGACCAAACCATAGATACTCATGGGGCTATCTCCCTACTAAAAAAAACTTCCAACTTGACTAGTTGAGGATAATAAATACTCCTTCCTATTGTTATGTGGTGACCTAGGAAACATGCTCCAATGTTTTAGAGATTTTGGAGGGAAATAAATCCTCCCTTAAAAGAGGTTTCCTCCTCCCCATTTTGTATAAATAGAGGTATAAAGTATCCCAGTAGAAAAAATAGAAGCAATAGAATAACAACTTAGATCATTAGGAGGTTTAGACTTCGAAGTTGTGCAATTTTTGGCCATGTACAAGAAATTATTCAGTGAATGAAAGTCATCTATAGTTTCAATTCTTAGTGTTATTTTCCCTAAGGGTTATGAACTTCCTTGGTTTATGGCTCACCCTAGGTGCTCAATATCCCTCTTGTACCATTACTACTTATGCATTTTTTTATCTCTGCAGTTTATTTTTGAATGTTACTTTATACATGTTAGGTCCCTATAATACTAGTGTAGCCCCTTATTATTATTGTTAGTGTAGCCCCCTTATTGTTATTGTTGTGCCTATGTAGTCCCCATATTGTTATTATTGTGCCCCATAGAGGCCCACTATTGTTGTTTTTTTTCCCTTACATTATTATTATTATGTAGGCTTTGATTATATTGTGACCCCTTAGACTCTTATATATAGAAAGGAGGTTTTTTCATTTGAATCATCTAAGAATTGTTCATTTATGTAATGTAAAGGAGTTTTACCCATTGAAGTGGATAATTTTTAAGTTGTTGATCTATATTTTCTTCTATTTTATGAGCTAGTTGTATAACATTTGGTATCAGAGCTTTGGATTCTAGGGTTTCGCTTCTTCAAATAGGTCATCCTGGAATTTTCACTATAATTTCACTTATAAATTTGGCCCAGTTTACGACGACCAATTCGTCACTATTCCGACACATAGTCGTCGCAAGAGCGACAATTCGAGGACGGGAAAAACGTGGTTTTCCATCCCGTCGCAATTCCGACGCACTTAAAAAGTGTCGCACTACCGACACTTTTTCCGTCGCTTCCAAATAGGCGTCGCTCTTTCGACGTTTCCCAAACTGTCACGCTTCCGACATTTGTAAACTGTCACACTTCCGACGAAATGTGGTTCGACGTTTTGAACGTAGCTCTTCCGACGTTTGTAAATTGTTACAATTCTGACGAAATGTGGTCTGAAATTTTGAACGTCGCTCTTCTGACGTTTGTAAACTGTCGCAATTCCGACGAAATGTGGTCCGACGTTTTGAACGTCGCTCTTCCGACGTTTGTAAACTGTCGCAATTCCAACGAAATGTGGTCCGACGTTTTGAACCTCGCTCGTCCGACGTTTTTATACTTTCGCTCTTCCGACGTTTTTAAGCTGTCGCAATTTCGATGCTTACAAGGCATCGGTATACCGACGGCGGGTTCACTTTAAAAAAAAAAATATGAAACTTTAAAACAGGACAATAAATCTCCAATATTTGTTATGAATTGTGGGTGTTCCAATGACCGTGAAATATTAATATAATAGACCACCCTACAATGCTTCGACTATAAACAATCATTTTTTTTTCACAAGAGAAAAAACATTGTTTTGAATATATTATATGAAGTAAAACAGTCCATGAAGTCATTACATTTTCACATCTGAAGATTGGAACCCAAATATCCATCCAGAAATGTGGAAGTCCCACCCCAGACAGTGATAGAAAAATACCCTATGTCACATACAGGGACTTGATATAAAACCCAGTAACGGTCCACATGGAGATTATCGACAATATGAGAAAGCATCCAAATATGCCCAAGGCATCTATAAGAAAGTGAAATAGCAGTATGTAGAATAGTAAAGCAACAGATAGAGTACGTACTGACGTCCATTGTTCCAAATACAAATTAAAGTACCCAAAATCCCTGAACAGAGAAAAACGCTAATCATGTGAGGAGTGTGATATGTCCAAAATATAAAAAGACCATCAGACCATATCAATAAACCAGCAACATAGACCAACATCGCTAGTTTTGAAGGCAGAGTGATAAACATTAATCATTTTTTTTTCACAAGAGAAAAAAATTTGTTTTGAATATATTATATGAAGTAAAACAGTCCATGAAGTCATTACATTTTCACATCTGAAGATTGGAACCCAAATATCCATCCAGAAAAGTGAAGTCCCACCCCAGAAAATGATAGAAAAATACCCCATGTCACATACAGGGACTTGATATAAAACCCAGTAACGGTCCACATGGAGATTATCGACAATCTGAGAAAGCATCCAAATATGCCCTAGGCATCTATAAGAAAGTGAAATAGCAGTATGTAGAATAGTAAAGCAACAGATAGAGTACCGACGTCCATTGTTCCAAATAAAAATTAAAGTACCCAAAATCCTTGAAAAGAGAAAAACGCTAATCATGTGAGGAGTGTGATATGTCCAAAATATAAAAAGACCATCAGACCATATCAATAAACCAGCAACATAGACCAGCATCGCTAGTTTTGAAGGCAGAGTGATAAACATTAATCATTTTTTTTTCACAAGAGAAAAAAACGTTGTTTTGAATATATTATATGAAGTAAAACAGTCCATGAAGTCATTACATTTTCACATCTGAAGATTGGAACCCAAATATCCATCCAGAAAAGTGGAATTCCCACCCCATACAATGATAGAAAAATACCCCATGTCACATACAGGGACTTGATATAAAACCCAGTAATGGTCCACATGGAGATTATCGACAATCTGAGAAAGCATCCAAATATGTCCGAGGCATCTATAAGAAAGTGAAATAGCAGTATGTAGAATATTAAAGCAACAGATAGAGTACCGACGTCCATTGTTCCAAATACAAATTAAAGTACCCAAAATCCTTGAACAGAGAAAAACGCTAATCATGTGAGGAGTGTGATATGTCAAAAATATAAAAAGACCATCAAACCATATCAATAAACTAGCAACATAGACCAGCATCGCTAGTTTTGAAGGCAGAGTGATAACTTGTCAACACATAAAATAGTATCATAAAGCGGATACAGGAAATGTGCAGAGACATGTACTGTTGATATACGCCTCACACAAAAAGCATCCATGATAGAGAAAACAGGGCAACATTTTTTTTTTCCAATTGTTATGAACATAATTCGACCGTGAAATATTAATATAATAAACCACCCCGCAGCGCTTCGACTATAAACAATCATATAAACATGGCTCTGTATTTCAAAAAACAGGTTTAAAATAGAAACAGGGAAACATTTTTTTTTTCTAAGTAAAGTTAATCTATTAACAGTGGGAATAAAATTACACCGAAGTCAAAAACATTGCCCAGACTCATGGCAAATTTGTCATAAAAAATCAAAAAATTAAGAAGACTGCCCTCATACGGGGAAACCAGTCTTGAACGTTTAATTTACAGAATTCAAAAATATTACAAAGGTCTAGCACAGTAAAATAATTTAAAAGCAACCCAATTAAGTGGGCTGCGAAGCAAGAAAAACAAATTAGCCAAACTACTCCTCCTGCTCCTTGACGATTCGGCACCATCCTTCGGAAGGTCCAGGATCGCTAGGTGCTACCTCCACAGTCATGCCACCGCTCCCCTCCTGAAGGCCCGAATGTTGGCCGGATTTTTCTGAGCTCAGACCCGCCGGACGGGTGCATTTTTCTTCCATTTGGGCCTCCTCACGGAAAACCACAATAATTGAAGCTGTGATTCGTGGGCGGTTTAGAGAGAAATTAAAGGAAAAAAGTGCAGTGCGTGTCATGGGAGAAGGTGAAGCTGTGGGGAAATGAGGAGCAGGGGAGCCCATACGGTGGCCAGATCCTAGAACCCGACCCCGCCCACTTCTAGTATTTGGATAGCGACCTGCGTGATAATCACTGGACTGGGAAGTCGACTTGGTTGAGGGGCTGGAGGGAGCGCGCAAGGGTTGACCTCTAGTGCTCCCCCTGCGGCAACGCATCCTTTGACACACGCGAGGCATGGGTGCAGTCTCAGCAGTGGGCACAAGAGGAGACGGAGAAGCAGAATTCCAAGAAACAGAGGAAGACAGACAAGGAATAGACCGAGAGAAATGCAGATATGTAGCAAGGTCTAAGCAGTAGTTCAGCTGGCCACTTCTCCTTCTCATCACAGTGAGCAGGCAGTGTAACCCAACAACCGGCTCGTCTTAAAAACCATAGCGAAATGCCATTTTATCGACCCAACTGCAATGCAATCGAAGGATGCCCGTCATAATTAATCTCTGATCATTAATGAGAGCCGAAGGCCAGATCATATTGGAGCATGCGGAATCGCTAACAGGAGTGGAGGTCCGATCTTGAACAGTGTTAAAACTTAATGCGATTTGATGTGAAAACCTTGGAACTTAATTGAACAATGTTAAAACTTAATGCGATTGATATGAAATCGCCACATCCATGTCCCATCGCCTTAAACGCCATCGAATGCACCCGCATCCGGGAACAGGGCAACATTTGATTGAGGACACATGGTAGAAATTGATTGGAGCGGATCTTTGTTTGGGCCGCTCGCGCAGTGGAAATCCGGACCCGAAAAATATTAGGGCGAATTTGATAAGAAATTCGCGTCACAACTCTCCCTTCGTACGCCAGCCCAACTTCGGACCCGAAAAAGATTAGGGCGGAATTCATTTGGTTTTCGCGTCACAAAATTGGCCGACGTCAGCAGGCTATTTTGGAACGCGAATTTGGTTTGAATTATGGTTTATCGCCGTTTGAAGTCCGGCGGGCTCGACTTAAGAATAATTTTGTTTGATCCCATCTTATAAAATTTGTGTTGGTTTTCTTTGATAATACACATATTTATAATAAATCATGGGAATACCACACTAAACATGTGGAAAAGCTATATAAATTATTGAGAACAATCATTTTTATGTAAAAATATCCAAATGTGCTTTTGGGAAATAAGAATTCGAGTATTTGGTTCATATTGTTTTAAAGGAAGGAGTGAAGTTGGAGCCTGATCAAAAGATGCAAGCTATTACAAAATGACCCATTCCTAAGAAAATCAAGGTTCTTAGAAGATTTTTTAGACTTACATGATATTATTGATATTTTTTTAAGAATTATGCATGCATTTCAAGTCCACTCACATATCTCTTGAAGAAAATATCATTTATATGGAATGATGAGGCTACTTTGGCATTCTCTCTTTTAATGGATGCCATGTCTTCTACACCAACATCGGTTGCACCTACTTTTTGTAAAACATTCATAGTAGAGTGTGAGGCACTAGGACAAGGAATTTACATAACATTAACACAATAAGGGATATCATTGGCTTTTAAAAGCAAGGAATTCAAAGAAAATATTTGGTGAAATCTACGTATGAAAAATAAATGGAAGAAATATTACATGCAATAAAAAATGGGGATAGTATATCAATGGGAGGTACTTTAAAGTCAAGATATACCATGATAGCATAAATTATTTTTTGAAGCTATGATTTTCATTAGAAGATTAACAAAAATGAGGAGAAAAAAATGCAAAGTTTTAATTTTGAGATAATCTGCAAAAAGGGTAAGGAAAATTTAGTACATGATGCTCTTTCTAAAATAGAAGAGGCCTAAAATTTATATCCAATTACATTTTCTATTCCTAGGTGGCTAGAAGAAGCTTGCCATAATGGAAAAATGATAATAGTACTAAACAAAAACTAAAATTTATAAAGGATGGGATGAACTCTATGGAGCACTGGGAGTGAAAGAGAGATATACTTTGGTGCAAATGTAGAATATTTTTATGCATGCAAGCATATTTGAATAAAAAAATATTAAGGGAGTCCCATGTCTCTCTGATGGTAGGACGCAGGGTTCCTTAAAACATCTCAAAGGATCAAAAAATATATTTTTGGAAGGAATGAAGAAAGATATTCAAAATTTTGTAAGAGAAGGTCAGGTTTGCATAATAAATAAAAGAGAGATAGTAAAATCTCTAGGGTTACTTCAACCATTCCACATACGTATTCAAAGACTAGAAGATATATCAATAGACTTTATTACAGGGTTACTGAAATATAAAGGTAAGTATTACATTTTTGTGGTCATTTATATAGACAAATTTTGTAGATTTTTTTGTAGAGCTCAAAGTACATAAACAACAAGCCAAGTGGCAGAAGTGTCCGTGAAAGAAATTCATAGTCTTCATGGTTTTCCTAAATTAATAGTAACAAGAAACTTTTGGAAATAATTATTTAATATGAGTGGAGAAACACTAGCTGCCATGAGTTCTACATATCAAACACAATCAAATGGTCAAACAAAATAGTTAACAAATGTTTTTAAGGTTATCTACAATGTTACTCTTTAGAAAATAAATCTTAATGGATGAAGTGGGTTCCTCAAGGAAGAATGGTAATATGATACTATCATACTACCTATCACACATCTACTAAAATTTTCCCATTTAAGGCCCTTTATGGATATCCAACTCCTAGTATCTCATACTTTTTGCAAGATAAGTCCAAAGTATAGGAAACAGAGTCACATATGGAAAATACTAAGGAAACTTTGAAAATTATTATGGAAAACCTTCAAATGACATGAAACATGATAAAACAACAAGGGGAACAACATTGAAGTGAAAGATAATTTGAGGAGGGTAATTGGGTATTTTTGAGATTATAGCATTATAAGCAATCTTCATTCAAGAAAAAGAAGAATAAAGAATTAGCTAAAAAATGTTATGGCCCTAAATAATTATTCATAGGATTGCACAAGTGGTATAGAAGTTATATTTTCCTTCTTCTTGCATTCATAAGGTTTTTCATGTATCTTGCCTAAAAAAGGTTTTGGGAAAAAATACGCCAATGTAAATAGAACTTCCAAAATTAGATGAAGAATGAAAGTTGATTCTTGAACCAAAAAAAGTTATAGATAAACATTCTATATCTCTTTGACATATAACCATTATGAAGTACCTAATCAAGTGGAAGAATATTCCTCTAGAAGAAGGTACATGGTAAAATGATCAATTCGTGATGAAATACCCACAGCTAAAGGGTTCGTTTGAAGTTTTGACAAAGGTTTTGTTATATGTTTTATATAACACGCGGAGGAATAGTTTTATTGTTTGTTAAGGTCCCACACAAAGATAAAATTTGAAGGGCAGATCCGAATTTCAATTAGAAGGGCATATATCTATGTCGCCCTTCCATAATGAAAAGCTTAAAAAAAAAAACTTTTCAATTGACCACAATAAATTATTTTTACATTTCATTTTCAGAAAGACAAAACCATCAATCTTTATATTAATAAAAGACTGTGACATATACAACAATGAAGAAGGCTCCATCTTTCATTGCTTAAATATCTCATTGGCAATGTCAACATAAGTCTTGAAGACACTATTATAAGAATTTGGATACATACCACCGGGATATAGGAGATTCTTATGTGTCAGATTGTGTAATGCACTTTTGACTTTGTCTCACAAGGAGCAGCAGCATGGAGGTCTAGATTTTTCTTATAGAACTTTTTTATTATTATTTGAAACGTTGTTTATAGATATGAAGACAACAATGAAATTATGAGCATGGTGGACAATTAGTCAAGCTCATGATGCCAAACCATGATTATGTAAATTTGGAATTTAACATTTTTACATGTTAAAGACAAATAGTCAAAATCACTGACAACTTAGTATGCCATAATTAATAATCATTCCCTGTTCACTTTTGTTAATAGTTTTATGTCACACGATGATCTCTCTTCTCTGGCATTTACTTGTATTGAAGATCACTATTCTAGGAATAAGGAGTTATTTTCTCCAAAAATAACCCTAGCCAAACATTGACAATGTATCAAGGATATCTTTCTATGCTTCATAAGTACATATGTTCTACTTCTAAATCATGTCTTGGAAGTGGTTGTTTTGCTGGAAATTATTCACCAATTGGTTTCATACCAAAGTCTTTTTCTCATTTTTAGCATCCAATACATGAAAAAGATAATGGTTTAAAACAACATAAATATTTGAAATTTTGCAAGAATTGTCTGGCACACTTTGAATATGAATTTTGAAGTCAAGTGCATGATGATGTATAGGATCAAGTGTCATTGATGATGTATAGGATCAAGTGTCATTTTGAATACCAAATGTTTCACAAGAAACTTCTCAACATGCTACCCTGCAGTAAGGATTAAATGACAATATTGCATCAACTATTTCCATAATAAAAGTGCACCTCGGCCATAAGACTAAACAACTACAAATGTTGTAGATATAACAAGACCACACAATCGAATGTATTCCACAAGGCCAATACTGTATGAAAAATGAAAAGGAGTTTGCAACCAAAAATACCTTAGGCAACTAATTCAATTAGATACACCAAACCATCAACAAAAAGGAAAACCAACCTACTCAAAAGGCAAGCGTTTACCTCCTTTGAAAAAATTTTGAGTTCCGAAACAAGGGCCTTTATTGTCTTGTCAATGCCCCTAATAATTTGAACGGGGTTTGCACCTGCTGCAACAACCTAAATAAAAAGGTTTCATTTCAAATTATTTTCGACAAATTTAAGATACAACCATTTTCAGTTTTGTATTTCCTAACAAGCTCATAAATTTTAACAAAAGAACCAAATTTTTTTAATACCTGATAGCAATTTTTTCACTCAAAAACTATCTTAAACTCAATAAGCCCAACCAAAAACTAAAAAACCAAACACCATAAGACCCTAAAAAAATGAATAGATGATCTTAATCCAGTACTATCGACAAAAAAGTTACCTTTACACCCTCACTTATTAAACCCTGTGCTGTTGAATTTTAACTTCAACTGCTGCTGCAGGACGGATGCAACAACAAATTTCTTTTTGGAGGTTGCTTGCACACCATCCAGAAATTTAATTCAGCATTTAAAATTCCTGCAAGTTTTTTTTGTAGACGGCCGCAGCCATATTTCTATACAGGATTGTATTTAAACACAACAACCAACATTAACGCAATTCACCAACCAGAAATGAAACAAACAGAAATTTACCCCCCAGTTTTGTAAATTCAAAAGGAGGACACGTGGAGCATTAATATTGGATCGTATGAAATTGAAGGGAATCTAAAAACCTGAAAACCGGACCCGAATTTTATATAAGGCACATTGGATTGAGAATTCTCGCTACAAATTAGGAAGACGTCAGCATCCCATTTTGGAACGCGAATTTGGTTTGAAATTCAATCTATTCAGACTTTTGAAGTCCGACGAAAAGGGTTCTTTAATGTTTTGATAGTTTAATTTTATGTATGCTTTAATATATACATATGTTTTAAACATATGTTATATATATATCACATGCGAAATGAAAGGTGGGCCATAGAATTTAGTTTTAATTTTATTTTTTTAAAAAGAGGGTTTATTATAATATGTTTTATATGTTACGACATATAAAAATAAAAAGGACAAAAAAGCTTGGTAGTTTTTTTTATAGACAGTACGTAAATTTTTTATTACACAGCAGTGTGTAAAAAGTGAAAGACTGAGTGTAACATTTTAAGTGTGTATGCACAACAGTGCGAAAGTGAAAAACACAGCAGAGTGTTTTAGAGACAGAGTATGTTTGTTTTGAACAGACAGTGAGTTGGTTTTATGCACTGCGTTTTGTAGCAGTCATAATTTTGTAATCCCTCTCAGTGAGGAAGAAGTGTAATATTTTTTTTTGAGTTATTGAAGGGAATAGAAGTTTGTTTTCAAAGTATTGAAACTCTGTCTCCTGTCAAAGAAATTTTTATTTTCTCTGTGTTAGAGGAAAGGAGATTTATTCTCCATTCATTGTTCTGGAATTTTTCAATATTCCAACATGTGCAAGAACAACAGATGTTGTGGTTCCATCCCCAGCTAAATCATTTGTCTTTGCCGCATCTTGCCTTACCAACTTGGCCCCAATATTTTCAACTGGGTCCTCTAATTCAAACAATAAAAAGGCCAAAACCATAACATTGAGATACATTTCATTACACTGTCAATAAAAATAAAATTTTACTCAGCCATAACCCTTTCCTTTTATTGTTGTGAAAAGATTTATGCATTACTCTAATGTGGCTAGTCCATCGGCCAAGTAGACCACTTGGTAACAAATATTTTTCCTTTCACCTTTGAGTTTTCAAATTATGCCTACAAAATCTAAGACATTTAAGAGGGGGAACTAATAAAACGTTAAAAAGAAAACCAAAGCACACATCTACAAATTACCTCATTAGCTACTGTCACACCATCATTAACTATTTTTGGAGAACCATGCTTGATCTCCAAGACAACATTTTTCCCCTCGCCCCAAGGGTGACTCCAACAAGATCAGTAAGTTTGTTCACACCGCCTGCAAGACAAATTGAAAATGCTTTCAGTAAGTGTGCAATTGAATGCCAGACCATATGCCAAAACAAACCTCCATGAAAAATTAAAATAACACATTAAAATTGAATATAAGTGGACAAGGAAAGATCCACCGTAGTGAAGTTTCACGTTTAGGTGACCTTCCTTTAAACATAATTTTTTCTCTGACCTGCAATTTTTTTTGTCACTGAGCCATCCTTGTTGAAGTACAACTCCTTTTCCATGGCTCTTGTATTAACTACCTTCTCTCTGTCGCGTAATCTCAGAGTCCCTCTTCTGCTTGAGCAATTAAAGGAAATGGGTGAAAAATCTGAAAGAGAAGACAATTGTCTGCCATAATTATCAAACATTGCACCCAACTTCTTCCCCTTTCCATTGTTACCCAATGAGGTAGATGTGGAAATTGTTGTCATACTACCCAAAGCAGAGGCCATCTTCTCTTATGCTGAATATAGAATTACAAGATCTTCATATTAGTATGAACCTTAAAAAACATGACTCCCATTGCTAAAAACCACTTTTAAGTTGTAACAGGCAAACTAAACAACTATTGCAACTTTTGGCAACTTCTGGAGCATTAAGAGAAAAAAAACCAAAGAGAAATACAACCACAATCCTCATTTTAATGAGACCAAACTATATATTTGCATTAATATAATAGAAAGAAATCATGACTATATTAAGGCCAGCACAAAACAATCTTTAACCAATGTCTCTCACGGCCTTCAGGTTGCCATGCTAGAGGTTGCATATTTTTAATTTAAATTCTTGACCTCTCGTGCCCATTTATGAATGCATCCAATGGGATATCTACATCAAATGCTCCTTTATATCCCCCAAAAAAAATTCCCTACTACAAGAGCACCAGTATTGATGGATCACCCCACACCATCCCACCCACTAGAAACGGTGAAAAAGGAAACCCGAGAAAACTTCTGAAATATCTCAAGATGACTATATGGGTGGTTCTTATGAATCAACCAACCATTGAGAACATGCTCATCAATCCAAACCATGAGTATTATGTGACAATATTCAAGCAGGCACTGAATCGGATTTCTGAAGCTATGTTAGAGAAACCCTAAACTCTCACTGAAAATAGGTGAAATGTGGCACCACTCGGAGATTGACATGTGCCAATTGGTACAAGTGGTAGACAATTGGCATGCTCAAACAATGAGGTGATGCGGGAATGACATGAGGGAGAAAATATCAGAAAAGCCCCAAATCTGGAGAACTAAAGCTCATCACCAACCTGAGATTGACAACTTTACATGATGTAACCTATGAAATCATAAATGGAGAAATCATAGTAACAATAAAGTAATCTATGTAACAATAAAGTCAGATTCATCCTGGGAGTGGTAATGGGAGAAATCATAGTGAACAACAGGAAACATGTAGAGTTGCTTACAATCAAATAGATGAAAAAACACATACAAAAAACCAAGATAATAATCATGAACAAGCTTAATATTGAATTATGAACTGTAAAGGAACTTACAAAATGTGACATTATGAACCTGGTCAAGCGCACAAGCAAAAATATCCTAGACATGACCCTGGTTGACAAGTTGTATTGCTCATGATGCAAGAGGATTTGTTCCTGCACTGCCAAGTCATTCAAAATCCATCATTATCTATACAATAAATACAAGTAATTGATGTAGTATTTTTTAGTCTAAGATGCATTCTTATGATAATGTTAGAACATATGTTTAAAATGTCAAAACATACCTGAATAAGCCCCTCTTCGTTTAAAGAACAATTTATTGGAGTTGCATGAACTTGGAACAAGCCTCCCACGATCTGAAAGAGTAGCAACTAAGTCAACAGTGACTTTTTTGTTGCTACGCTGGATTGAGGGAGGTTTGCTCTGTTGGGGTTCCTATGTTTTGGCAGATTTGGAAACACCAAAAGATAAGACAACATCAGAACCACTTTGGGGTCCTAGGATCTAGCCCTCCTGGACCCGGAGAGGGATCTCTCCAATTAGAGCAAAGAATGATATGTCTTTGAAGCCCGAAACGAGATATTAGGCTAGTTATGAAGCACAAAGGGGGTTTTAAAAAGATTTTGTTGGTTGGTTGCTGGGTTGGCTAGGAGATCATGGACTGGGAAAGCAATGGGAAGAAAGGAAACATAGTAGCAGGATATTTCAGCAAGGAGGATAGGTCAAAACTGTGCCATCCATTGGGCTATGGAGTCATGAAAGGAAATTACTTGCATCCACTAGCCAAGGCTTTCAAAGGGCAAGTCATCTACACTAAAGGATCTTTTAGGCAGATGCTGGGATGGAACATTAAGGAGAGAAAGTGAAAGAAGGAAAGCAACCAAATTTCTGTCTATAGATCAGGCCAGAGGTCCTTTAACTCCAGACCTGCTTGGACATACTCAAAGGCAGCTCTCAAAGAGGGACAAAGGGGCTACTTATAGATCGGACCAGAGGTCATTTAACTCTAGGTATGCTTTAGCAACTCCAAGGGAAAGAACGGAGATAAATCTAACAAAGAAGCATCCAAGCAGCAAACCCCCAAGTTCATACATCAGCCAGCAGGCAATAACATCCGCTGTACTAGTTAAAACACGTGAATTCACTCTTAGACAACACACAAAGCAGAAAACATTAAAGGTAGGGAGAGCAGGAAACATAGGGCACCTAACAAGGGTGAATCCTATGTTATACTTCTTTTGCTTACCATAAGAACATGAAACAATATGAAAATGTAATAGACAGAGTTAGAAAAACATCACCAATAGCAATAGACCAGGATCCTGTGAAATGTGCTTTGATTAATTGATGCAAAACCAGTCATGTACAATAAGCCCAATGGCTAATACAATCCAGACTTTCTCCTCCCAACCTATTACATACAAAATACTCTGCTATTCCCTCCCAAGACTGTTCTAACAGTCAAACATGAATCCCTCTAACAGCAACTACGCAGCAGGGGAACAACAACCTTTACAATATGTTCTCGGGAATTCTTATAGGAGAAGAGAGAAACAGAGGTAGATAGACAATTAATTGATCTCATTAAGACAGAATCAGCGGAAGTGTCCACACCCATACTGCTTAATGGCTATCTGCAACGCTGTAGGTACTTTGAGACTGGTTCAGAGATCTCTGTCAGGTCGATTTTGACCTCTGATATGATCCTTGTAATCCTCTCGGCTGTCTGGGGCTCTGCGCTGCCTTTTGGATCTGGTTAACTGGTTTAAAGTCTGCGGGCTTCTCCATATCTCCATTACTGCTGCTCAGACAGTCTTTAATGAAGCTCTGTCAGTGCAATTAACTTTTTATGGGCTCGAGGAGGTATGGAGACTACTGTAGGAAGGTGTACCGCTGGAGAAAACACATTCTGCTGTTAGGTAGTGCAGTTATGACTTGCCGGTGCGCTCATTAGTCTTCAAGCTGAACCTTAATCCTTTGAATATGGGATTAGCGCTTTAAATCTCCAATTACGGGCTGAAATCCCTTTAAATCCATCTCTGCTATCCGTTTGGCTGCTGAAAGGCCTCTTTGTGACCGCTGCACAATGAAACAACTTCTTACAACACTCGGGCGGTGGTGGTGAAGAAATTGCGGCGGAGGCGGAGGAATGGTGGTGGAACAGTCGAGAGTAGGGGAAATAATGAATAGAGGTGGAGAGAATGGTTATAAGTGTAGAAACCCAAAGATTAAACATTGGGGGGAAATACAAAGGAAATACATGAATGCGATGAAGCGAAGCTATGGAAGTGGGACCCGGTCACGGCGGAGGGTGATCCAAATGTGAAATAAAAGGGTTAGATTAACGGGGGAAATACAAAAAAATGTGATGAAAAAAAATGAATAACCGACGGGAATGATCGTACAAGGTGGGACCATATGGAAATCGCAATCGCAAATCGGAGTGGGAGGCAATCGCAACACATATTCAACAAGTTCCGATTGCGATTGGGAGTGGGGACGGGAATGAGCGATAACCGTTGATCTGGGGGAGGAATGAACGGTGGATAATGCAATCGGGGGTTCGCAATCGGAGGATGGGAGACAGGACTTGCGATTGCGATCGGAGGGGATTTGAGATTGAACGATGACCGTCAGATCGCGGGTTGAATGGACGGACGGGATTGAATGAGAAGACAGTATGATCGGGTATCGGAGGGAAGGGATTGCGATTAATCGCATCGCAAGCGATTGTGATGGTCGGATCGGAGGGGCGCGCATGAAATTTGTGATTGCGATTGGGCGGGGGCCTGTGATTGGCACTCCACCATCTGATCTCCGCGGAAGATCAATGGTGCGGAACACATCGCCAGACTTAACGTTATAAAAAAATCGCATCGGAGTTTTTGACATTACAAAGGAAATTTCACCCGCACGGTCTTCCGATTGCGATTAGCGCTTGGGACTTAAGCGCTTGGTCCCAACGCTGGGGCATATGGGGGAAGTGGTTTGAAAGGGGCTGGCGGAAAGGGGCTAGGCCTTATAATAAGGTCGGGAAGTGGGTTTTGGCCCATTTAAATGGAATTTGAAGGCCAAGGAAGGGAACGATAAAGGAGTAAGGGAGGAAAATGGCCAACAAAGGTTAGGGGAAGAATTTTAAGGGGATTTTGGGGAGATTAAGGGGGTAAGTGGAGAAATAGAAGGGGAGACAAAGGGAAAAGAAAAGAAGTTAAGTGGGGGTGAAATGAAGGGAAATAATGAGGCCTTTGGGAATTTCTTCACAAAGAGAGAGGCTTTATGATGGAAATTAGCAGAGGGGATTTTGACAAAGGACAAAAGGCACAAAGAGGCTTCAAGGATGATGTGTTTACAAGGGAAATGCATTCCTTGAAGGCTCAAAAACATTTTGGCCCCCTATTTTCTTGTCAAAAATTTCATAGGGGGGCTAATAGTGGCTCCACATGGGGATGGCTTCTTCTTGAAGGAGTCAAGAATTCAGAAAATGATCTCTTGGTGTAGGCTAGATGCCTGCTGCTATAAGCCATCTTTTCTTCCTTTGATCAGCTACCACAAACTATGAAGACAACAAATCAGCAGTAACATTCTCCAAAACAACTACCTACCCACACTATAGTCCTAACATTTTTTTCTTCTAAGTGCACTTGGACTTGCAAACCCTTTTACATCATTAATTTTTACAAACAGGAAAAAATAAACCTATTCTACTTCTGCCCTTATTGCTCCATGAGACCAGATTAGACTGTTGGCCTCATAGCTTCTCTACCTACTCTAATATCTGCTAGGATTAAACTGTCTAGCAGATGTCATCTCTACATTCTAAGACAGAAATTGAAACAACTAATTTACTTGCTCATAGGTTGAGCTTTATTGAGCTTTTCCTACCTACCCTACTCTACTGAAATATTTACAAGTCTAGCTTACAAACATTGTCTTCCAATGTAACCAGTCCATCAAGTGATCCCAAGGCTGGTCCCTCTTGCTCAACTCCTTGAGCATGCTGGATAGGCAGGGCAGCTCCCACTCTTTTTTTTCAATAACAGCAGCTTTGAAAAAATTTCTTTCTGTCTACAACATGCTGCTCAAAAAGACCTTTGATCCTTCTTCAGATGTCTGCAAGAAATGTGCATAAGGATCATGATATGATACCTGGTCATGAATATCTGGCAGGCAGGCTCCAACCAGGCTTTCTTCTTCTTCCACTGGATCAAGAATGAGACTCTCTTGGAGTAGAGTGTCTCCTTCATCTTCTAAACTAGAGGACTCATCATATATGGCAATGTTGTCCCCTTGGAGCTCCTATATATCTTGCGCTGCTGGACTGAGCTCCGTGAAAAGGTCTATGCATTCATGGGCAGGGATGTCTTCCGTTACCTCCTCTTTTTCAAGGGAAGGCTCTTTTCTTTCATCTTGCTCACAAATTTCTTCTTTTCTTTCCTCCTCATTTTCTGAAAAAGAAGGCCGCTGGTTTCCAGTCTCACTGATGATCTGTGGTAAAGAAGAATGGAGATTCACAAAATCTTCATCTACTATTATACTATCGTGGCTCTCTCCATCAGTGTCATAAATAGGCGGACTTGACCAAGTCAACTGTTCTGGGCACACAACAGGTCTTTCTTCGTCCTCATCCACAGAGGAGCTTTCTGTACCTAAATAATCAAACTCATAAAATGACTGAGCAGGAGCATGTGTTCTATAGAAGACCTCAGAGGTGGACTGCTGATTTAATATCTGTTGGATCTCTTCTTCTGTCAAAAGAGGGGTATCCCTTTCATCATGGACAGAAGCATAGAAGTCCTCTTTCTCTTGTATTAGCTGATTTGGAGGCGGGATATTTTCTTGAGCCTCTTCTTCTTCATCAGATTCTGCCTCTTCCGTGTGGTCTCTTGCTTCCTCAAGGAAGCGTTCCTTATCAGCCTTTGCTAATAGGTCCTGATGTTCTCTGGTCAGCGTAACACAAGGCATAGGCAAGCAATCAGGCAGTTCTTGATCACTTCCCTCCTCATCTTCTATAGATTCTTGAACATCATACATGTCTTGCTCATCTTCTCGGTCTTGAGTTTGTTCTTGCTCTGAAAGATGCATAGGCTGCTCGAAATAGTCATCATCGGTATTCATATTAGACATGTACATCTTCAGCATTTCACCAAACGTTTTTGTTAATTCAATTAATTGATCGCACAAAGCATCATACTTCGCATCTTTGTCCATGTTTGGATTCATGCTTATGCAAAGAAGGCTACTGCTTCTTCTCAACCAGTTCAGTGTCCTTCACCAGTGGAGTCATCAGGTCTTTTGGGAGTTGGGGGTGTGGAGTCGCCGGTGGATGAATTTGGCTTGTTTTGAAGCGGTGGCATCCACCATCGGCAATGAGAAGCCAATCCTAACTTGAGAGATTACGGGTCTATGGAGTGCAACCAATGTTCAAGGTGAAATGCACTCAACTCCCCAGCGGAGTCGCCATTATGTTGGGGTTCCTATGTTTTGGCGGATTTGGCAACACCAAAAGACAAGACAACATCAGAACCACTTTGGGGTCCTAGGATCTAGCCCTCCTGGACCCGGAGAGGGATCTCTCCAATTAGAGCAAAGAATGATATGTCTTTGAAGCCCGAAACGAGATATTAGGCTAGTTATGAAGCACAAAGGGGGTTTTAAAAAGATTTTGTTGGTTGGTTGCTGGGTTGGCTAGGAGATCATGGACTGGGAAAGCAATGGGAAGAAAGGAAACATAGTAGCAGGATATTTCAGCAAGGAGGATAGGTCAAAACTGTGCCATCCATTGGGCTATGGAGTCATGAAAGGAAATTACTTGCATCCACTAGCCAAGGCTTTCAAAGGGCAAGTCATCTACACTAAAGGATCTTTTAGGCAGATGGTGGGATGGAACATTAAGGAGAGAAAGTGAAAGAAGGAAAGCAACCAAATTTCTGTCTATAGATCAGGCCAGAGGTCCTTTAACTCCAGACCTGCTTGGACATACTCAAAGGAAACTCTCAAAGAGGGACAAAGGGGCTGCTTATAGATCGGACCAGAGGTCATTTAACTCCAAGTCTGCTTTAGCAACTCCAAGGGAAAGAACGGAGATAAATATAAAAAAGAAGCATCCAAGCAGCAAACCCCCAATTTCATACATCAGCCAGCAGGAAATAACATCCGCTGCACTGGTTAAACCATGTGAATTCACTCTTAGATAGCACACAAAGAAGAAAACATTAAAGGTAGGGAGAGCAGGAAACATAGGGCACCTAACAAGGGTGAATCCTATGTTATACTTCTGTTGCCTACCAGAAGAACATGAAACAATATGAAAATGTAATAGACAGAGTTAGAAAAACATCACCAATAGAAATAGACCAGGATCCTGTGAAATGTGCTTTGATTAATTGATGCAAAAGCAGTCATGTACAATAAGCCCAATGGCTAATACAATCCAGACTTTCTCCTCCCAGCCTATTACATACAAACTACTTTGCTATTCCCTCCCAAGACTATTCTAACAGTCAAACATGAATCCCTCTAATAGCAACTACACAGCAGGGCAACAACAACCTTTACAATATGTTCTTGGGAATTCTTATAGGAGAAGAGAGAAACAGAGGTAGATAGAAAATTAATTGATCTCATTAAGACAGAAACGGCGGAAGTGTCCACGCCCATACTTCTTAATGGCTATCTGCAACGCTGTAGGTACTTTGAGACTGGTTCAGAGATCTCTGTCAGGTCGATTTTGACCTCTAATATGATCCTTGTAATCCTCTCAGCTGTCTGGGGCTCTGCGCTGCCTTCTGGATCTGGTTAACTGGTTTAAAGTCTGCGGGCTTCTCCATATCTCCATTACTGCTACTCAGACAGTCTTTAATGAAGCTCTGTTAGTGAAATTAACTGTTTATGGGCTTGAGGAAGTATGGAGACTGTTGTAGGAAGGTGTACCGCTGGAGAAAACACATTCTGTTGTTAGGTAGCGTAGTTATGACTTGCCGGTGCGCTCATTAGTCTTCAAGCTGAACCTTAATCCTTTGAATATGGGATTAGCGCTTTAAATCTCCAATTACGGGCTGAAATCCCTTTAAATCCATCTCTGCTATCCGTTTGGCCGCTGAAAGGCCTCTCTGTGACCGCTGCACAATGAAACAACTTCTTACAACACTCGGGCGGTGGTGGTGAAGAAATTGCTGCGGAGGCGGAGGAACGGCGGTGGAACAGTCGAGAGTAGGGGAAATAATGAAAAGAGGCGGAGAGAATGGTTATAAGTGTAGAAACCCAAAGATTAAACATTGGGGGGAAATACAAAGGAAATACATGAATGCGATGAAGCGGAGCTATGGAAGTGGGACCCGGTCACAGAGGAGGGTGATCCAAATGTGAAATAAAAGGGTTAGATTAATGGGGGAAATACAAAAAAATGTGATGAAAAACAATGAAAAACCGACGGGAATGATCGTACAAGGTGGGACCATATGGAAATCGCAATCGAAAATCGGAGTGGGAGGCAATCGCAACACATATTCAATAAGTTCCGATTTCCATTGGGAGTGGGGATGGGAATGAGCGATAACCGTTGATCTGGGGGAGGAATGAACGGTGGATAATGCAATCGGGGGTTCGCAATCGGAGGACGGGAGACAGGACTTGCGATTGCGATCGAAGGGGATTTGCGATTGAACGATGACCATCGGATCGCGGGTTGAATGGACGGACGGGATTGAATCGGAAGACAGTGTGATCGGGGATCGGAGGGAAGGGCTTGCGATTAATCGCATCGCAAGCGATTGCGATGGTCCGATCGGAGGGGCGCGCATGAACTTTGCGATTGCGATTGGGCAGGGGCCTACGATTGTCACTCCGCCATCCGATCTCCACGGAAGATCAATGGTGCGGAACACATCGCCAGACTTAACGTTATAAACAAATCGCATCGGAGTTTTTGACATTACAAAGGAAATTTCACCCGCCCGGTCTTCTGATTGCGATTAGCGCTTGGGACTTAAGCGCTTGGTCCCAGTGCTGGGGCATATGGGGGAAGTGGTTTGAAAGGGGCTGGCAGAAAGGGGCTAGGCCTTATAATAAGGTCGGGAAGTGGGTTTTGGCCCATTTAAATGGAATTTGAAGGCCAAGGAAGGGAACGATAGAGGAGTAAGGGAGGAAAATGGCCAACAAAGGTTAGGGGAAGAATTTTAAGGGGATTTTGGGGATATTAAGGGGGTAAGTGTGGAAATAGAAGGGGATACAAGGGGAAAAGAAAATAAGTTACGTAGGGGTGAAATGAAGGGAAAAAAGGAGGCCTTTGGGAATTTCTTCACAAAGAGAGAGGCTTTATGATGGAAATTAGCAGAGGGGATTTTGACAAAGGACAAAAGGCACAAAGAGGCTTCAAGGATGATGCGTTTACAAGGGAAATGCATTCCTTGAAGGCTCAAAAACATTTTAGCCCCCTATTTGCTTGTAAAAAATTTCATAGGGGGGCTAACAGTGGCTCCACATGGGGGTGGCTTCTTCTTGAAGGAGTCAAGAATTCAGAAAATGATCTCTTGGTGTAGGCTAGATGCCTGCTGCTATAAGCCATCTTTTCTTCGTTTGATCAGCTGCCACAAACTATGAAGACAACTAATGAGCAGTAACATTCTCCAAAACAACTACCTACCCACACTATAGTCCTAACATTTTTTTCTTCTAGGTGCACTTGGACTTGCAGACCCTTTTACATCATTAATTTTTACAAACAGGAAAAAATAAACCTATTCTACTTCTGCCCTTATTTCTCCATGAGACCAGATTAGACTGTTGGCCTCATAGCTTCTCTACCTACTCTAATATCTGCTAGGATTAAACTGTCTAGCAGATGCCATCTCTACATTCTAAGACAGAAATTGAAACAACTAATCTACTTGCTCATAGGCTGAGATTTATTGAGCTTTTCCTACCTACCCTACTCTACTGAAATATTTACAAGTCTAGCTTACAAACATTGTCTTCCAATGTAACCAGTCCATCAAGTGATCCCAAGGCTGGTCCCTCTTGCTCAACTCCTTGAGCATGCTGGATAGGCAGGGCAGCTCCCACTCTTTTTTTTCAATAACAGCAGCTTTGAAAAAATTTCTTTCTGTCTACAACATGCTGCTCAAAAAGACCTTTGATCCTTCTTCAGATGTCTGCAAGAAATGTGCATAAGGATCATGATATGATACCTGGTCATGAATATCTGGCAGGCAGGCTCCAACCAGGCTTTCTTCTTCTTCCACTGGATCAAGAATGAGACTCTCTTGGAGTAGAGTGTCTCCTTCATCTTCTAAATTAGAGGATTCATCATATATGGCAGTGTTGTCCCCTTGGAGCTCCGATATATCTTGCGCTGCTGGACTGAGCTCCATGAAAAGTTCTATGCATTCATGAGCAGGGATGTCTTCCGTTACCTCCTCTTTTTCAAGGGAAGGCTCTTTGCTTTCATCCTGCTCACAAATTTCTTCTTTGCTTTCCTCCTCATTTTCTGAAAAACAAGGCCGCTGGTTTCCAGTCTCACTGATGATCTGTGGTAAAGAAGAATGGAGATTCGCAGAATCTTCATCTGCTATTATACTGTTGTGGCTCTCTCCATCAGTGTCATAAATAGGCGGACTTGACCAAGTCAACTGTTCTGGGCGCACAACAGGTCTTTCTTCGTCCTCATCCACAGAGGAGCTTTCTGTACCTGAATCATCAAACTCATAAAATGACTGAGCAGGAGCATGTGTTCTACAGAAGACCTCAGAGGTGGACTGCTGATTTAATATATGTTCGATCTCTTCTTCTGTCAAAAGAGGGGTATCCATTTCATCATGGACAGAAGCATAGCGGTCCTCTTTCTCTTGTATTAGCTGATTTGGAGGCGGGATATTTTCTTGAGCCTCTTCTTCTTCATCGGATTCTGCCTCTTCCGTGTGGTCTCTTGCTTCCTCAAGGCAATGTTCCTTATCAGCCTTTGCTAATAGGTCCTGATGTTCTCTGGTCAGCGTAACACAAGGCATAGGCAAGCAATCAAGTAGTTCTTGATCACTTCCCTCCTCATCTTCTATAGATTCTTGAACATCATACATGTCTTGCTCATCTTCTCGGTCTTGAGTTTGTTCTTGCTCTGAAAGATGCATAGGCTGCTCGAAATAGTCATCATCGGTATTCATATTAGTCATGTACATCTTCAGCATTTCACCAAACGTTTCTGTTAATTCAATTAATTGATCACACAAAGCATCATACTTCGCATCTCTGTCCATGTTTGGATTCATGCTTATGCAAAGAAGGCTACTGCTTCTTCTCAACCAGTTCAGTGTCCTTCACCAGTGGAGTCATCAGGTCTTTTGGATCATGGGGAGTGTGGAGTCGCCAGGTGGATGAATTTGACTGTTTGAAGCAGGCTGCTGTCCACCATCAGCAATGAGAAGCCAATCTAACCAGAGATTCTGGGTCTATGAGTGCCTAAGAATGTTCAAGGTGAAATGCACTCAACTCCCCAGCGGAGTCGCCATTATGTTGGGGTTCCTATGTTTTGGCGGATTTGGCAACACCAAAAGATAAGACAACATCAGAACCACTTTGGGGTCCTAGGATCTAGCCCTCCTGGACCCAGAGAGGGATCTCTCCAATTAGAGAAAAGAATGATATGTATTTGAAGCCCGAAACGAGATATTAGGCTAGTTATGAAGCACAAAGGGGGTTTTAAAAAGATTTGGTTGGTTGGTTGCTGGGTTGGCTAGGAGATCATGGACTGGGAAAGCAATGGGAAGAAAGGAAATAGAGCAGCAGGATATTTCAGCAAGGAGGATAGGTCAAAACTGTGCCATCCATTGGGCTATGGAGTCATGAAAGGAAATTACTTGCATCCACTAGCCAAGGCTTTCAAAGGACAAGTCATCTACACTAAAGGATCTTTTAGGCAGATGGTGGGATGGAACATTAAGGAGAGAAAGTGAAAGAAGGAAAGCAACCAAATTTCTGTCTATAGATCAGGCCAGAGGTCCTTTAACTCTAGACCTGCCTGGACATACTCAAAGGCAGCTCTCAAAAAGGGACAAAGGGGCTGCTTATAGATCGGACCAGAGGTCATTTAACTCCAGGTCTGCTTTAGCAACTCCAAGGGAAAGAATAGAGATAAATCTAACAAAGAAGCATCCAAGCAGCAAAACCCCAATTTCATACATCAGCCAGCAGGCAATAACATCTGCTGCACTGGTTAAACCACGTGAATTCACTCTTAGATAGCACACAAAGCAGAAAACATTAAAGGTAGGGAGAGCAGGAAACATAGTGCACCTAACAAGGGTGAATCCTATGTTATACTTCTGTTGCCTACCAGAAGAACATGAAACAATATGAAAATGTAATAGACAGAGTTAGAAAAACATCACCAATAGAAATAGACCAGGATCCTGTGAAATGTGCTTTGATTAATTGATGCAAAACCAGTCATGTACAATAAGCCCAATGGCTAATACAAACCAGAATTTCTCCTCCCAGCCTATTACATACAAACTACTTTGCTATTCCCTCCCTTGACTATTCTAACAGTCAAACATGAATCCCTCTAACAGCAACTACGCAGCAGGGCAACAACAACCTTTATAATATGTTCTCCTGAATTCTTATAGGAGAAGAGAGAAACAGAGGTAGATAGACAATTAATTGATCTCATTAAGACAGAATCGGCGGAAGTGTCCATGCCCATACTGCTTAATGGCTATCTGCAATGCTGTAGGTACTTTGAGACTGGTTCAGAGATCTCTGTCAGGTCGATTTTGACCTCTGATATGATCCTTGTAATCCTCTCGGCTGTCTGGGGCTCTGCGCTGCCTTCTGGATCTGGTTAACTGGTTTAAAGTCTGCGGGCTTCTCCATATCTCCATTACTGCTGCTCAGACAGTCTTTAATGAAGCTCTGTCAGTGCAATTAACTGTTTATGGGCTCGAGGAAGTATGGAGACTGCTGTAGGAAGGTGTACCGTTGGAGAAAACACATTCTGCTGTTAGGTAGCACAGTTATGACTTGCCGGTGCGCTCATTAGTCTTCAAGCTAAACCTTAATCCTTTGAATATGGGATTAGCGCTTTAAATCTCCAATTACATGCTCAAATCCCTTTAAATCCATCTCTGCTATCCGTTTGGCCGCTAAAAGGCCTCTCTGTGACCGCTGCACAATGAAGCAGCTTGTTACAACACTCGGGCGGTGGTGGTGAAGAAATTGCTGCGGAGGCGGAGGAATGGCGGTGGAACAGTCGAGAGTAGGGGAAATAATGAATAGAGGCGGAGAGAATGGTTATAAGTGTAGAAACCCAAAGATTAAACATTGGGGGGAAATACAAAGGAAATACATGAATGCGATGAAGCGGAGCTATGGAAGTGGGACCCGGTCACGGTAGAGGGTGATCCAAATGTGAAATAAAAGGGTTAGATTAACGGGGGAAATACAAAAAAATGTGATGAAAAACAATTAAAAACCGACGGGAATGATCGTACAAGGTGGGACCATATGGAAATCGCAATCGCAAATCGGAGCGGGAGGCAATCGCAATACATATTCAACAATTTCCGATTGCGATTGGGAGTGGGGACGGGAATGAGCGATAACCGTTGATCTGGGGGAGGAATGAACGGTGGATAATGAAATCGGGGGTTCGCAATCGGAGGACGGGAGACAGGACTTGCGATTTCGATTAGAGGAGATTTGCGATTGAACGATGACCATCGGATCGCGGGTTGAATGGACGGACGTGATTGAATTGGAAGACAGTGTGATCGGGGATCGGAGGGAAGGGCTTGCGATTAATCACATCGCAAGCGATTGCGATGGTCCGATCGGAGGGGCGCGCATGAAATTTGCGATTGCGATTGGGCGGGGGCCTGCGATTGGCGCTCCGCCGTCCGATCTTCGCCGAAGATCAACGGTGTGGAACACATCGCCAGACTTAACGTTATAAACAAATCGCATCGGATTTTTTGACATTACAAAGGAAATTTCACCCGCCCGGTCTTCCGATTGCGATTAGCGCTTCGGACTTAAGCGCCTGGTCCCAGCGTTGGGGCATATGGGGGAAGTGGTTTGAAAAGAGCTGGCGGAAAGGGGCTAGGCCTTATAATAAGGTCGGGAAGTGGGTTTTGGCTCATTTAAATGGAATTTGAAGGCCAAGGAAGGGAACGATAGAGGAGTAAGGGAGGAAAATGGCCAACAAAGGTTAGGGGAAGAATTTTAAGGGGATTTTGGGGAGATTAAGGGGGTAAGTGGGGAAATAGAAGGGGAGACAAGGGGAAAATAAAAGAAGTTAAGTGGGGGTGAAATGAAGCGAAAAATGGAGGCCTTTGGGCATTTCTTCACAAAGAGAGAGGCTTTATGATGGAAATTAGCAGAGGGGATTTTGACAAAGGACAGAAGGCACAAAGAGGCTTCAAGGATGATGTGTTTACAAGGGAAATGCATTCCTTGAAGGCTCAAAAACATTTTAGCCCCCTATTTTCTTGTCAAAAATTTCATAGGGGGGCTAACATGCTCCAAGATTAAATCGCTCCAATAAATTATTCTCTACTAAATAGGGCCAACCACGTGAAGGTGGAAGCTCTTATGGCCCCTCCCCCCCTCACATCACTCTCAATTCCCAAATACCCAATCTATATTTCATTTTTTACTTTCATGAGCATAAAAAAAAATATTCAATAACTAATAAAAAAACAATTCAACAAAAATTACGGAAGGAAACATTGCAATTAATGCTTGACATAAAAATAGTATGATAAATGAGTTTTTTATATAACGCAAAAAACGTTCCAAGTATGGTAACGTTTGTCTTATAATAATACAATATTTTACATTATCAAATTTTCTTTCTCTTCTTCCTATTTCTAAAGCTCCTAATTACATCATCAATATCATCGTGCTCTGCTCCTGTTTCGTGCCTTTCGACCCGCACTGCTGACCTAGTTGCGTAGTCACGATGTCTGGTCTCATCCAGTGACGGGGCATCGCCTACAAAAACAGATAATATTAAATTTTAATTGTCAGTTTTTAAATATCATTAAACTAGTTCGGTAATATTAATAAAAAAAATTGCAATGAGATTATTTACCTGGTGCACCAGTTGTCGCCGCTGACCTAGTTGCGTAGTCACGATGTCTGGTCTCATCCAGTGACGGGGCATCGCCTACAAAAACAGATAATATTAAATTTTAATTTTCAGTTTTTAAATATCATTGAACTAGTTCGGTAATATTAATTAAAAAAATTGCAATGAGATTATTTACCTGGTGCACCAGTTGTCGCCGCTGACCTAGTTGCGTTGTCACGATGTCTGGTCTCATCTAGTGACGGGGCATCACCTACAAAAACATATAATATTAAATTTTAATTGTCAGTTTTAAATATCATTGAACTAGTTCGGTAATATTAATAAAAAAAATTGCAATGAGATTATTTACCTGGTGCACCAGTTGTCGCCGCTGACCTAGTTGCGTAGTCACGATGTCTGGTCTCATCCAGTGACGGGGCATCGCCTACAAAAACAGATAATATTAAATTTTAATTGTCAGTATTTAAATATCATTGAACTAGTTCGGTAATATTAATAAAAAAAATTGCAATGAGATTATTTACCTGGTGCACCAGTTGTCGTCGTTGGGACTGTTGCCCTGTCTTCCTCTTTGGTGGTAAGATTCTCAAGGGAAACGTTCTCTGTCATTTAAACAAAAAAAGTTATAAGGACAACCATCAAGGTATAATTATAAAAAATTATAAGTGAAAATTAATTACCGTCATGACCCTCACTGATAGTAGCATTGTCGGCCTGGTCCCCACTACAATGATTAGGTTGCACGTGAGGATCATCTACATCTGGCTCTGAAACTGGGTTATTTGCCTCGTCGGTAGTGCTGCTCCCCTAATTTAAACAAAGTTGTTAGACATTAAATTTATGGACGAAAAAAAACATATTGAAAGGTTAATGTTTTACCTTATCAGGCATTCTGGATCTTGGGACCTGCCCCAAGCTTCTATGACGTTCAACTACGGCTTGATAGCCGAAATGGAAAGCGATATTTTTATCTTCCTCTGTAGTTTCTGTTCCGAAGTCATCACCCTACATTACATATGATTGTGTATTTTTAATCATATTTGATAGGATTACAAAAACGTTGGAAGGAGATACAATTAATTATAAGATGTTTAGCTACTTAATTACAATTCTTGCGGCTAATTTCAAGTAGCCGCCCTGGCCTAGCTTGTGATGGCCCTTTTTTTCAATACTAGCTTTGGTTGCCTTTGAGGTGTCAGGAAACCTAGCATCAAAAGATTGAAGTCAGATATGATGTAGCACACTTTTATTTTAGACATAGAGAAAATTAAAGCTATTGAATTAAAGTTGTAATTTACCTTGCGGGTCCAGTTGGCATTTTTCCTTCTTTATTTTCCCTTTTCTCTTTTCCATCATGGATGAGTGCTCTCCACTCACTCTCTGGAACTGTGAGAGGATGCTCGTATCTAGGGTTAAATTTCAATTGCGTCCTATAGGTGTCCCTGGTATATTTCAAATATTTGTCGGCTACCCGAGCCATCGTTGTTCTATCAAATGTGCCGACCCCAAAAAGGGCTTCTAGATAATCTAGAAGTTCTTTTTTCAGGTTGGAATTCTAGGAATTCCACCTTGTGCGTATGGTTGGGCCAAAAATTACCAACGCATGGCTCTCCAAAAACCTGTAGAACTCATTGTTTCCTACACAAAAAAAAAGATATTATCATTAATTTAAAAATAAAAATCATGATAAATATGTTTTAGATAAAGTACATGAAATAGTTAAAATATTAAAATTTACCTGGGATTTGTACGTGCTTTATAGGGACACCTTCATCATTCACCAACAACGTGCCATTAATGGTCCCTGTGGAGCTGACACGTGTAGCTCCAGGAAACGCAATAATGTAGTTGGCCATATCAGCCTCATCATTGCCAACACGTTCAGCGGTTGGTTGGGTGTCTGCTTGGGCAGGGTGTGTTTCTTGGCTGGCACCTAAAGGAGTAGAAGGTGTACGAGAGGGTTGCTAGGCAATCTCTTGCCCTTGTGTCCCACTACCACCAACACCGGGTTCAGCAAGTGCCAGAAAACGCTACATACAAAAGAACTTTTTGTTAGTTTAGTCAATGTAAAAATTAAAAATCAAACTATCACAATTCATCTCATGCAGAACAAAAAATATATCCTTTTGACTTTTTATTATTACCTGATATATTTCTAGCTGGCTCATAAGTTGTTTTATCTTCTCTTCTGTTTCAGGTGTTTGAGGCGCATCTATCAAAGTATTAAATTCCGACCTTGCATCTCGTGCCTTTTTTCGCAACAAGAACACTGGAGATAGGGATGAAGAAAACTCTTCCTCAAAGAGGGAATCATCAGGCGTACCATGGCTAGGTGTCTGCATATTTGAACAAAATTAATATTATTTCAATTATGTAAATAACTAAAATACCTGAAGATAGAGCAATGCTGGAACTTTACATGTTCTTCCGCTGGCCTCTTTCCACGATCATCCCATCTCGAGGTTGTTCCTGTACTGCCCTGATCAGTCTGCCACATTGCAATAAAATTATAAATGTAAAAACTTGAAAACAATATCTAACTTGAAAACACAAAATGAAAACTTAAATAATTTCTAATAAGACACCGGAAGACAGAGTTAGAGTTTCAAATATGCCTTGCATTGAATTCAGTCCTGGGAACATGTCATTGCACATTAAGGCACCCAAACAAGAGACGAGTTGACGATGAAGACCTTATTGAATATATTGTTGGAGCAACTTCTAGTAAACTTGTTGTGAAGACCTTGAGGATATTTTTGGAGCAACATTGTTGAAGCTGATGGTATAGCATTGTTGGAGACGATATTGAAGGGCCTTGAAGTGAAGCTTTTGGAGCAACTATTGAAAAATCCTAAGAGCATTTAAGTAAGGCACTTTCTATCTTCCATCACCTTTTTCCTTTCAATATCCTTTAAATGATTTTGTTGATATTTAATGTTTGAATTTTGAAATCACGTTATAATTCCTTGATTATATGTGTTTGGGGACTTTCGATTTGAAATTACCCAAAAATACCCTGGCAATTTTATCTTCAGGATGCATGTCTGACCCTATTGTTCAATATTTTGATTGATAGTAGTAAACATAGAGAGTTAGGGGGCTCTTGACTTGGTTTGGTTGGGCCATTAGATCCCTAACATCTACTAGGGAGAAACCCCCTTGAGTTGGAGGAGAGCTAGCCCGAAGTGCAAAGAGGTTGGTGAGGTGACAATGGGGCTATTGAATTACACATGGTATCACACTTTAGCTTTAGGACTTTATCTTGAGAAGTGCGAGATTTTGCTATATCAATTCTCAAATTGTTTACAACGCTATTGTTAAGAACTAATAAGAAGTGATGTTGAGGGGTTTTTGGGTATAAGAAACAATACCATTTAAAAACTAGGGTTCTCAGTCCTTGTCATTCCTTCACCTGGGCCTAGGGGCACACTAGAATAATTTCACACTAAACCATGCAAAATTAAAAGTAACTTAACAGATTCATAAAGTAATAATAATCATAATTCCTAATTTCCTATTGTACAATATGATGGAAATTATTCAAACATGAAGCAATGAAGACATGCAATTTCTAAATTTCAAGATTGATGAACCAATACAAGAAGTTAGAAACTACAACTTTGATTCAATACTCTGTGTCCTAACTCCAGGAAGGAATCTAGTTTGTAGTACAGAACATGCATCGTGTATTATCAATTCTTAATTGACAACAACTAAAGGTCATCTACCTCATCAATTCCTTCCCATTTTGTGTTTTTATATTATATTCCTTATAAAAGTGTCAAATTTCTCTCAAAGTAAGCAACCACTGAATAAAATAAAAATAGTTGAGATATGATTGAGAAATGGTCATTTATTTCTTGAAAGGATCTTCACAATTTATTTGGTTGTTTTTCATCTCAAGAAACAAGAAATGACCTAAGAAACTATCGTGATGTAATATAAGAAACAACATGGTGCAATGGCCATTTTCAAAGCCAAATGATGTCCATTGAGGAAATGGCCTTTATTTGGTTCTGTTTCATAGGATTTTCGGGTAGAAATGGAACTTTGTTGTACCATTTCCAGTAGTAAAAAGGGAAAACCTTCTTTTTCCATGGGAAATAATTTACCTTTCCTTTTTCAAGATAATCTAAATCACAAAAAATATGAACTATACTGCACACATTCTTGGATAATGTGAAAGTGGAAAAGTAATACCCTACACAAGTGATGCACACATGTACATTTGAACACTAATAGATTTTTGTAGTTGAAATGCAATGCTTGTTTTCATTTAAATGTAGGGTTTTTAGAGCAGGGAGAAATAATGGCTGCCAAATTAATAAGCGTTTCTTTGGGAAAAATTTAAATCTTGTATTGGGTGATGAAGATAATAGAGGGTATTGAATCTTGATTCTTGACATATAGAGAGAACCCTACACCCTAACACAATCCAATGGAATTGACCAAAAAAACCCAAATAGAGTCAACCCTACTATAGGAGGAAGGGCCTGCAGTAAGAACTTACCATTTTGCAAGAGCTGAGGGTGAATGCTGTTCTGCAAGAGCTGAGGGCGAACACTGAGGGTGAATGCTATTCTGCAAGAGCTCAGGGCGAATGCTGAGGGCGAATGCTGTTCTGCAAGAGCTCAGGGCGAATGCTGAGGGCGAATGCTGTTCTGCAAGAGCTCAGGGCGAATGATGAGGGCGAATGCTGTTCTGCAAGAGCTCAGGGCGAATGTTGTTTTGCAAGAGCTGAGGGAAAATGCTGAGGGCGAATGCTGTTCTGCAAGAGCGGAGGGCAAATGCGTGCGTGATATCAGACGTTAATGTAGCTATTGCGACGGATATAAGTTTCATATTTTTAATAAAATCATTTTTATGTAGCACGCATATAAGTGTCATTATATTGACGACGGAAAAAGCGTCGCTATTGCGATGGATGCCTCCAAATGTCGCAATTACAACACTTAGACATTGTGTCGCACTTGCGACGTTTGGAGGCAGCCGTCGCAATAGCGACGCTTTGGGGCATAGTGTCACAATTACAACGTATTCCTCCAAAATTCACAATTGCGACACTTTGTCTAAGTGTCGATATTGCGACATTTTTCTATAAACGTCGGTATAGCGACGGTTTCGGGCGGGATTGAAAAAATTTGGGGAAATTTCCGACATTTGGTCAAAAGCGTCGGAACCAAGTGTTGGAATTTCCGCCAAATGTACTAGTGTTGTTTTTTATATGAGGCTTTAGAAGATGAAATTTCGACCACATAGAGCTGAAATATTGGTGAACATCATGTAAAAATCTCAAATATTGGTTCACAATATGTTCTAAGATATGTTCCAAGGAATATAGGGTTTTTACAGGATCCAAAATTTAGTATCAAACATGTGAGCTAGGGAAAATTGACATAACTTTCGTTTCAGGAATAAAATTTGGATTCTATAAAGAGTTTCTAAAACCAAACATACTAGTTTTTTATGTAGTAATTTTAGGACTAAAGGTTGAAACAATGACTCGTGGAACTCTGTACAAGTTCGCTCCACTGAACTAGTCTGTAATCAAGTCATCATGGGAGATCAAACATAAATATTTCTTAAAGACTCCAATCTCAGTCTGACTTGTGGGGTTTAAAAGAAGACTCAAAGGGCTATCAAAGGAAGAAATTTCAGACCTTGGAGATTTGAAATTACATAGATACAACAATTCAATAACGATCTCCTACAAAGCAAGAAAAAGGTGTGTATTTTTTTAAAATTTGCATAAGTTTTGTTTGAAGTGATTCAAGGGGCGTAGTGAAGCATAAATATAATTTTTTGGTTCAAAAACGACTGGAACCAAGAAAATGGAAACGCCTAGTAAGAAACCAAAAAGCTCTACTATGACACATGAAGAAGAGGAAGAAATGGAACATGATATATCAAAATTACGAGACCAAGTGCAAAAAATTTCGCTCTCGCAAAGAGTAACAAAAAATAAAATGGAAGCTAAGATGGATGGTTTGAAGAATGGTTTAAAATAAGACATGGAAGGTTTTAAGGATGGCATAGAATCAAAAACAAAAGGAAACATGAAAGATTTAAAGAATGTTTTAAAATAAGACGTGGAAGGTTTGATGGAAAGTTTGACAAAGTTGCTAAAAGAAATGGTTCCTAATGGCAAAAAGGTATTATATGAAACTCATGATGAAAACAAAAGAAATGTTAATCATTATTTCATAGAATCTATGTTGGATTGAAGACCCACCATATTCCAAAGATTGATATGAGGAAGTTTTATGGCAAGGATACAGTAACATGGAAAATACATATGGAGTAATATTTTGATCTCCATAATGTGCAACACACATGAAAGGTATGCATTGCAACTTTATATTTTAAAACCAATCAGTTTTTATGGTATTGATGGCTTTGTTCTTGAAAACCGATTTTCACTTGGTCAATTTTTATAGAGGAAATGATAGAAAATTATGAGGATACAAAGAGAAACACCTTATTTATCCAATTGATATATATCAAACAAAATGTTTCAATGGCAGAGCACATTGAGGACTTCCAAAAATTGAATATAAGGGTAAATGATATTCCAGAGGAGCATAGGATTGATGTCTTCAGGGGGACTTTAAAGGATGAAATCCAACATGAGGTTCGCCTTTGGGAACCTGATTCATTGGAAAATTCATTCAAGTTGGCAACTAAAATTGAAAGAAAAATTATGACAACAAGGAAGCCTACTACTCACAACTATAAAGATGGAAGTGTTGCTACTCCTAGCCTTCCACAACATAAAAGGTTGAAACCATAATATTTGGAAGAAAAAATACCAAAAGGTATTTATTATAGTTGTGATTGCAAATACACTAAAGGTCATAAGTGTGTTGAGAAGAAATTATTTTACATATACTGTGAAGAGGAAGAAGAAAAGGAACAAGAAACATTAAAATATGAGGATATACACCAGGCACTAACCCTGGAGAAGGAAGATATGGATCTGGCCATATATTTTAATGCATTGGCAGTAATTACCACTCCTAATACTCTCAATATAGAAGGACATATCAGGAAGAAAAATGTAATAATGTTTATTGATTCAAGTAGTACCCATAATTTTATTCTATTGGCAAAAGGTTTCCTATGTTCTAATGTTGTCCTTGATGGAAACTCTTTGGCAAAGGATGGTGTACATGTCTTCCTGTAGAAGCTCAACTGTCTATCAAAAGAATTGTGTAATGACCAGTAAAATATTGGATACTTTTGATATTGCAGGAACTATATGTGGGTTTGTAAAGGCCAAGTTGCGTATGCACGTGGCTAAGTACGTTCCAAGTCGTGTATGCCTTTTGTGCTCCAAAAGGTTTGATACCAAGGGACATTACCATGGTATTAGCCCACAATATTGAACGCTAAGTTGTCTATTTGATTCTGTCCAAGAATACCAGAGGCTGGTGTGTGGTTTTGACTCATGGTATTGGTAAAAGCTAAATCTATATAAGGAGAAGAAGATCATAGTGCAAAGTGTGCATTTTGTAAGGGTTGTCGCTAAATATTTTTCTGAGGTATATCTGCATGGGATGAAATTTGTTCTTATTGATGAATCAAAATTTATGATGCACCCTTGGATAAAATTATGGATCAAGATCTCTAGATATGAAATGCTTATGTACCTACATGATTTATTGAAGAAATTATTAGATCTGTGATCTGGCACATGCTTGCTGAAGTAAAGTGAAGAAATATGGGTAAGTCCTATATATTTGATACATTTTGAAAGATTCATATTTACAGATCTATAAGCTAGTTCATAATGGTGAAAGAGTGTTTATACACGGCTTCGTCTTAGAAAAAGCACGTATGAAAGTTGGGATTTTTTGAAGCTTGTTGCAAAGGTTTTCTAGTTATTTCTTCTATATTTCTGCTTTCTGTTAATGAAGTCTTCTTGTAGATTCAAGGTGTTTGAATACTGTATATGCTGCTAAGTTGTTTATGTACAAATATGATCAATGAGAGAATAAATGTGGTTGATGGTGACTAACTGATGAAGGGTTATGCATTTCTAAAGATATCTGACTGAAAGCCTCAAATCTGGATCTGGATCTGAGACTAATTACATTCTAAAAAAATTTATTCACAGAGGTATACACAAGTTGGTGTGAAGGAAAGTGCATATACACGCGGGTTCTTTGAAGCAAAGTAGCGTATGCATTTCAAGTTGATGGAAGTTCAGGGTTGAGTTTGTACCTGCATATTTATTCTAAAGTCTGGGTTATTTCTAAGCTCTGGTTACAGTGGTCTCACTCTTATGATTGAAGTATTGGGTAAAGTTTATGATTGTTGATTTTTATGAAGAGTTGTGTTGATGTTGTTTGATCCAGTATGAAAATTGATGAAACGTGGTCTACAGTAGTTCTGAGGGTTGAAGCCTTCAGTAAGGAAGTAGAAGCTTCCTACCAGTAGAATTTGGTGTTCTGATCAGGGGGTTGAACCTCCTTTCCATTAGTGGTTGGAAAATGAGATTAGGGGGTTTTAGCTCCCTTCCAGTAGCAGCTAGAAAATGAGAGAAGGTTGTAGCCTTCTGCAGGTAGATTCCTGCATACTGATATGAGTCTGCATCAGTACAATATTGTAAACAATTTTCCATATAATAAATATTTAAGACAAAGACAACAACAACGGTGGTTTTCTCCCGAATTGGGTTTCCACATTAAATATTAGTGTTCATGTGTATTGCTCTTGTGTGATGATTTATACTGCTATTACTGCACATATTCATTGATTATCTAACAGATGCATGACTGATAAACTGAGTTAAAGATTGTTTCTGAAAAGGTTTTCTAATCTGCAAAATTATATCAATATACGCTAGTTTCTTTCATTATATGTGCGTGTATATGGGAGTTGGGTTCATCAAAGTCGTGTATGGAATTATGTAAAGAAAAAATTAAAATCTTTTTAGTAAGCTCTAAATACTAATTCACCCCCCCTGCCCTCTCAGTATTTTTCCCAACAATTGGTATCAGAGCAGGTCCTTCTAAAGAAGCTTAATTGCTAGAAGGACGATCAACTAATATGATAAATCAAGATGGGACAACATATATCAGGCCTCCTCTCTTCAACGGAAACAATTTAATTTTCTGGAAGACAAGGACAAGATCCTATCTTCAGTCTCTTGGAGCAGATGTATGGGCTATAGTTGAAGGAGGTTATCAATATCCAGCATCAGTTCCAACAGATGCAAAAGAAAGAAAGAAATATGAAACCAATGCAAAGGCAGTTAATGTGTTATTGGGAAGTCTGACTGAATCATAGCTTTTCAAAGTGATGCAGTTGAATACGAAAAAGGAGATATGGGAAAAAATCATTCTAAGCTATGAATGTGATACCAAGGTAAAAAGTGCTAAATTCCAAACTCTCAAAATTCAATATGAAAATCTCAGGATGCATAATGAGGAAAGCATTGCCAGTTTATTTTTACGTCTAGATGATATTGTAAATCGTATGAGAAATCTGGGTGAAACCGTAACTGACACTACTCTGGTAGAAAAGATTTTAAGATCTCTAACTCCCAAATTCGAGTCAAAAGTGTCTGCTATTGAAGAGAAGCAGGATCTACAAAATCTTACTATTGTTCAACTTCATGGTATTTTGACTGCTTGTGAAATGAGAAAAGGAGGTCCATCTGAAGTCAAAGAAGTTGTATTTCGAGCTACTGCAAAAGGAAAATAAGTAGAAGAACAAGAAGGATCAAGGTATGTTTCAAAAGAAAAAGAGATAAATTTTGTAAAGAAGCTACAACTTGGCACTGGAAGGTTCAGAGGTAAGCTTCCTTTTAAATGTTTTGCTTGTGGAAGAGTTGGTCATTATGCTGCTAAGTGTCCCCATAAAGAAAAACATGAAAAAGGAAAGGAAGTGGAAAAGGGAAATAAGAATCAATTTATCAATAGAAAAAATTATTATACTCATGAAGATAGTGATGGGCTATCAAATAGTGAACAAGGAGAATCTCATAAAGATGTTAGACTACTCATGGCTTTTGAAAAAGACTCTAGTGAGGCTAAAGATACCTTTATGGATGCTCTAGAAGAAAATTATTTTCTTGAAGAAATTAATCAGCTCAAAATAAGTTTGGAAGAAAAAAAAAATTCCATAGATACTTTAAAGAACCAGCTTACATAAAAAGAGAAGCACAATGAGAAATTAGAATGTGAAATAGTAAGTCTAAGAAAGGAAATTGAGAAAGAGAAAACTTTAAATCTTAGATTTTCTAAAGGAACTGAAACCTTAGATGAAATTATCAAGGTTCAACGTTCTCCTTTTGTAAAGACAGGTCTTGGATATATCGAAGAATCCTCTCAGTCTTTAGCACCAAGCTATCTAAATGTAGCTAAAGCTAATCTACAACATTCTGTCACTCAGCAAGAGAACAGAGAAACTTCACAAGTAAATCATGACCACTTCAATACAAATAAAAATAGTAGAAATATCAATTAGAGAAATATCAATCAGCAGGTAAACACAAATGGTTTCACGATCGCAAAAATTTCTTCTTTAATGGGAAATGTTTCTCATGTCATAATTTTGGTCATAAAGTTGTTCAATGTGTTGCATACAAAACCATCATGACCAGAGAAGCAAGAAAGAAAAGAAATGAGACTGGAATAAATAATAATAATTATAACAACTTTTCTCCTCTTCAAAATGAAATTGAATGTGCTTATTGTAATAACTTTGGTCATGGAGAATATGAATGCAGGAGAAAACTTCAACCAAAAGAGCATGTACCTTCAAATTCCAAGGTATGGAGAAAGAAGGACTTACATGTTGAGAATTGTGGCATAGCCTTATTTGCAGAAGGGGAAGAAAATAAATGGTACATTGATAGCAGATGCTCAAAGCACATGACAGGTGATAGAAATAAACTCTTTGCATACAATGCTCTAGAAAGAGAAAAGAATGTTACCTTTGGAAATGATACTCCTGCTGTCATTAAAGGAATATGTTATGTTTTTCTAAAGGAAAAAGTAAAAGATAACAATGTTATGTATGTGGATGGATTAAAACATAACCTATTAAGTGTGAGTCAAATGTGTGATCAAGGAAATGAAGTTGTTTTTAGTTCAAAAGAATGTGTGGTACGTGAACTTGACACAGGAAAAACGGTAATAAAAGGAACTAGAACACCAAGAAATATGTATGTATTGAAAGGTTGCAAAGAACAATGTTACTTGGGTAAGTCTTCAGAAAATTGGTTATGGAATAGAAGATTGGGGCATTTTATTTTCTTTGAAATCAACAAATCAAGCAGACTCAAGGCGGTTCGTGATCTTCCCAGCATCACTCTACCTGAAAGTACCATATGCAAATCTTGCCAATTCGGTAAGCAAACCAGAGTACAATTCAATGCCAAAGAAGGATCAGTAAGTAAGCCTCTTAAACTCATACATATTGACGAATGTGGACTATGAGGAAAAATTCACCCCGTAGAGAACAATACTATATTATATTTATTGATGACTTCTCTATAATGTGTTGGATTGGGTTAATAAAACACAAAGCTGAAGCACTTGAAAAATTTCAGATCTTCAAAGCCCTAGTTGAAAATGAATTAGATCTAAAAATCAAATGTCTTAGATCTGATCGAGGAGGGGAATATATATCGGATGAATTATTTGATTTATGTGAACAACATGGCATAAAAAGAGAGTTTTCTGTAACTGGAACCCCACAACAAAATGACGTGGTAGAAAGAATGAATAGAACGGTTCAACAAATGGCTCGTGCTATGCTTGATGATTCTGGAACACCTGATACCTTTTGGGAAGAAGAAACACATACCGTAGTAAATATTCTTAACAAGGATCATGTTCGTGTGAGTAGTGATAAAACTCCTTATGAGCTTTGGTATGGTAATCTTCCAATTGTAAAATTTTTTAGAGTTTTTGGAAGCAAATTCTTTATCAAGAAAAATGATGAAAAACTTGGTAAGTTTAAACCTAAAGCAGATGAAGGAATATTTCTTGGCTATTCTTCTAGAATTAAAGCATATAAATGTTACAATAAAATATTTCGAAAGATTTTTGAATGCATCGATGTTGTAATTGATGAGTCTCTCTCAACTCCAAAAAGGGAAATACCAACAACAAATGAAGATGATGATGATGTATATCCTCCTACATAAAATAGCAACAACATGGAAGGTGATGCCAATGAAGCTCTAGAAGAATATCTATCTGAAAAGGCTCCATCCAGGTACATTCAAAAGAATCATCCAAAATCTCAAATTTTGGGAGAAAAAGGATCAGGTGTCCAAACAAGAAGAAATATTGTAGTATCCCCTAGCTATCTAGCATTCTTATCCACTATTGAAACATAGTATGTAAATCAAGCTAGTAAAGATGAATGTTGGATTGAAGCCATGAATGAAGAACTTGATCAGATTGAAAAGAATCATACTTGGGAATTGGTTCCAAGACCTCAAGATAAAAATGTTATTGGAACAAAATGGATATTTAAAAACAAGTTAAATGAAAATGGAGATGTTATTAGAAACAAAGCTAGATTTGTTTGTAAAGGGTATGTTCAACAAGAAGGTATAGACTTTGAAGAAAAATTTTCTCCTGTAGCTAGACTTGAAGCCATAAGAACGTTTCTTGTATTTTCAAGCTTTCAACAATTGAAATTTTATCAAATGGATGTTAAGTCTGCTTTCCTCAATGGTGATCTAGAAGAAGAAGTTTATATAGAACAACTAGAAGGATTCATTTTGGGAAATGATGAAAAACTTGTTTGCAAACTTAAAAAAGATTTATATGGTCTCAAGCAAGCTCCAAGGGCATGGTACTATCGTCTTGTCAAATTTCTTCATCAACAAGGTTTTTCAAAGGGATCTACTGATAGTAACTTATACACAAAAATTGAGAATGATAAACTATTGATTGTATTGTATATGTTGATGACATCATTTTTGGAAGTAATGAAGAGTCCATGAGTCATAAAATTGCTTCTGTCATCAAGCAAGAATTTGAAATGTCTTTGCTTGGGGAACTAACATTTTTTCTTAGCTTACAAGTGCAACAAGCAACATATGGCATATTTTTACCATAGTCAAAATATCTTAAGCAAATTCTGAAGAAGTATGGGATGGAAGACTACAAACCTATGAGTACGCCAATGGTAAATGGATGTAACCTCAGTTCTCATGACGATTCTCCCATGGTGAATCAACCAGAATATAGATCCATGACGGGAAGTTTGCTTTATCTAACCGGAACAAGACCAAAAATTATGCATGCAGTTGGGATTGTTAGACGATTCCAAGCTAATCGAAAAGAGTCTCACCTTTAGGCTGTAAAAAGAATATTCAAATATCTACAAGGGACTCAAGACTATGGTCTATGGTATCCAAAGAATGTTGATCTCACTCTTCATGCTTACACAGATGCAGATTGGGCTGGAAATGTTGATGATCGAAAAAGAACTAGTGGTGGTGCATTCTATATGGGGCCCCAATTAGTATCTTGGTTCAACAAGAAACAAAGTTCTATTGCCTTATCTACAATGGAAGAAGAATATGTGGCTGCAAAATCATGTTGCACACAAATTCTATGGATGATGCAGACTCTACAAGACATTCAAATCAGATGTTCACCTCCCATATCCATCTTATGTGATAATACAAGTGCCATTAGTATCTCAAAGAATCCTGTTATGCATTCCAAGACCAAGTTCATTCCTATCAAGTAGCACTTCCTACGTGCACAAGTGGTTGAAAAAAAGGTTAAATTGGAGTATGTTCCCTCCAAAGAACAAGTTGCTGATATATTTACTAAACCTCTTCCTAGGGAAGCATTCGAATATCTCAAACAAAAGCTGGGAGTTGTCTTTGCCTCTCTGATCAAATCTGCCTAATTGCATAAGAGTAAATTTGATACACTGGTTTCATGAAGGCGAATCATGTATATACACGAGTTTCTGTGCAATAAAACACGTATGGGTTTTGCTGACATATATTATTTGGGTCAACATTCAGACCAAATGTGGTGTTGTTGGGTAATCTCTGTTTTGATCCATTATTCATATTTTTGTTTCATTCTCTGATATTTATCTCCTTGATATAGATGCTTTGATGAATTGGTTGTTGAAAATGTTCAGGATGCACAAGCTTAGGGGGAGCACCTGCCTTATTGAAGAGGATGCATTGTTGGCATTCTGATTTGGTTTCTGATTTATGATTTCTCTCTTGAGATCTTTTGGTCCTGGTTATGAAAATCCATTTCTGCAATTTGATGCAAAATAAAAATGTTTATACTCATGATGTAAATTGTTATATTCAGTCTTGTAAGGACTTTGTCAAATTGTAAACCCACTTGGTTGGGTAGTTGAGTCAAATATGTAATTCCACTTAGTTGGATCATTGATGTAAGTATGAGTTCTTGGTGATAGGAAAGGTCATAATCAGTTGAGTTATTGAGTCATGTAATTCATTGAAAATATTTCTGAAGTTTCAGCATGCACTCAGGGGGCGCATGGTCAATTCAGTGCACATCAGAACTACAAAGACAAGAAAAATTTTGTTTTGATATTTGATCTGCCCTTTGCTCTTGATGTCAAAGGGGAAGAGTATTTTTTGGTGTTTGAATAAAGGTTATGCTTAATGTCTCTATCTGATTGAGATGATCAAACACCATCATGGTTGCCATCAAGTCCAAAGGGGGAGAACGTTGGAAAAATGTTTCCTATGTTCTAATGTTGTCCTTGATGGAAACACTCTAGAAAAGGATGGTGTACATGTCTTCCTAGAGAAGCTCAGTAGTCTATCAAAAGAATTGTGTAATGACCAACAGAAGATTGGATATTTTTGATATTGCAGGAACTATACGCATGTTTGTAAAGGCCAAGTTGTGTATGCACACGACTAAGTATGTTCCAAGTCGCGTATGCCTTTTGTGCTACAAAAGTTTTGATACCAAGGGACATTACCATGGTATTATCCCACAGTATTGAACGCTGAGTTGTCTATTTGATTCTGTCCAAGAATACCACAGGCTGGTGTGTGGGTTTGACTCATGGTATTGGTAAAAGCTAAATCTATATAAGGAGAAGAAGATAATAGTGCAAAGTGTGCATTTTGTAAGGGTTGTTACTAAATATTTTTCTGACATATATTTGCATGGGATGAACTCTATTCTTATTGATAAATCAGTAGTTATGATGCACCCTTGGATAAAATGATGGATCAAGATCTCTAGATCTGAAATGCTTATGTACCTGCATGATTCATTGAAGAAATGATTAGATCTGTGATTTGGCGCATGCTTGCTAAAGTAACGTGAAGAAATCTGAGTAAGTCCTATACATATGATACATTATGAAAAATTCATATTTACAGATCTATAAGCTATTTCATTGTGGTGAAATTGTGTATATACACAGCTTCGTCTTAGCAAAAGCGCGTATGAAAGTTGGGATTTTCTGAAGCTTGTTGTAGAGGTTTTCTAGTTATTTCTGCTATATTTCTGTTGTCTTTCAATTAAGTCTTATTGTAGATCCGAGGTGTTTGAATACTGTATATGCTACTAAGTTTTTTATGTACAAATCCGATCAATGAGAGAATAAACATGGTTGATGGTGACTAACTGATGAAGGGTTCTGCATTTCTAAAGATATCTGACTAAAAGCCTCAAATTTGGATCTGGATCTGAGACTGATTACATTCTGAAAAACAATATTCACAGAGCTATACAATGGTTGGTGTGAAGGAAAGTGCGCATGCACGCGGGTTCTGTGAAGCAAAGTAGCGTATGCATTTCAAGTTGATGAAATTTCAGGGTTGATTTTGTACCTGCATATTTATTCTAAAGTCTAGGTTATTTCTGAGCTCTGGTTACAGTGGTATCACTGTTTTGATTGAAGTATTGGGTAACGTTTATGGTTGTTTATGTTTATGGAGAGTTTTGTTGATGCTGTTTGATCCAGTATTAAAATTGATGAAATGTGGTCTGCAGTGGGTCTGAGGGTTGAAGCCTTCAGTAAGGAAGTAGAAGCTTCCTACCAGTAGAAGCTGGTGTTCTGATTAGGGGGTTGAAGCTCCCTTCCATTAGTGGCTAGAAAATGAGATTAGGGGGTTGTAGCTCCCTTCCAGTAGCAGCTGGAAAACGAGACAAGGTTGTTGCCTTCTGCAGGTAGATGCCTGCGTGCTGATATGAGTTTTCATCAATACAATATTGTAAATATTTTTCCATATAATAAATATTGAAGACAGAGATGACAACAGTGGTGGTTTTCTCCCAAATTGGGTTTCCACCTTAAATATTGGTGTTCATTTGTGTTTCTCTTGTGTGATGATTTATACTGCTGTTACTGCACATATTCACTGATTATCTAACAGATGCATGAATGATAAACTGAGTTAAATATTGTTTCTGAAAAGGTTTTCTAATCTGCAAAATTATGTCAATATACGCTAATTTCTTTCATTATATGCACGTGTATACACGAGTTGGGTTCATCAAAGCCGCATATGGAATTCTATAAAGAAAAATTTAAAATATTTTTAGTAAGGTCTAAATACTGATTCACACCCCCCCCCCTCTCAGTATTTTTCCCAACATATTCATTTTAAGATAACCAAGGAATTGAATTGTTTCCTATATCCACCATTAGAGTGTCAAGTGATGGTTGCAAATGGAGGAATTATAAATTTCTCTGGAAATTTCCATAATATCAATCTAACCATGGCGTAATATGTATTGAATAATCCATTTCATTCCATTCCAATGGGTGTTGTTGTGTTGTACTAGGATTCCAATGGTTACAATATTTGGGTACGATAAATTTTAATTTTCAAAAACTTTTCTTGAATTTTTTTTTGGGAAGGAAAGTTGAATTAAGGGGTATCGCATGGAAACTAGGTAAGATAATCAACTCTGAAGGAACAATGGGGTGTAATTTCAAAATTATGCTCACTAGATGTTCAAATAATGAAATCATCTATTTCTTGAGATCTCCAAAAAGTATTGGAAAATCATTCCAAGGTATTTGAGACTCCCAGAGGTCTCCCACTTATCCATGATCATGACCATGCTATTCATTTGATTCCGGGAAGTTTTCTTCCAAACATCAGGCCTTATAGACATCCTTATTACCAAAAGAGTTAAATTGAGCGTATGGTTGTATAAATGCTAGAGGTTGGTATAATTCAACCTAGTCAAAGTTCTTTCTCTGCCCCAGTAGTATTGGTGCACAATAAGGACGAATCATGGCACATGTATCCAGATTATAGGGAGCTCAACAAACTCACTATTAAAGATAAATTTTCCATTCCTATCATTGATTAATTATTGGATGAATTACATGGAGAAATTCACTTTACCAAGTTGGATATTCGTTCACGATATCATCAAATTATAATAAAGACTGAAGACATTCCAAAAACAACATTTAGAACTCATGAGGGTCATTATGAATTTTTGTTCATGCTTTTTTCCTTACCAATGCACCTTCTACGTTTCAAGGTTTGATGAATTCCATTTTCAAACCCTTCCTTAGAAAATTTGTTTTATTATTTTTTGATGATATACTAATCTACAACAAGTCTTGGAAGGATCATGTTCAACATGTTGATAGGGTGATCAAGCTATTGGAGGAGAAACAATTAATGCAAAAAACTTCAAATGTTTCTTTGGAGTATAGGAGGTGGAATATATGAGTCATATTGTATCTCATAAGGGTGTTAAGTTAGAACCTAAAAAAATTAAATCCATTAAGGAAACGAAAATCCCCACAACAGTAAAGCATCTGTGAGGATTCCTCAAGTGTATAGGGTATTATCGCAAGGTTGTGAAGAATTATGGGAGAATAGTAGCACCTCTAACAACATTATTGAAGAAAGATGCATTTTCTTGGACTCCATAAGTAACTAAGGCCTTTGAACATATTAAAGAGGAAATTTTCCAAGCGTCGGCCTTAGCTATGCTAGACTTCACAAAAGCATTTATTGTGGAATGTGATGCCTCAGGAAATGGAATTGGTGATTTTTTAATGCAAGAAGGAATAACAATTGCTTTTGAAAGTCATCCAATAAAATGAAAGTATTACACAAACCTATTTATGAGAAGGAAATTTTGGCAATACTACATGCACCAAAGTAATGGTGACCTTACTTAATGGGAAGACACTTCAAGGTAAAAAATGATCATGATAGTATCAAATACATTTTGGAACAAAGATTATCTTTAGAAGAGTAGAAAAAAATGGTCACAAAGATGTTGGGTTATGACATTGAAATCATCTACAAAAATGGGAAGAAAAATGTTGTTGCAGATGCACTCTCAAGAAAGAATGATGATGTGAAGCATTGCTTTGTCCCATTTCTATTATCCAACCATAATGGATAACTGAGGCAAGGTATGAATGAAATAATGACAAAGCAGTGTGGACGCTCATTCAAAAGTTGCAGCAAGATCCGAGTACATCTGATAAATTTAGGTGGAAAATTATTAATTATGGTACAAAGTCTTCTTATATATTTGTAAAAATTCCCAACTCAAACAAAATATTATGTTGGAATTGCACACCTCTCCCTTAGGAGGGAAATCAACATTTTTAAAAAATTACCACAGGGTCAAGAAGGAATTTTTTTGGGATGGACTAAAATATGGTATTCAAAATTTTGTGGCGAAATGTTTGGTTTTCCAACAAAATAAAGTTGAGATAATTAAGACCTCGGGTATTTTACAGCCTTTATCCATGCCAAGTCAATGTTGGGAGGAGGTTTCAGTGGTTTTATCACAGGTGTTATCACTATTAAAAAAAAAAATTTCTAAACTTGGACAGTTTACATTGTTCTTTTTCATGGTCTTAGATAGGTGTTGAGTCATTTCGTGTTTTAAAGGGTAGGTGATAGGGTTAGAGTCTCATTCTCATTGTCAAATAAAGTTCAACAACCTTATTTCATGCCTTGAGTGTCTCATATCCTGTTTAGAAAGTCTTGTTTTAAACCATATGAAAAAAAAAATTTGAATCAGCTCCGAAACCACGTTTTCGTAGTGCAGACAGTGTAAAAAGTCTATTTTGCGCTATGAAAACGTTTCTCTTTTTGTAGCGCAAAACCTAGAAATTGCATTAGGCGCGCTACGAAATCGGGGATTTGTAGCAAGTCATGTCAAGTCATCAAATCACTCAAATTTCATTAATTCTTCATCATTAGGTGTTAGCTAGGAATCATTTCTCATGCATGAAACCATTCAAAACCATCATTACATTCGTTGGAGGTCATTTATGTTAGTTATTTTCAAAATTCAAAAGGGGCTGGTCTTTTGCTTTATTATCTCATGCAAAGAAGCAATACATACATGCCCTTTTCAAATGGTAAGTTCATGGTAAACTGAAACCCAAGCTTCCTTCATCATTTAATTTTCAACCTTTGCATGTATCAGTCAGCTATCACCTTTGAAAAGTTAACTTTGTGACAAACAACTTGCTTTCCAAATAGTTTTTTACAACTTTCATATTTTTAAGAGGGAAGTTTGTGGTTATAAAGGGAAATTTCCATGAAGAGGAAAGCATAAAAATAATACTATGTGTTTGGAAAGGAGATTATGAAGTTTTAAACTGATCATGGACGAACTCAGCATCACACAATTTTTCATCCAGACAGGTTACATGTATTTCTACCAGAAGCTGTAAGGGGATTTTTGTTTTTCTTGGACTGTTTTGAGCTATTAGTTTCAAAAGGGATTTTCAGGAAAATGAAGATGAGTTTCAAAAATATGAAGGAGGTCTTTTCTAAGAACATAACAAGGAACTAAAACCTATTTCAATTTTCTCCCAGGTGCTACCAATTTGGATATTCGAAGTTTTCTTTGGGACCTATTTTCAGATTTCAGAAATTTTTCCTATTTTATACATGATGTGAAAATGCAGATTCCAGACAACTGAAGCTGGTTTTCAAACAACCGAGAGAGGTTTTTCTTATAAAAATTATTATCTACAAAAACCGCCTCCATTTTTGTAACAACTATCAGGGATAAAGAGATATGAGCTCAGGAGTGCAGCCTTCTTTTTCATGAAAAACAAAGTTATTTTTATTGGTTGAAGTGGCTGAAGGTGAAAAGGTTGTTTCTTGAGGAGGGTAAGAGGAATTTTAAGCCAAATTTTCCTTATAAGGCTTCATATTATCATCTCACATAGCAATGGACCTTTTCTAGGCCAAAAAATCAAATTTTGTCAAATCTCCAAAGTATTAGGCAATTCCGCAGCAAGTGTCAGGCTTGAAGCCCAGTTTTTGCTGCGGAATTTCTGAAGATTTATTTTTGGTTTTGAGAGATTTAAACTGATGGAAATGAAAAGTTTTGAAGGATGTATCTAGTTTTTTTTTTATCATTAAATATCCTCTAATGGTAAATATCATTAGAAGGGTACCACATATCATCCTCTTATGTGTGCTATGAAAACAAGCTAATTTCGTAGCTCAAAACAGAGTTTTTGGACAAGAAGTTGAATTTTCATGATAAATGATGGAAAGGGGGAAGAAGGTTAAGCATGTTTAAAGCTGTTCATCATCAGGGTGTCAAAGAGTACCATGGTGTCAAAAAGTATCAGGGTGACAAATAATATCAAATTTTCCAAGTGGAGATTTTCAGTTAGAGGAGTTTGAAAGATACTAGCCAACATATGCCATGTCATCAAATTAACTTCTTTTAAATGAGGGGCAGAGTTACTTCACGAAGAAAATCATGATATAAATTTATTTTTTAATGGCTAGCATGGTAAAAATATTAGATTCCTTTTGAGGAATACTTGGATAAGTTTAGTTTAAATGTAATAAATAAATGTTTAATTCCTAGTAGGACTCTTAGTCTTATTTCGAATAGGTGCCAGTCCTATTCTCTAGAATCCATTTTATGGTTAGATTCAAGTGTTAGTTTAAATTTAAATGGTATAGCCACTTGGCAGACTGGTTGTAAAGGCTAAAAGCCTATAAATAGTGTAGACTTCGATGTACACAAGGTTGGAAAATGTTATCAAAACAATGTACTTTGTAAATGCTTTGGATGCACTGATATATATAGAAGCAATTTAACTTTCCTAAGGTTGAGATTCTTAGTGTACTTTAGTGAGATTTATCTTCTATCATATGTTTTACTTCCATATTTTTAATGCTTATTACTCAGAATTCATGGGAACATGCTCTGACTTCCTTTAAGCGTTAAATTATGGTGAATTAAGTTCTTAGGTCCTATCTGTGGATGGTTTCTTTCAATGTTTAATACTGATTACTCAAAATTCATGGTCATTCATGCTCTGACTTCCTTTAAGTGTTAAGCTTTGATAAATCTCTGTTAAATACTTTCTTTTCAATATCTTGAGGTATCATTACTCAGAATCATGCACTCATGCTCTGACTTCCTTTGAACCTTAAGATATTGAGACTTTCATGAATGTGTCACTCTTTCATTGAAGTATATACAAGCCTCAGTTTTGTAGGAAGAGCTATTTTGTTATCTTTATCCCTGTCACTGACTCCATAGCCCAATGGTAGCTAGTCTTCATCTTTCAACCAAAAAACCTACAAAAAATCATAAACCATAGAGCTAGCCATCTATTTACATCTTTATTAAAAATAATTAACCCTTGAGAGAGCCCTCTCAGGCTGAGGAGGCTAAGCCTCAGCTAAAATATTGGTTTGAAATAGTTACACTGAGGTAGTCTGATCAGCAGCCTATCAGGTCCTATTTTGGTGATAACATTTTGGTGCGTCTGCCGAGAGTCTGAAGATATACATCTCCCAAAAATTATGAAGCTGAACTCTTGAAGGTAGCAGGAGCTCAGAATCTGTTCAAGGCTGCAAAACTACCTTGGCGACTCCACACATCAAATAATCAAATTGGAAGGTGAATCCACTGCTAGAAGATCAGTAGCTTGATGAAGTTTCAAGATGAGTTCCATTGCAAGAATGAATTCTAGGTATGCTCCTATGAATTGGTCTCATATCCATGGTTTTCCAAATCCTATGCCAAATGTTGATTGGTTAGATGATCTTCCAATATTCAAAGATGAAAAGAAAGACAACACTGCTCTTCATTTGGTTAGGTTTCATCTGCATGTACATAGTCTTAAGGTTCAGATCCCTGAATACTGTCTTATGAAGATGTTTATGACCACTCTAGAAGGAAAAGCATGGTCTGGTATAAAGGTTTAGCAAATGGTTCATTATATTCTCTTGCTAATTTTCACGATGAATTCTATGAGATATATAAAGAGTGTCATCCCTCCTTATTGCTGGTCAAAGATTGTTGTAAACATTCTGTGAGTTTTATTCAGTATTTGGAGGATTGTTATGATGATGATGAATTTATGGATGAGGAAATTTTAGAAGCTCTTCATGATAATCCATTTCATCATCAAGAAGTAAGGACAATATCTCCCTTAGATGAAAATGAAACCCAACAAGAGTTTACTTATGAAGAAAATGTCACATTCTCTAAGTTTGAGGAAAATTTGCAGCAGGTTTTTCAATTCTTTGATCATCAGGAATATGAGAATCATTCCAAACAACAAGAGGAAATATTGGAAAATGTTTGCTACAATCCTAAGGTTGATTTTTTATGTAATTCCTTATAGTAGATTTCATCTAAAAATGATCATATCAATGAAGAAAAATACATTGTCTATGGGAATCATGCAGAAAAGAAGTTGGATAGCATATTAAAGGAATCTTGTGTGGTTGAGAATCAGTTGTATGAAGATATAGAATGTTATGATGATCATCAAACTAACCATGTCTTTTTTGACCCTATAGCTGAATACATGGCAAATCTTTGCACACCAGTATTTCATTTTCATTTGCATTATGAAGATTAGATACATTATAAGTTTCTTTGGTCATCTCATTATCATGCTTATTTTGAGGTCGAATGCAATCAAGAGCCTCATATATCAGAAAAGACAATTGAATGGCTTTATTGGAAATATCATGTTGCCTGAGCTAAAGTGGAAATTGCAGCTGATAGGGTAGGTAGGTAGGAATGTGAAAATAAGCTCAAGGTTGATTGAGCATTTTTTAGTAGGTGCAGTTTGAGTGCTTCTTGTAGAAATCATTAAAGCTTGAGGAGAAGCTTGGTAAAATTTCAGAGTTTTATTCTAAAGGATGGATAGCAACACTGGAGCTATCGGTTCTTAGTGTACCACAGGGGCACACTATCCCAAGTGGAGCCACTGTTATTGTTAGGTCTCTGTAATAAGAAAGATTGGCAAAAGTCCGATCATAGAGTTAACATCATTTCAACCAACTTTGGGATTCTAGGGTCTAGCCCTCCTGAATCTAGAGAGGGATCTCTCCAATATGTACAAAGATGGATTTGTCTTTGAAGTTTAGGGTAATGATATTAGGCTAGCTATGAAGTCCAAGGGTTTGTTTGGTTTTTTGGATGGTTGAACATAGTTGCTGTCTGAGGCGGAAAGATATATATGCAAATAGGTTCAAAGGTTCAAAGTTGCAAGCAAAAAGAGTAAGCTTTGATCAAGAAGAAAGATGATGGCAGGTTTTCAGTCCATTGGGCTATGGAGTCATAAGAGGATTTAATTGAAACAATCAGGTCCAAGAGTGGTCTAAGGGGCAAGTCATCTATGCCTAAGGATCTCTTTAAAGTTTGATTTTGGGGAATGGGTGATACGATAACAGATGACAAATACGAACAAAGAGCGATACCCGAGGATGCGGTAAGTACTTTGAAATAGCCAGCCTTTGACCGAGCACTTAAGAAAAACATGAGAGAAAACTAGGATGCGGTAAGTGCTTTGAAACTGGCTGATAACTTTGATGAAATTATGATAAAGCTGTAAAAACAAAAGGGAAACTCAAAGATAACACAGAATGGTCTAAGATCTGATAAGTACTTTGAAACTAGTCAGCTTTTAACACATCTTAAGGGAAACAATCAAATAGTTGAGCAAATAAGAAAGGGACTCAGGGCTAACCTTAATTTCCTCAATTCATGTTCACACAACATATATTGAAAGTAACATTTAAAAATAACATTCAGCTAAGAAAAAGAGATGAGGGAACGCCAGCATCCCTGTACTTAAACCATATTTAATCATTTTCAAATAACACAGTTGAAAGAAAAAATTTAAATAAAGGTTTCTCAGCCAGAGAAGGTTACTGATATACAGTAGGTCCTAACCCTGTTTAAACTGTTCTTTATAGTGGAAAATGAAACAAATTGAAAATAGAAATAAAATACCAGTTACAGTGAGAATAACATCACCATCAGCATAGACCAGGATCCCATAAATCAGCTTGTATTGATGCTTCAAACCAGTTACAATCTTAAGATCCAGTGTTTTAATCCATCTCTCTTCACAACCTAACCTATCTGTTACAAGCAGAGCTCCAAGAGCCAGTGAAATCCTATCTACAATCAAGAGTCTTCATCTCATTCACAATACAATGCTTCAACAATTTACATTAACAACCAACCAATCCCCAACCGCTCACTCATCTTCTACTGAAGTATTTATAGAAGAATGAGGAGGTGAGATCCGATGAAAAGATCTCAAATACAATTAATGCAGAATTAATGTCTTCTTGGCCTTTGGGGGCTTAAATGAAGAGACTATACAGGTGTTTCACTGCATTAATTGGTTTACATTTATGAATTAATCCCGGAGGGAGCTTTTGTTGACCTTTGAGGCTCTGTGTGATGTTAGGGTTACTCTGCAGACATTCTTTCATTAAATTCCTAGCAGAAGTAACTCTTCGGCTGCTTTGAGGTAAAATATCTGACTTTGGTCAATAAATTCGGTTCTTGATTGAATCCTTTGAGGCACAGGTGGCACTGTAGTCGCTGGGAGGAATCAATTCACCTCCATCTGTGGCGGTGATGGGTTTTTCTGATAAAACACTTTAGATTTTTCCTTCATATGCATTTAGATCCGGGGATTAGGCATTTGATAACTGTCTTAGCCTTAATCCCCGCAAATCTGTCCACTAATCTGTTGTTCTGGTTCATTTCTGGTCTTCAATCTCTGATACCCTTTTTTTGCATTAATTTTGACGGTTTTCTCTGTTGTGCAGGGCTGTGCAGGTAGGGAAAGGCATCAATGCCTATGGAAACATTGAAGAAATGTGAAAACTAAGTCTGTAAGTGATTTCCTTGGAGAAAACGAAACGTAGAGGATCGTCACCCTCCTGGTCTGAAATTTCCTTAAAAACACGAACAAATGACCTTAACCCTGCAAAATACAAAAAACATGTAAGAAAATCCAGTTTTATAGGTCAATCTGCTTTGGGGAATGTGCGGAGGAATGCAGGCCGTTGGATGGCATTATCCAACAGTCGAGATCAAATCTGGACGGTCGTGGAAAAGAGTTGTGGAGAAATTAAATCCGGACCGTCGATCTGCAGAGATCGACGGTAGAGGTCGGGCAACGGAGAGTCAGCGGGAAGGAGGTTGACCGGGCGATGGAATCAGGAAAATGAATGTGAGCCATCGATCTGCAGAGATCAACGGTGGAGATTGAATCTTGGCCGCGCGGTGGATGAGTTAAAGGGCGCGCATGTCCGTTAAAGGTCGAGCAGGTGAAGTGATCGGCAACCGTCGGATGGGAGGGCCCAGATCAGACAGTAGAGGTGGATTCCGCTGTGGGGTCTTGGTACGAAGATTAACGCGTGAAATGATCTGATAGCGCGGTGGTTTTGAAACAGTGTCGGGGACACGTGTCAGCCAGCGTATGGAATCGCTGGCCGACGGGAGAAAACCACCTTGGCTCGGAAGGCGGTGCGGAATGGAAACCGACGGTTTTTTGGAAAATGGCGCGGGGGAAGGGGGGTCCACCAGGTGAGGCGTGCTCTGCTCCGTCAGATCTGGGGAGCAGATCGACGGCCCTGGTTCATCGCGGCAATAAAAACATGTGATTTTAATTATTCCCCGTTAAACTTTATAAAATGGGTTTTTTTGGGTTTTCAAAGGAAAAACGGACGGAGAAAGGTTGTGTTTCCGGTTTAGCGCCTAAGGACTGAGCAGTTGGTCCAGGCGCTCGGTTATATGAGGGAAAACGGCCCGGGGGCTCAGCTTGAAAGGGCTAAAACGCCAAAAACACATAAAATATGCCATTTATATGATTTCTAATGATTTTTCAGAGGAAAAAGGGTCCGATAAGTTAAAAAGTGAGTTTTTAACCTTGGGAAGTGGAATGTGTGAAGGGTTAAAGGGAAAACATATGTTTTTTTGGGGTTTTTATGGAAAAAAGGAAAATGGAGAATGAAGTAAGCTGGAAGAAAGGGAGGGTAAAAAGGGGAATGCAGCAGTATTTGACTTGGATTTTTGTAGGATATCAGAGGTTTGAAGAAGGAAACAGTTATGGAGGGTAACCAGAAATATGAGTCTCATAAAAAAGACTTCAAGCACCAACAAATTCAGGACTGGATTTGTTTCTTGAAGGCTGCAAAGAATATTTAGCCACCAGCTGATATGATAGGAAAAATATGGGTGGCTAACAACTATCACTATAAAAAAAAAATTTCTAAACTTGGATAGTTTACATTGTTCTTTGTCATGGTCTTAGATAGGTGTTGAGTCATTTCATGTTTTAAAGGGTAGGTGATAGGGTTAGAGTCTCATAATCATTGTCAAATAAAGTTCAACAACCTTATTTCATGCCTTGAATGTCTCATATCCTGTTTAGAAAGTCTTGTTTAAACCATCTGAAAAAAATTTCGAATTAGCTCCGAAACCACATTTTCGTAGGGCAAACAGTGTAAAAAGTCTGTTTTGCACTACAAAAACACTGCTCTTTTCATAGCGCAAAACCCAGAAAATGCATTACGTGCGCTACAAAATCGGGGATTTGTAGCAAGTCATGTCAGGTCATCAAATCACTCAAATTTTGTTAATTCTTCATCATTAGGTGTCAGCTAGGAATCATTTCTCATGCATGCAACCATTCAAAACCATCATTACATTCGTTGGAGGTCATTTATGTTAGATATTTTCAAAATTCAAAAGGGCTTGGTGTTTTGTTTTATTGTCTGAGGTAGTCTAATTAGCAGCCTATCAGGTCCTATTTTGGTGATAACAACAGGTTTACCCAAGTCCGAAGGAAAGAGTTTCATCATGGTGGTAGTTGATAGACTTACAAAGCATGCACACTTTTGTGCATTATCTCATCCATTTAAAGCCAATACAAGTTATACTGCATTTATGGAATCAATTCAAAAGCTATATGCAAACCCAAAGATTACTGTATGCAACAGACATCCCATTTTCACTGGAAATTTTTTGATGGAATTATTTTCCTGTCTAGGTACTCAAGTAGCTCATAGCTCATATTATCATCCTAAATATGATGGGAAACCTGAGATAGTGAAAAAATGTTTGGAAGGATACCTTTGTTTCTTTGTATCTGATAAACAAACATAATGGGTCAATTTTTTACCTTTGGCTAAATGGTGGTATAACACTTCTTTCCATTGCAACAAAAATCACCCCATTTATGGCACTTTGTTATGCAACCAGCTCCAAAAAGAGAAGAAAAGAGATATCAACGCCTTAGAAATAAGCCACTTCGAAGGGGCAACCTCCAATACATTACATGAATGAACAATTCTTGGATGATACAATTTACAAAACCTCCTTTCTATATATAGGAGTCCATGGGGCCATAATGTAATCCTAGTGGGCCACAATGTAATCCTAGCCGACTAACAATAATAATTTAAGGGCACAATAATAACAAAATGGGGGTTACAAGGGTACAATAATAACAATAAGGGGGTTACACTAACAACAATAAGGGACTATACTAGTAATATAGGGACCTAACATGCCCCTCTCCTTCAAAAAAGTGTTGTCCTCAACAATTGAGTAGCTCTGGGTGCTTCTGTATAAAATTCTCATCCTCCCATGTAGAATCTTCAGTGGGTAAGTTCTTCCACTTGATGAGATACTCTGAAATTGATCGATTCCGTAGTTGTAGAGTTCTTGTTTCCATGACCGCTTCTGGTTCCAATATGATTTTTCCTTCCTCATCAAGTTCTGGCAATATTGTTTGAACTGGAAGATTTTCTCCTATAACCTTCTTCAAGCATGAAACATGGAAAACTGGATGTACTCGCGAAGAAGTAGGAAGCTCCAATTTGTATGCCATAGTACCAATCTTTTGCAACACCTTGTAAGGACCATAGTACTTTGGCGATAATTTATTATCCTTCTTAGCTTGCTTGAGGGACATTTGTTTGTATGGTTGTAGCCGTAAAAATACATAGTCTCCTACATCAAAACTTCTCTCGCTGCGATGTTGATCTGCCTGTTGTTTCATTCGATTTTGTGCCAAATTCAGGTTATCCTTTAAGAGTTGGAGAACTTCTTGCTGATGCTCGATGTGATCTTCCACTGCTTGAACCTTCGAATTTTCTCTTAAATATGATGTGATAGATGGTGGATGATATCCATAAAGTGCCATAAATGGGGTCATTTTTGCTGCAGTATGGAAGGAAGTGTTATACCACCATTCAGCTAGAGGTAACCACTTGACCCATTGTGTTTGTTTATCAGATACAAAAAAACGAATATATCCTTCCAAACATTTATTTACTATCTTAGTTTGACCATCGAATTGAGGATGATAAGATGAGCTATGAGCTAATTGAGTACCCAAACAAGAAAATAAATTCATCCAAAAATTTCTAGTAAAAATGGGATCTCTGTCGCTCACAATAACCCTTGGGTTTCCATGTAGCTTTTGAATTGTGTCCATAAATGTAGTACCAACTGTACTTGCTTTAAATGGATGAGATAATGCACAAAAGTGTGCATACTTGGTAAGTCTATCAACTACAACCATGATGAAACTCTTTCCTTAGGAATTAGGTAAACCTGTGATAAAATCCATTGAAATCTCCTCCCAACTTTGACTTGGAATGGATAAAGGTTGTAGAAGACCCGAGGTCTTAATTGTCTCAACTTTATTCTCCTAGCAAACCAAACATTCCGCCACAAACTTTTGAATATCAGATTTAAGGCCATCCCAAAAAAATTCTTTCTTCACCCTATGGTAAGTTTTAAAAAATCCCGATTGTCCTCCTAAAGGAGAAGTGTGCAATTCCAAAAGAATCTTTTGTTTTAGTTGGGAATTCTTACAAAGGTATAAGTGATCCTTGTACCATAATGAATCATTTTTCCAACTAAATGTATCAGATGTACTAGGATATTGCTACAAATTTTGAATGGGTGTCCACACTTCTTCATCCTTCTTCCATTCATCTCTTGCTTCGGTTATCCAATCTGGTTGGATAATAGAAATGGCACAAAGAAATGCTCACACCTCTTCATTCTTTCTTGAGAGTGCATCTGCAACAACATTTAGCTTCCCTTTTTTGTATATTATTTCAAAGTCATAACCCAACATCTTTGTGACCCATTTTTGTTGCTCTTCTGAAGATAGTCTCTGTTCCAAAAAGTGTTTAAGACTATCATGATCAATTTTTACCTTGAAGTGTCTTCCCATTAGGTAATTTCTCCATTTCTTTAGTGCATGCATTATTGCTAACATTTCCTTCTCATAAATAGGTTTCTGTAAATACTTTCCTTTGATTGGACGACTTTCAAAAGAAATGGGTCTTCCTTCTTGCATTAAAATAGCACCAATTCCATTTCCCGAGGCATCACATGCCACAATAAAGTTGTTTTTGAAGTCTGGTGTAGCTAAGACTGGTGCTAGGCACATTGCCTCTTTAAGATGTTCAAAGGCCTTAGTTACTTCAGGAGTCCATGAAAATGCATCTTTCTTCAATAATGTTGTTAGAGGTGCTGCTATTCTCCCATAATTCTTAACAAACTTTGGATAATACCTTGTTAACCTAAGAAATCCTCACAATTGCTTTATGGTTGTGGGGACTTTCCATTCCTTAATGGCTTTAATTTTGTTAGGGTTTACCTTAACACCCTCGTGAGATACAATATGACTCAGATATTCCACCTCTTGTACTCCAAAGAAACATTTGGATGTTTTTGTATATAATTGTTTCTCTTGCAATAGTTTGAGCACCCTATCAACATTTTGAACATGATCCTTCCAAGACCTGTTGTAGATTAGTATATCATCAAAAAACACTAGCACAAATTTTCTAAGGAAGGGTTTGAAAATGGAATTCATCAACCCTTGAAATGTAGAAGGTGCATTGGTAAGGCCAAAAGGCATGACCAAAAATTCATAATGACCCTCATGAGTTCGAAATGTTGTTTTTTTAATATCTTCAGTCTTCATTCTAATTTGATGATATCCTGAACGAAGATCCAACTTGGTAAAATAAATTTCTCCATGTAATTCATCCAATAATTCATCAATCACAGGAATGGGAAATTTATCTCTAATGGTGAGCTTATTGAGCTCCCTATAATCCAGACACATTCGCCATGATCCATCCTTCTTGTGTACCAATACTACAGGAGCAGAGAAAGAACTTTGACTAGGTTGAATTATACCCGCCTCTAACATTTTTGCAATCATACGTTCAATTTCTCTCTTTTGGAAGTAAGGATATCTATAAGGCCCGATGTTTGGAGGAACACTTCCTGGAATCAAATGAATAGCATGATCATGATCACGAATAGGTGGGAGTCCTTTGGGAGTTTCAAACACCTTGGAATGATTGTCCAAGACTTGTTGGAGATCTGCAGAAATAGGTGATTTTGATGTTGGAACTTCTAGTGAGCATAATTGTGCAATTACGCCTCGCTGTTCTTTCTTTAGAAGCTTTGTCATGACATTAGAGCTTATTATCCTTCCTGGCTTCCCCGCAATACCCCATAATTCGACTTCCTTTCCTTCTGAAAAAAATTTCAAGAAAAGTTCTTGAAAATTAAAAGCTACCGTCCCCAAAGATTGTAACCATTGTACTCCTAGTCCAACATCAGCACCTCCCATAGGAATGGAAAGCATTGGACTAGTCAATACATATTCCCCCATGGTTAGCTTGATATTATGGCATTTTCCAGAGAAATTTATAGTTCCTCCATTTGCAACCATCACTTGACATTCCGGTGCTGGGTATAGGAAACAATTTAATTCCTTGGCTACCTTACAATGAATAAAATTATGGGTGCTACCTGAATCAATCAACACTATTACCTTTTTCTTCTTGATATGTCCTTCTATCTTGAGAGTTTGAGGAGTGGTAATTCCTGCCAGTGCATTACACAAAATGGTCGGATTCATTTCTTCCTCTTCTAGAGCTGGTTCCTAGTGTATATCATCTTCTTGTTCATTTTCTTCTTCCTCTTCATAATCTATGTAAAATAATTTCTTCTCAGCACACTTATGACCTTTAGTGTATTTGCTATCACAACTGTAGCAAAGCCCTTTTGCTCTTTTTTCTTCCAATTGTTGTGGTGTCAACCTTGTAGGTTGTGGAAATCTAGACGTAGCAACACTTCCTCTTTATAGAATTGAGTGGTAGGCTTCCTTGTCGCCATAATTTTACATTCAACTTTTCTTGCCAACCTGAATGCCTTCTCCAATGAATCAGGTTCCAAAACGCGAAATTCATGTTGGATGTTATCCTTTAAAGTGCCTAGGAAGAGATCAATCCTGTGTCCCTCTGGAATATCAGTTACCCTTATATTCAATTTTTGGAAGTCCTCAATGTGCTGCCCCACTAAACCCTTTTGTTTGAGATTTATCAATTGGATAAATAAGGTGTTGCTCTTTGTATCCTCATAATGTGCTATCATTTCCTCCGTAAAAATTGACCAAGTGACAATTTTTTTACGGGAGCAAAGCCATCGATACCATACAAATGTATTTTTTTCTAAATGTAGAGTTGCAATGCGTACCTTTTGTGTGTTTTGCACATTATGGAGATCAAAATATTGCTCCATCTGTAGTATCAATGTTATAGGATCCTTTCCATCAAACTTCCTCATATCCATTTTTGGAATATGGTGGTTCTTCCCGCCAACATTAGATTTTATGAAATCATGATTAACATTTATTTTGTTCTCATCATGAGTTTCCTCTCCTATATTTTCACCATTAGGAAACATTTCTTGTATCAACTTTGTCAAACCTTCCATGTCTGCTTTTAGATCATTCCTCATGTTTTCCATTTTCTCATCGATCTTAGCTTCCATGCCATCTTTCTTAGATTCCATGCCATCTAGCTTAGATTCCATGCCAACTTCCATGCCATCTATCTTAGATTCCAAGCCATTCTTCAAACCATCCATCTTAGTTTCCACGCCTTTCTTCAAAACGTCCATGTCATTTTTTGTTGCTCTTTGCGAGAGCGAAATTTGTTGCACTTGCTCTTGTAATTTTGATATGTCATGTTGCCATTCTTCATCTTCATGAGTCATAGTAGAGCTTTCTAAAGGCTTAATGGGTGTTGAATTCTTTTTAGGGGCAATTTTAGAATCCAATACTCGACTGTATAGAAATTATATGCACTACATGCATATGTCCCAGATCCACTTGATCTCACACTATTTAAATTTTTATGCAAGGTACCTAATCTATTCCATCATAATATTTTGCGGAAAAATTAATTGCACACACATGTAAAGCTTAAATAAAAATAATCACACATAACACAGTTGTTTTTAACAGGGAAATCCTAAAGCTGAAAACCCTAAATATATATTATGTATCATGGAATCATATGAAAATCCTCATACAAATCTTATCAAGCTCTCAATATAGTACAATCATTATACACTAATCAGGAACAATCTTGCAAATCCATGCACCGATTTTTGCCTCCTGTTAGCCTGCCTCCACTGTGCAATCCCTGCTAAAGAATAGTTCTGAATGAATTTTAATTACCCTTGCCTTGACTGTGCAATCCTCATTGGAAACTCCAATGTGTGTGTGATGTAATCAATGCATCACTATACACAAATGATAGTCTATCTTCCCTCACTCACTCCTCTCCAAAGTGGGTCTCCACTCTAAAACATCCATGCAATCGTAGCCTTTTTTTTATTATTCATTGATTAATGATATTATTTGTGAATTAATTAACTAATTAATTCACTCCACTCTCACTAGTGTATCAATCAGTTAGACTAGATACAACTAGCTCAACTGAGTCTAACTGAGTTAAACTAAATACACTCCATAACTACTTCTTCCAACTGTGTCATAACTCTACCACTTGAGTTCTAACTGAGTCCTCCATGAATTAGCTCCAGTAAACCCTTGGGAATTGCGTAATTCCCTCAATCCACTGATATGCCACATCTGTGCACTAAACTGAAATTCTCTAAGAGAATAAGTTGCTATTTAGTGTCTGATTATTATTAAGAGCTAATAATAATCGACATGCATCTATTTTTAGATCAATGATCTATAAATAGACTTCACCCAATATTCTAAAAATAGAATTTCATATATTTTTCCAACTTGATCAACCATCCACAAATAGAATCTTGCATCTTTTGAAATATGATCACCATGTCTAAAAATAGACATAGTCTAAAAATAGACTTGCGCCAAAAATAGCCTGCGGTCCCACTTAGTGAAGGCGACTCTTTTCACTAAGCTCATCATCTTGTTGAATCTCAACATTCCCTCTCAACAAGATAGGGATTATCTTTCACCCCGATCTTGCCTTTATGGTATTCGAATTTTCTCCTAGTGAGCGCCTTCGTCAGAATATCTGCATCCTAATCCTCCGTAGGAATGTCCTGAAGCAACATGATCTTCTGCTGCACACAATATCTAACATGATGATACCGGATATCAATATGTTTAGATCTATCATGAAACACATGATTAACCAAGAGTTTAATGCAACTTTGATTATCACAATGTATCACTGTGGGATCTAAATGTGAACTGAACAAACCAACCAGGATCTTCCTCATCCAGATAGCCTCACATGCAGCTTGAATTGCTGCCATGTATTCCACTTCCACTGAATTGAGTGCCACGGATCTTTATTTCCTGCTATACCAAGAAACTGCAGTAGATTCGATACTGAAAATCCCCCCTGATGTGCTTTTTCTGTCTGTTGGGCTTCTTGCCCAATCTGCATTCGTGAAGCCACACAACTTCAACTCATCCATCTGTCTGTACCATAAACCATACTCAGATGTGCCCCTGAGATATCTCAAGACATGCTTGCCTGCCTTCCAAAAGAGCTTGGTCGGCTTAACCATCGCTTGTGAAAGCTGGTTCATCGCATAGCATATGTTCGGTCTTGTATTGAATAAATACTTGAGCGAACCCACCAACTATTGATAAACAGTGGCATCCACTACCTTTGCCGATGTAGCATCCTCTTTCTTCCAAATTCCTAGAAGAGGAGAGTCGATAGGCTTGCAGCCTTGCATGTGAAACTTCTCCATCTCCCAGACATACTTGCCTTGAGACACAAACAGTTCACCTTTCCGCTGCCATATTTCCAATCCAAGGAAATAATGAAGGAGGCCCAAATACTTCATCTCAAACTCCTTTGCAAGATCTGCCTTGTATGAGTGTATCAACTGCTCATCACCCGTTAGTATTAAATCATCAACATAAAGTACAATGATTAAAATCTTACCCTCCACCACAATCTGGTACAGGTTTGCATCTGCCTCACTCTTGGTGAAGCCAAGTCCAGTGAAATAGCTGTCAATATGAGTGTACCAAGCACGGGGTGCTTGTTTCAGCCCATACAATGCTCTTTTGAGCCTGCACACATGCAACTCACTGTTGAAGATCTCAAATCCTTCAGGCTGCTCAATGTACACCACTTCCTCAATGATCCCATTAAGGAACACAGTCTTCACATCCTTCTGATGAATAACCCATCTGCACTGAGAGAGCAAGGATGGTCTGTATGGAAGAATACTATGTGGTAGGTGAAAAGGTTTCTTCATAGTAAATCCCCTCAATGTATGAGAAGCCCCGGGCAAAAAATCTTGCCTTATACTTCTCGACGCTCCCATCAGCAGCTTTCTTTACCTTGTAGATCCATCTTAATCCTGCAACTGATTTTCCCACTGGCCTTGGAACAATCTCCCAAGCACTGTTTCTGACAATGGAGTCATACTCCTCCACCATGGCATCTACCCATATGGGCTCCTGCACTGCTTTTTCGAAAGAAGATGGCTATATCATGATACACTTGCTCATAAGAGCCATGTATCCAGTAAATCGGTCAGGTGATTGTCTTTGTCTGTGCTCTGATGTAGGGACTCCTACATTCTATGTCGCATCAAGCTTTAGTCTCTCAGATTTTGTGGTACGCTTTCTACCTTGTCTGATGTTTTGTTCTGCAGGAGTGGACTCCTCCACTCCATGAATCTCCTCTTATGGCTGATCCACATCCAGAGGCTCATCTTTCAGAACAAGTAGTTCCTTCACTGCATGCAAGTATAGCTCCCTCTCAAGCATAACTTGTGCATCACCCACGATCGTTCTGTTCGTTTTCTCCATGACCCCATTCTGTTGTGGGTTATGAGGCGCTATGAGTTCTCTTCGGTTTCCTTCTTTTCTATAGAAGTCTTTGAATTCACCCGAGATGTATTCACCACCATTATCTCTCTGTAGAGCTTTCACTTGCTTCCCTGACTCCTTGTCCACCAATGCCTTGAACTCAAAAAAATTTGAGAACGTTTCACTATTCTTCTGCATGAAGAAGATCTAGCATCTACGAGAATAGTCATCAACAAATATAACATCATACCTGTGTTTTTCTTGAAGCAACCGATAAGGGTCCACACATGTCTGTGTGAATTCTCTCCAGTATCACCGAAGCACGATTCTCCTTCTCATGAAAGGTGGTCTTCACAAAATTACCCATAGTACATCCCTTGCACTGATCTGACTGCACAAGAGTACCCTTGGGAAGTCCAGTAGAAATTTTTTGCAAAATATTCAAAGCACCATGGTGAAGATGGCCTAATCTCCTGTGCCATAATTCGCCCTCATCCCAGCTCACCACTTCTTTTGCTTTGCCCGCCATTGCAGCGCAACCATCTACCTCTAGCTTGTAGAGATTCTTAATTCTAACCCCTATCTTCTTGGTTTGACCCGTTGTTTTATGTCGAAGGAAGGCTTTTCCCTCACTAAAAACAACATCATAACCCTTGTCTTCCAGCATTGCGACTGAGACCAAGTTCTTCTTCAGACCTGGAACATGCATAACATTCTTCAACAAGAATGGATTACTGGGCTCCCTCTCAAAGGTAATGGTCCCAATTCCAGTCGCACTATACCGACCATCGTCGCCCATCTCTATATGCATCTGGATATCCTTCTCCTCCAAGTCAATGAACAACTCTTTGTCTCCCGTCATATGGAAAGACGCACCGGTATCAAGATACCAAACCGATCCCATACAGCTTGAAACCAAGCATGCGATCAAGGATAATTCAAGTTCAAATTGCGAGGCTAAGGTTTCTCCAGCTGCAGATCCAAAAACCTTCTTGTTCTTCTTCTTCTATGGATAGTTAGTGGCAAAATGTCCATGTTCGTGATAGTGAAAACACTTCACTTTGGACAAATCCTACTTCTTGCCTTTAGCATCGGATTTTGAAGGATGTTTCTTCCCCTTCCATTTCCTTTCTTTGGCAGCCATAGTGAAATTCTCTTCATCTTCATTTTTCAATGAAGATCCATCCCTGACACCCCGCCTTATCTCCTCCTGCACAAGATCCGACCAAAGTCGCTCCCATCCCGGCAGTTTCTCCCATCTATTGACAGAGTCTTCGTAGCTATGAGAACTCTTCGAAAGCCCAAGGAGAGCCAAGCTCACCAAGTCTTCTTCATCAACAGTAACGCCCAAACTTCCTAGTTCATCCTTGCAGTGGACAAACTTCGGGAGGTATTTTGGAACACTGTCGCCTTTCTCCATTTTTATTTTTCTAAGCTTGTCTTTAAGCACCAACTTCCTCTGGTCACTTCTGCTTTGGAAAAATACTGTCAAAGCCTTCTACATTAAGAATGGAGTGGCTTTCCCATGAAGGATGGACACAATATGGTCCTTCACACCTTCCAATAGAATTCTCCTCATCTTTTCTATCTTCTTCTTCCATGCATCAAGTAATGCAGCATTGCTAGATCTCGACTTAGGAACATCGCTATCAATGAACTCCTTCTGTTGGAGTTCCCATGTTTTGGACAGATTTGCAAGACCAAAATATGAGACAACATTATAACCACTTTGGGGCCCTAGAATCTAGCCCTCCTGGACCCAGAGAGGGATCTCTCCAATCAAACAAAGAATGATATATCTTTGGAGCTCAAAGTGAGATGTTAGGCTAGGTATGAAGCACAAGGGAGGTTCAAAATGATTGGGCTGGTTATCGGGTTGGTCATAAGATCATAGATCGAGAAGGTAATGGGAAGAAATGAGCAGAGAAGTAGGACGTTTCGGTAAAAAAAATGGGTTAAGACTGTGCCATCCATTGGGCTATGGAGTCATAAAAGGAGATTACTTGCAAACAACTAGCCAAGGCTTTCACAGGGCAAGTCATCTATACTAAAGGATCTTTGAGATAGATGATGGAGTGGAACATTAAGGAGAGAAAGGTGAAACAAAAAGGGTAGCTTGAGATTAGACCAGAGGTCATCTAACTCCAGATCTGCTTTGGCGTACTCTCGAAGGAGAAATAATAAGATTTAAACACAGAACCAGGCCTGAGATCAGAGAAGGAATTTTAACCCTCAATGCTTCGACACCAGCTCACGGGATCTTGGAAAGGTCAATCTGTCGAACAAGGACCCCAGTGGACAGGGCTTACACTAAGTCCTTGGTATCCCAAATCCTCTAGATTGAACCCAAACAAGAACAACTAAGCATCAAACCTCGAATTCACACATCAGCTAGTAGTGAATAACAACTTCTACACTGGTTAAATTACATGAATTTTCTCTTAGTTTCACTATCAGTGGAAAAAATTAAAGGTAGGAAGAGCAGAAACATAGGTTACCATGCGTGGGAAAATCCTATGTTATATTTTTGATGCGTACCAGAAGACCAGTGAAAAACATGAAAAAATGTAATAAAATAATGTAAAGAGAAAACATCACCCATAGTAATAGGCCAGGATCCCGTGAAATCTGCTTGATTAATTGATGTAAAACCAGTCACATACACTGAGCTCAATAGCTGATTACAGTCCCAACTTTCTCCTCCCAACCTACTACATTACAAACCACTCTGCTACTCTCTCCCAAAACTATTTCTAACAGTAAAAAATGAATCCCTACAACTACAACTCCAATAACGCAGTCCAACCCTTTACAAAGTGTTCTCTGGGATTCTTTATAGGAAAAATAGATAGCATGAGTAGATGATACACATTAACTCGATCCATTAAGATGACATGGAGGAGGTGTTTCGCGCCCACTCTGTTTAATATCTCTGCGCTGTACTTGTTGGTTTGGTCTAGAGTCTTTGTCAGGTCGGATTTGACCTCTAATGTTTCTTTGAAGTTATTTCTGGCTGTAAGGCTCTCTATTTTGTCTTCTGAAGCAAGTAAGGTGATTGAAGGTCTTTGGGCTTCCATACCTCCATTATTGTTGTCCTGACGGTCTTTGGAAGTTTTCTGTCAGTGATATGGCCTTTGGGAGCTCGGGGAGGCATGGAGACTTCTGTCGGAGGCGTACTATTCTGAGAAAATGTACTGCTGATGTTGAGAGCAGATATGGCTTGTTTCATGTGCTCTTTTTAATCTTCAGGATGTGCCTTAATCCTTTGATCACGAGATTAGGTGTTGAATATTCAATTAACTAGGTTTAATCTACTTAATGTGTCTTTGCTGTTTCACTGAGCCACTGCTGTAATGGCCTCTCTATTTTCCAAATCACAGTGGCTCCGATTATGGAAAATAGAGTGAATTCATCACTCTGTATAACCTGCACAGTAAAATAAACCAATTATAAAATCCAGGGGTGGCGGGAGAGATGCTGTGGAGGCCTAGAGGGATAGTGGCGCAATTGTGGAGACAGTGGCTATAGGGAAAATAGGTAAAAAAATGCAGTGAAATGGAGGTTTGGTGGAGAAATGCATGTGGACCGTTGATCTGGATGAGATATAATAGGAGGGGAGTGATGGGGAAGACCTAAATCTGATGGGCGATGGAGCGATTGGCTTTGGACCGTCGGATCTACGAGAGATTACAGCTGTGATTGGATCGGAGGAGCCCAATCGGGGGACACATGGTGGAATGAGGGCAGATCCTGGCCATTGGTTCTTATGGACTCAATGGCTAGGATCGTGTCGGAGGGTCGCAATCGGGAGGGACAGAGGATGGCACAGTTTAAAATCTGTGATTGCAATCGGAGCGAGGATGCGAGGGCCGTCGGATTAAAAGTGAATCGATGGTGGGCATGCAATCGGAGGGGTGATGAAAGGGAGGTGCGAGCATGGTGGGACTTGCGATGACCGGTGGATCTATTTCAATCAATGGCGGACATCAACTCAAAGTCGACAGATTATAGCACCATTGCATCGGAACTTTGGGCTTTACAATGGAAAGCATGTCTCACTTCTATTTTCCAACGCGATTGGTGCCTTGGAATAGCGCTTGGTCTTAGTGCTTGGGCTTATGGAGGGGAAGTGGTTAAGGGGCTAGCCGAAAGGGGCTAAGCCTGTCATATGGTAAAATATGGGTTTTTAGCCAAAAAGAGGATTTTAAGGCTGAAGAGGGAATCGGTAGATAGAATAAGGGGATATCAAACCAAAAAAAGGATATTTGAAGGGTTTAAAGGGAATCAAAAGGGGGGAAAAAGGTGATGAAAAAAGGGGCTTAAGGGGAATGAAATAAGAAGGAAGAGGAGGTCTTTTGGGCATTCTTCACAGAAACAAAGAGGCCTTTAAACTAGGAACAACAGTGAGGATTTATCAAAGGGAAAAGACACATGAGGCTTCAAGGATGATGTGTTTTCGGAGGAGATGCATTCCTTGAAGGCTCAAAAAACATTTTAGCCCCCTGTTTGCTTGTCAAAAAATTCATACAGGGGGCTAACAGTGGCTCCACATGGGGATGGCTTCTTCTTGAAGGAGGCAAGAATTCAGAGAATGATATTTGGTATAGGCCAGATGCATGGTGCTTAAACCACCTTTTCTTATTTGATTAAGCTTCCACTAATAATGAAGACACATATCAGCAGCAAACATTACTCAAAAAGCTACCTACCCACTAAAGTCCTAACATTTTTTCTTCTGGGTGCATTCAGACTAGCAAACCCTTTTACATCATCAATTATTTCAAACAGAAAAATAAACCTACTCTATTTCTACCCTTATTACTCCATGAGACTAGATTAAACTATTGGTCTCATATTTTCTCTACCTAAACTACATCTGCTAGGATTAAACTTTCTAGCAGATTTCTTCTCTACATCCTAAGGCAGAAATTGCAAAACAATAAAGCCAGGTTTAGACTGTTTGACTTGCTATGGACAATGGCATAATAGACAAAACTGCTCATGGAATGTAAACCTTGCAGAAATTTAAAAACAACTAACTACATGCTCATATATTGAGCTTTATTGAGATTTTCCCTACCTACCCTACTCTAACTGGAATATTTGCAAGTCTAGCTTACAAACATTGTCTTCCAATGCAACCAGTCCATCAAGTGATCCCATGACTAGTATTTCTTTCTCATCTCCTTGAGTAGGCTGGATAGGCAGGGCCACTCCCATTCTCTTTGTTCCTCAATAGCAGTTTAAAAAAAAATTCTTGTTGTCTGCATCATGCTGCTCAAATGGACCTTTGATCCTTCTTCGAAAGTTTGCAAAAAATGGACATAAGGATCATGAAATGATATCTAGTTATGAATATCTAGCAGGCAAGCTTCAACCAGGTTTTCTCCCTCATCCACTATATTGAGAAAAATAATCTCTTGGGGTAGAGTGTCTCCTTCATCTTCTGAATTGGAGGACTCATCGTATACTGTAGCTGAGTCCTCTTAGAGCTCTGATAATTTCTGCTCTGCTGGGTCGAGCTCCGTGAAAAGATCTGTGTATTCCTGAGCATGGATATTTTCCATTACTTCCTCTTTTTCAAGGAAGGTTATTTACTTTCATCTTGCTCACAAATCTCTTCTTTGCTTTCCTCCTCATCTTCTGAAAGGAAAGACTGCTGACCTCCGATCTCATGACACTCATCACTGATGATTTCATAACTTTCACCATCAGTGTCATAGATAGGCTGACTGGGTTCATTTCTTCTCTGGAGTTGCTGGCCTCGGCTTTCCTCCCATGGGTCTAATGATGATGGTTCAACAAGCTCAAATTCTCTATGGAAACAATAATTATCAAATAGATCATAACTAGGAAAGTCATAATCGTAAGCAATGTCACCAATCAAACCTGTCGGATTCTCAATAGGTCTTTCTTCATCCTGATCCTCAGAGGATTTTTCTGGATCTGCATCAGTTCCATAGAAGGTTGCGGAGGTGGACTATGTGTTTGATATTCAGGCCATCTCTTGTTTTGTCAACACAGGGATTTCTTTTTTAACAGAGATAGAAGAGCCACAGTCCTCTGCTTCTCGTACGAACTGATCCTGAGGCGGGCTATCTTCGTGAGCCCCATCTTGAGAATTTTCCCGAGCAAGAGGAAACTCCAGGCTAAGATCGTCATATATGTCTTGCTCATCGTCCAGGTTTGGAGTTGGCTCTTGCATGGGAAAATTCATGGGCTGCTTTGAATAATCATCATTTGCATTGAGGTTAGCCATATACATTTCCAGCACTTTACCAAACATGTCTGCTATTCCATTTAATTGATCTGCCAAAGCATCAAGCTTTGCATCTCTGTCCATGTATGGATCCATGTTTTTTGCAAAGAAGGTCACTGCATATTCCCAACCAGTGGATTCATTAGGTATGTTTTGGATTGTAGGGTGTGGAGTCGCCAGGTGGATGAATATGACTTTGGGAAACAGGGTGTTGTCCACCATCAACAATGAAATACCAATCTGAAGCATTGGTTTGATTTGTTCCCCAGCGGAGTCGCCATTATTTTGGTGACGAAAATGGGACGCAGACCAATGTTAGTGGTTACGGACTCTCAGATTTGTTCCCCAGTGGAGTCGCCATTATGTTGGAGTTCCCATGTTTTTGCCAGATTGGCAAGACCAAAAGATGAGACAACATAAAAACCACTTTGGGGCCCTAGGATCTAACCCTTCTGGACCCAGAGAGGGATCTCTCCAATAAAACAAAGAATGATATATCTTTGGAGCTCAAAGTGAGATGTTCGGCTAGGTATGAAGGACAAGGAAGGTTTAAAATGATTGGGTTGGTTATCGGGTTGGTCATAAGATCATAGATCAAGAAGGTAATGGGAAGAAGTGAGCAGAGCAGTAGGACATTTCGAAAAAAATGGATGGGTTAAGACTGTGCCATACATTGGGCTATGGAGTCATGAAAGGAGATTACTTGCAAACAACTAGCCAAGGCTTTCACAGGGAAAGTCATCTATACTAAAGGATCTTTGAGATAGATGATGGAGTGGAACATTAAGGAGAGAAAGGTGAAACAAAAAGGGTAGCTTGAGATTAGACTAGAGGTCATCTAACTCTAGATCTGCTTCGGCGTACTCTCGAAGGAAAAACAATAAGATTTAAACACAGAACCAGGCCTGAGATCAGAGAAGGAATTTTAACCCTCAATGCTTTGACACCAGCTCACAAGATCTTGGAAAGGTCAATATGTCGAACAAGGACCCCAGTGGATAGGGCTTACACTAAATCTATGGTATCCCAAATCCTATAGATTGAACCCAAACAAGAACAACTAAGCATCAAACCCCAAATTCACACATCAGCTAGCAGTGAATAACAACTGCTACACTGGTTAAATTACATGAATTTTCTCTTAGTTTCACTATCAACAGAAAACATTAAAGGTAGGGAGAGTAGAAACATAGGGTACCATGCGTGGGAAAATCCTATGTTATATTTCTGATGCGTACCATAAGACCAGTGAACAACATGAAAAATGTAATAAAACAATGTAAAGAGAAAACATCACCCGTAGTAATAGGCCAAGATCCTATGAAATCTACTTGATTAATTGATGCAAAACCAGTCACATACACTGAGCTCAATAGCTGATTACAATCCCAACTTTTTCCACCCAGCCTACTACATTACAAACTACTCTGCTACTCTCTCCCAAAACTGTTTCTAACAGTTAAAAATGAATCCCTACAACTACAACCGAAATAACACAATCCAACCCTTTACAAAGTGTTCTCTAGGATTATTTATAGGAAAAATGGATAGCAGGAGTAGGTGATACACATTAACTCTATCCATTAAGTTAACGTGGAGGAGGTGTTTCGCACCCACTCTGCTTAATAACTCTGTGATGTACTTGTTGGTCTGGTCTGGAGTCTTTGTCAGGTCGGATTTGACCTCTGATGTTTCTTTGAAGTTCTTTTTGGCTGTAAGGCTTTCTGTTTCGCCTTCTGAAGCAAGTAAGGTGACTGAAGGTATTTTGGGCTTCCATACCTCCATTATTGTTGTCCTGACAATCTTTGGAAGTTTTTTGTCAGTGAGATGGCCTTTGGGAGTTCGGGGAGGCATGGAGACTTTTGTCGGAGGTGTATTATTCTGAGAAAATGTACTGCTGATGATGAGAGAAGATATGGCTCGTTTCATGTGCTCTTTTTAATCTTTGGGTTGCGCCTTAATCCTTTGATCACGGGATTAGGTGTTTAATATTCAATTAACTAGCTTTAATCCGCTTAATCCATCTCTGTTGTTTCACTGATCCACTGCTGTAATGGCCTCTCTGTTTACAAATAGAGTGAATTCATCACTCTATATACCCTGCACAGTAAAATAAACCAATTATAAAATCCAGGGGTAGCAGGAGAGATGCTGTGGAGGCCTGGAGGGATAGTGGCGCAACTGTGGAGATAGTGGCTGTAGGGAAAACAGGTAAAAAAATCCAGTGAAATAGAGGTTTGGTGGAGAAATGCATGTGGACCGTTGATCTGGCTGAGATCTAATAGGAGGGGAGCGATGGCGAAGACCTAAATCCGATGGGTGATGGAGCTATTGGCTTTGGACCGTCAAATCTATGAGAGATCGACGGCTGCGATCGGATCGGAGGAGCCCAATTAGGGGACACATGGAAGAATGAGGGCAGATCTTGGCCGTTGGTTCTTGTGGATTCAATGGCCAGGTTCGCGTTGGAGGGTCGCAATCGGGAGGGACGGAGGATGGCACAGTTTAAAATCTGTGATTATGATCAGAGCGAGGATGCGAGGGCCATCGGATTAAAAGTGAATTGATGGTGGGCATGCAATCAGAGGGGTGACGAAAGGGAGGTGCGGACGTGGTGGGACTTGCGATGACCATTGGATCTATTTCAATCAACGACGGACATCAACGCAAAGCCGACAGATTATAGCACCATCGCATCGGAACTTTGGGTTTTACAATGGAAAGCATGTCTCGCTTCGATTTTCCGACGTGATTGGCACCTTGGACTAGCGCTTGGTCTTAGCACTCAGGCTTATGGAGGGGAAGTGGTTAAGGGGCTAGCCGAAAGGGGCTAAGCCTGTCATATGGTAAAATATGGGTTTTTAGCCAAAAATAGGATTTTAAGGCTAAAGAGGGAATCGGTAGATAGAATAAGGGGATATCAAACCAAACAAAGGATATTTGAAGGGTTTAAAGGGAATCAGAAGGGGGGAAAAAGATGATGAAAATAGAGGCTTAAGGGGAATGAAATAAGAAGGAAGAGAAGGTCTTTTGGGAATTCTTCATAGAAACAGACAGGCCTTTAAACTGGGAACAACAGTGAAGATTTATCAAAGGGAAAAGGCACAACAGGCTTCAAGGATGATGTGTTTTCGGAGGAGATGCATTCCTTGAAGACTCAAAAAAAATTTTAGCCCCCTGTTTGCTTGTCAAAAAATTCATAGGGGGCTAACACCTTCAACCCATTATCCTCCAACAATGCCTACATCCTGTCCTTCCAGGCTATGTAATTCAAGATCCCATCAAGGGCATACTCCAATCGCAACCCATTGAAATACATTTCAATGTATACTCAACTTCTGCACCAAGAATCTTCTGCAGCAAATTCGAATCGTCGACCAGCACAAACTCACTTCACAATTGCAATCTTCAATCAACAATGCTATGATACCATGTAGAAATTACATGCACTAAGCATGCATATGTCCTAGATCCACCTGATCTCACTCTATTTAAATTTATGCAAGATACTAAATCTATTCCACTTGTTAATATTTTGCGGAAAATTAATTGCACACACATGTAAATCATAAATAAAAATAATCAATTGCACATAACACAGTTTTTAACTCGGAAAACCTAAAGCTGAAAACCAAAACTATGTATTATGTATCATGGAATCATATGACAATCCTCATACAAAGCTTATCAAGCTCTTTGTACAGTACAATCTTCATACACTAATCAGGAACAATTTTGCAAATCCATGCACCGATCTTTTCCTCCTGCTAGCCTGCCTCCACTGTGCAATCCCTACTGAAGAATAGCTCTGAATGAATTCAAATTACCCTTGCCTTGACTACGCAATCCTCATTGGAAACTCCAATGTGTGTGTGATGCAATCAATGCATCACTATAGTCACAACAGATAGTCTATCTTTCCCTTTCGCCTACCTCTCCACTGGGTCTCCACTGAAACTGCCATGCACTGTAGTTAACTATTGTATTGTTCAGTTGATTAATGAGTTATTATTTGTGAATTAATTAACTAATTAATTCACTCCACTCTCACTAGTGTATCAATCAGTTAGACTAGATACAACTAGCTCAACTGAGTCTAACTGAGTTAAACTGAATACAACTCCATAACTACTTCTTCCAAAACTCCACCAAACTCGCCACTTGAGTTCTAAGGAACTAATTCCTCCAGAATTAGGAACCACCCGTAAACCCTGGGAATTGTGTACCCCCATCCAATGATGCCACAACTCGTGCACCGAAACAAAGTGCTCCAAGAGAATAGGTTGTTGTTTAGTGTCTGGTTATTATTAAGAGCTAATAATAATCGACATGCATCTATTTTTAGATCAACAATCTATAAATAGACTTCGCCCAATATTCTAAAAAAAAAATTTCATCTGTTTTTCCAACTTTATCAACCATTCACAAATAGCATCCTGCAACTTCTGAAATATGATCACCATGTCTAAAAATAGACATAATCTAAAAATATACTTGTGCCAAAAATAGCCCACGAGCCCACTTAGTGAAGGCGACTCTTTTTCACTAACCTCATCATCTTTTTTAATCTCAACACTCCCTCTCAACAAGATAGGGATTACCCTTCACCCCGATCTTGCCTCTATGGTATTCGAATTTTCTCTTGGTGAGCACCTTCGTCGGAATATCTGCATCCTGATCCTCCGATGCACACAATCTCTGATATGATGATATTGGATATCAATATGTTTAGATCTATCATGAAACACTGGATTAACCAAGATTTTAATGCAACGCTGATTATCACAATGTATCACTATGGGATCTAAATGTGAACCGAACAAACCAACCAGGATCTTCCTCATCCAGATAGCCTCACATGCAGCTTGACTTGCTGCCATGTATTCCGCTTCCGCTGGACTAAGTGCCAGAGATATTTCTTTCCTGCTGTACCAAGAAACTACCATAGATACGATACTGAAACTCCCTCCTAATTTTCTCTTTCTGTCTGTTGGAATTCCTGCCCAATCTACATCCGTGAAGCCATGCAACTTCACCTCATCCGTCTATCTGTACCATAAACCATACTCAAATGTACCCCTGAAATATCTCAAAACATGTTTTCCCGCCTTCCAAAAGAGCTTGGTAGGCTCAACCATCGCTTGTGAAAGCTGGTTCACCGCATAGCATATGTCCGGTCTTGTATTGACTAAATACATGAGCGAACCCACCAACTGTCGATAAATAGTGGCATCCACTACCTCTGCCGCTATAGCATCCTCTTTCTTCCAATTTCCTGGAAGAGGAGTGTCGATAGGCTTGCAGCCTTGCATGTGAAACTTCTCCAGTATCTCCCGGGCATACTTTCCTTGAGACACAAACAATTCACCCTCTCACTACCATATTTCCAATCCAAGGAAATAATGAAGGAGGCCCAAATCCTTCATCTCAAAATCCTTTGCAAGGTCTACCTTGCATGAGTGTATCCATTGCTCATCACCTGTTAGTATTAAATCATCAACATAAATTACAATGATTAAAAGATTACCCTCCACCAAAATCTGGTACAGGTTTGCATCCGCCTCACTCTTGGTGAAGCCAAGTCCAGTGAAATAGCTGTCGATCCGAGTGTACCAAGCACAGGGTGCTTGTTTCAGCCCATACAATGCTCTTTTGAGCCTGCACACATGAGACTCACTGTTGAAGATCTCAAATCCTTTAGGCTGTTCAATGTACACCTCTTCCTCAATCATTCCATTAAGGAATGCAATGTTCACATCCATCTGAAGAATGTGCCAACCCATCTGTGCTAAGAGAGCAAGGATAGTCTGTATGGAAGAATACCATGCGACAGGTGCAAAGGTTTATTCATAGTCAATCCCCTCGATCTGTGAGAAGCCCCAAGAGACAAATATTTCCTTATAATTCTCGACACTCCATCTGTAGCTTGCTTTACCTTGTAGATCCATCTTGATCCTACAACTGATTTTCCCACCGGCCTTGGAACAATCTCCCAAGAACTTTTTTTGACAATGGAGTTAGAATCCTCCACCATGGCATCTACCCATGTGGGATTATGCACTGCTTCTTCGAAAGAAGATGGCTCTGTCATGATACACTTTCTCATAAGAGCCATGTATCCAGTAAATCGGTCAGGTGACTGTCTCTGTCTACACTGTGATGTAGGGACTCCTACATTTTGTGCCGCATCAAGCTTCAGTCTCTCAGCTTCTGTGGTACGCTTTCTGCCTTGTCTGATGTTTGGTTCTGCATGAGTAGACTCCTCCACTCCATGAATCTCCTTCTATGGCTGATCCACATCCAGAGGCTCATCTTTGGGAACAAGAAGTTCCTCCTCCGAATGCAAGTGTAGCTCCCTCTCAAGCGACAACTTCATGGATTTCACCTCATTGAATTTTATATCCGGTCGCACAATAGTCATCCGACTATCTGGAAAATACACAAAATAATTATGGGGTGTTTCTGTGTACCCCACAAATATCCCAACTTATGCAGTCGGCTCCAACTTCTTCCTGGCGTCTTTCATCACATGAATTTAAACAGGTGAGCCCAAAATCTTCAAATGAGAAATATCAGGCTTCTTACCAGTAAAACCTTCTTCTGGTGTACTCATGCTAAGTACTCTATGAGGACAACGGTTTTGCACATAAACCACAGTGTTGCATGCTTCTGCCCACAAGTGCATCGGTAGGCCCTGGTCATGCAGCATCGCTCGTGCAACACCCACGATTGTTCTGTTCTTTCTCTCCGCGACCCCATTCTGCTGTGGGTTATGAGGCGCTATGATTTCTCTTCAAATTCCTTCTTTGCTACAGAAGTCTTTGAATTCACCCGAGATGTATTCACCACCATTATCGCTCTGTTGAGCTTTCACTTACTTCCCCGACTCCTCCACCAATGCCTTGAACTCACAGAAATTTGAGAACGTTTCACTCTTCTTCTGCATGAAGAAGATCCAGCATCTACGAGAATAGTCATAACAAAATATAACATAAAAACTATGTTATGTGCAATTGATTATTTTTATTTATGCTTTACATGTGTGTGAAATTAATTTTCCGCAAAATATTAACAAGTGGAATAGATTCAGTATCTTGCATAAAGTTAAATAGTGTGAGATCAGGTGGATCTAGGACATATGTATGCTTAGTGCATATAATTTCTACATGGTATCAGAGCATTGTTGATTGAAGATTGAAATTGTGAAGTGATTTTGTGCTGGTGGACAATTTGAATTTGCTGCAGAAGATTCTTGGTGCAGAAGTTGAGTATACATTGAAATGTCTTTCAATGGGTTGTGATTAGAGTATTCCCTTTATGGGAGCTTAGTACATAGATCTAAACATATTGATATCCGGTATCATCATATCAGAGATTGTGTGCAGCGGAAGATCATGTTGCTTCAGTACATTCCTATGGAGAATCAGGATGCAGATATTCTGACGAAGGCACTCACCAGGAGAAAATTCGAATACCATAGAGGCAGGATCGGGGTGAAGGATAATCCCTATCTTGTTGAGAGGGAGTGTTGAGATTCAAACAAATGATGAGCTTAGTGAAAAGAGTTGCCTTCACTAAGTGGGCCCACAGGGTATTTTTGCCACAAGTCTATTTTTAGACATGGTGATCATAGTTTAGAAGTTGCAGGATGCTATTTGTGGATGGTTGATCAAGTTGGAAAAATAGATGAAATTCTATTTTTAGAAGATTGGGCGAAGTCTATTTATAGATCGCTGATCTAAAAATAGATGCATGTCGATTATTATTAGCTCTTAATAATAATTAGACACTAAACAAAAAATTATTCTCTTGGAGCACTTCAATTTAGTGCACAGATGTGGCACATCAGTGGACTGAGGGAATTACGCAATTCCCAAGGGTTTACTGGAGCTAATGCATGGAGGACTCAGTTAGAACTCAAGTGGAAGAGTTATGACACAGTTGGAAGAAGTAGTTATGGAGTGTATTTAGTTTAAATCAGTTAGACTCAGTTGAGCTAGTTGTATCTAGTCTAACTGATTGATACACTAGTGAGAGTGGAGTGAATTAATTAGTTAATTAATTCACAAAAAATAACTCATTAATCAACTGAACAATACAACAGTTAACTACAGTGCATGGTAGTTTCAGTGGAGACCCAGTAGAGAGGTAGGTGAAAGGGAAAGATAGACTATCTGTTGTGACTATAGTGATGCATTGATTGCATCACACACACATTGGAGTTTCCAATGAGGATTGCGCAGTCAAGGAAAGGGAAATTCAAATTAATTCAGAGCTATTCTTCAGCGGGGATTGCGCAGTGGAGGCAGGCTAGAAAGAGGGCAAGATCGGTGCATGGATTTGCAAGATTGATCATGATTAGTGTATGATGATTGTATTGTACTGAGAGCTTGATAAGCTTTGTAGGAGGATTTTCATATGATTAAATGATACATAATATATAGTTGGGGTTTTAAACTTCAGGCTTTCCCGGTTAAAATATGTGTTATGTTCGATTGATTATTTTTGTTTATGCTTCACATGTGTGAGCAATTAATTTTTCCGCAAAAGATTAACAAGTGGAATTGATTCAGTATTTTGCATAAAGTGAAATAATGTGAGATTAGGTGAATCAAGGACATATGCATGCTTAGTGCATATAATTTCTACATGGTATCAAATCATTTTTGATTGAATATTTCAATTGTGAGGTGAGTTTGTGCTGGTGGACAATTCAAATTTGCTGTAGAAGATTCTTGGTGCAGAAGATGAGTATACATTGAAATGTCTTTCAATGGGTTGCAATTGGAGTATGCCCTTGATGGTAGCTCAAATTACATAGCTTGGAAGGACAGGATGGAGGCAGTGCTAGAGGATAATGGGCTGAAGGAGTTCATCGATAGTGATGTTCCTAAGCCGGGATCTAGCGATGTTGCATTACTTGACGCATGGCAAAAGAGGACAGCAAAGATGAGGAGAATTCTGTTGGAAGGTATGAAGGACCATATTGTGTCCAGAATTCATGGGAAATCTACTCCATTCTTAATGTGGAAGGCTTTTATAGAATTTTCCAAAGCATAAGTGACCAGACGAAGTTGGTGCTTGAAGGCAAGCTCAGAAAAATAAAAATGGAGAAAGTCAATAATATTCCAAAATACCTCACGAAGTTTGTCCACTACAAGGATGAACTAGGAAGTGTGGGGGTTACTGTTGATGATGAAGACTTGGTGAGCATGGCTCTCCTTGGGCTTCCAAAGAGTTTGCATAGCTACAAAGACTCTGTCAATGGACAAGAGAAACTGCCTGGATGGGAGCGAATTTGGTCAGATCTTGTGCAGGAGGAGATAAGGTGGGGTACCGGGGATGGATCTTCATTGAAGAATGAAGATGAAAATAATTGCACTTTGGATGCCAAATAAAGGAAATGGAAGGGGAAGAAACATCCTTCAAAATCTAATGCTAAAGGCAAGAAGCAAAATTTGTCCAAAGTGAAGTGTTTTCACTATCACGAACATGGGCATTTTGCCACTTACTGTCCATAGAAGAAGAAGAACAAGCAGGTTTCTTGCTCTGCAGCTGGAGATGCCTTAGCCTCACAATTTGAGCTTGATTTCTCCTTGATCGCTTGCTTGGTTTCAAGCTGCATGGGATTGGTGTGGTATCTTGATAGTGGTGTGTCTTTCCATATGACGGGAGACAAAGAGTTGTTTAGTGACTTGGAGGAGAAGGACCTCCAAATGCATATAGAGATTGGCGACGATGGTTTATACAGTGTGACTGGCATTGGGACCATTACCTTTGATAGGGAGTCTAGTAATCCATTCTTGTTGAAGAATGTTATGCATGTTCCAGGTCTGAAGAAGAACTTGGTCTCAGTCGCAATGTTGGAAAACAGAGATTATGTTGTTGTTTTCAATGAGGGAAAAGCTTTCCTTCGACATAAAACAACGGGTCAAACCAAGAAGATAGGGGTTCGAATTAAGAATCTCTATAAGTTGGAGGTATATGGATGCGCTGCAATGGTGGGCAAAGCAGAAGAATTGGTGAGTCGGGATGAGGGCGAATTATGGCACAGGAGATTGGGCCATCTTAACCATGGCGCTTTGAAGATTTGGAAGCAGATTTATACTGGACTTCCCAAGGGTACTCTTGCGCAGTCAGATTAGTACAAGGGATGTACTATGGGTAAGTTTATGAAGACCACCTATCATGAGAAGGAGAACCATGCTTCGGTGATCTTGGAGAGAATTCACACAGACGTGTGTGGACCCTTCTCGGTTGCTTCAACAAAAAAACATAGGTATTATGTTATATTTTTTGATGACTATTCTCGTAGATGCTGGATATTTTTCATGCAGAAGAAGAGTGAAATGCTCTCAAAGTACTATGAGTTCAAGGCATTGGTGGAGAAGGAGTCGGGGAAGCAAGTGAAATCTCTACAGAGCGATAATGGTGGTGAATACATCTCGGGTGAATTCAAATACTTCTGTAGCAAAGAAGGAATTCGAAGAGAACTCATAGCACCTCATAACCCGGGGCTTCTCACAGATTGAGGGGATTGACTATGAAGAAACCTTTGCACCTGTCACACGGTATTCTTCCATACGGACCATCCTTTCTCTCTTAGCGCAGATGAGTTGGCACATTCATCATATGGATGTGAAGACTGTGTTCCTTAATGGGATGATTGAGGAAGAGGTGTACATTGAGAATCCGGAAGGATTTGAGATCTTCAGCAATGAGTCGCATGTGTGCAGGCTCAAAAGAGTGCTGTATGGGCTGAAACAAGCACCCTATGCTTGGTACACTTGGATCGACAACTATTTCACTGGACTTGGCTTCACCAAGAGTGAGGCGGATGCAAACCTGTACCAGATTCTGGTGGAGGGTAAGCTTTTAATCATTGTACTTTATGTTGATGATTTAATACTAACAGGTGATGAGTAATTGATACACTCATGCAAGGAAGATCTTGCAAAGGAGTTTGAGATGAAGGATTTGGGCCTCCTTCATTATTTCCTTGGATTGGAAATATGGCAGCGGAAAGGTGAACTGTTTGTGTCTCAAGGCAAGTATGCCTAGGAGATACTGGAGAAGTTTCACATGCAAGGATGCAAGCCTATCGACACTCCTCTTCCAGGAAATTGGAAGAAAGAAGACGCTACATCAGTAGAGGTAGTGGATACCACTGTATATCGACAATTGGTGGGTTCGCTCATGTATTTAGTCAATACAAGACCAGACATATGCTATATGGTGAACCAGCTTTCACAAGCGATGGTTAAGCCTACCAAGCTCTTTTGGAAGGCAGGCAAGGATGTCCTGAGATATCTCAGGGGCACATTTGAGTATCTTTTATGGTACAGATAGATGGATGAGGTGAAGTTGCATGGCTTCACGGATGCAGATTGGGCAGGAAGCCCAACAGACAGAAAGAGCACATCAGGGGGGATTTTCAATATTAGATCTAGTGCAGTTTCTTGGTACAATAGGAAACAAACTTCTGTGGAACTCAGTTCAGCAGAAGCATAATACATGGCAGCAAGTCAAGCTGCATGTGAGGCTATCTGGATGAGGAAGATCCTGGTTGGTTTGTTCGGTTCACATTTAGATCCCACAGTGATGCATTTTGATAATCAGAGTTGCATTAAACTCTCAGTTAATCTTGTGTTTCATGATAGATCTAAACATATTGATATCTGGTATCATCATATCAGAGATTGTGTGTAGTGGAAGATCATGTTGCTTCAATACATTCCTGCAGAGGACCAGGATGCAGATATTCTGATGAAGGCACTCACTAGGAGAAAATTCGAATACCATAGAGGCAGGATCAGGGTGAAGGATAATCCCTATCTTGTTGAGAGGGAGTGTTGAGATTCAACAAGAAGATGAGCTTAATGAAAAGAGTCGCCTTCACTAAGTGGGCCTGCAGGCTATTTTTGGCACAAGTCTATTTTTAGACTATGTATATTTTTAGATACGGTGATCATATTTCAGAAGTTACAGGATGCTATTTGTGGATGGTTGATCAAGTTGGAGAAATAGATGAAATTTTATTTTTAGAAGATTGGGCGAAGTCTATTTATAGATCGTTGATCTAAAAATAGATGCATGTTGATTATTATTTTCTCTTAATAATAATCAGACACTAAACAACAACTTATTCTCTTGGAGAACTTCACTTCAGTGCACGGATGTGGCACATCAGTGGACTGAGGGAATTAAGCAATTCCCAAGGTTTTACTGGAGCTAATACATGGAGGACTCAGTTAGAACTCAAGTGGCAGAGTTATGACACAGTTGGAAGAAGTAGTTATGGAGTGTATTTATTTTAACTCATTAATCAACTGAAAAATACAGCAATTAACTACAGTGCATGGAAGTTTCAGTGGAGACCCAATGGAGAGGTAGGTGAAAGGGAAAGATAGACTATCTGTTGTGACTATAGTGATGCATTGATTGCATCACACACACATTGTATTTTCCAATGAGGATCACGCAGTCAAGGCAAGGGTAATTCAAATTCATTCAGAGCTATTCTTCAGCAGGGATTACGCAGTGGAGGCAGGCTAGCAGGACGGCATGATCGGTGCATGGATTTGCAAGATTGATCATGATTAGTGTATGATGATTGTATTTTACTGAGAGCTTGATAAGATTTGTATGAGGATTGTCATATGATTCCATGATACATAATATATAGTTGGGGTTTTCAGATTTAGGCTTTACCGGTTAAAAACTGTGTTATGTGCGTTTGATTATTTTTATTTATGCTTCACATGTGTGTGAAATTAATTTTTCCGCAAAATATTAACAAGTGGAATTGATTTAGTATTTTGCATAAAGTTAAATAGTGTGAGATCAGGTGAATCAATGACATATGTATGCTTAGTGTATATAAAGATAGAAATTATATGCACTAAGCATGCATATGTCCTTGATTCACCTGATCTCCAACTTTATGCAAAATACTGAATCAATTCCACCTGTTAATATTTTGTGGAAAAATTAATTGCACACACATGTGAAGCATAAACAAAAATAATCAATCGCACATAACACAGTTTTTAACAGGGAAAGCCTGAAGCTTAAAACCCTAACTATATATTATGTATCATGGAATCATATGACAATCCTCATAAAAATCTTATCAAGCTCTTAGTACAGTACAATCGTCATATACTAATTAGGAACAATATTGCAAATCCATGCACTAATCTTTGCCTCCTGCTAGCCTGCCTCCACTATGAAATCCCTACTGAAGAATAGCTCTGAATGAATTCGAATTATCCTTGCCTTGACTGTGAAATCCTCATTGGAAACTCCAATGTGTGTGTGATGCAATCAATGCATCACTATAGTCACAACAGATAGTCTATCTTACCCTTTCACCTACCTCTCCACTGGGTCTCCACTGAAACTGCCATGCACTGTAGTTAACTACTGTATTGTTCAGTTGATTAATGAGTTATTATTTGTGAATTAATTAACTAATTAATTCACTCCACTCTCATTAGTGTATCAATTATTTAGAATAGATACAACTAGCTCAACTGAGTCTAACTGAGTTAAACTAAATACACTCCATAACTACTTCTTCCAACTGTGTCATAATGATGCAGGGGCATTAGAGTTTAGCAAGCAATGTGAAATATTGTTCACATGTTGTGGCTATATGAGCTAAAATTTCATTGAATGATTACTGAGAGGGTTGGATCTCTCAACAAATTTTTATCATTTATTTCTGTAATAAATTAAGAGACTATATTTAATTAGATTTAGAGATAATTTTTTTGAATAGGTGTGATATTGTTGAGCATATCTAGCTTCGGTTGATAGATTTAAGGAGAAGATAATGTAATTAGGATTTCCTTAAGACAAGAGAATTCGATCCTCAAGAGGAGGATATCTGTTATGTAATAATGATATAAATTTTAATCTCAAAAATAGAGGAATGGGGAATTTGATGTAGAAGAATGGATTTGAGAGGGTTTGCCCTCTGACTTAATAAAATTGTAGAGTTATTTTTTATCTGTGTTCTTAGAAAATTTCCGGGAGGTTAAATCCTTCGAAGGTTCATTTGATTCATGTTTTTGTATAAAATCTAGAATTTATTAAGCTCTGTGTGAAGAGGCTTTTACTCTTTCTAAATTTCATTGATTATATATACACCCTGTGTAGAATTGAGAGAAATCTGAATATAATTTAATTATGTGAAAAAGGATTCGGAGAAATCAAAGAATGTTGATTTCTTTGGTTAATATCGGAACTCTGTTCATTTTTCTTGGAGGTCGACAGGAATAATTGATCCATATTCATTGATTAGATAGGGGAAAGGAAGCTTCATAGAAAGTAGCTGAATCCTGAAGAAATGGCGGAATTCCAAGCTTAATTGCGTTTGGAACGGAAGGTTGAAGGTTGCGTGGTATTGTAAAACCATAACACTTTTTTCGCGTTACAATTGGAGTTGAAATGGTTTTATTGCAAATCAATGTGATCCACTTATAACGTGACACATCATAGTAGAGAAACCACCAGTCTTGTGTTACTTTGAGGTGTTAAGGTCCGAAGTGAAATCGAATGCGACAACCATCTGATTTGATGTGTGAGATATCCAATGGTAGTGATGTTGGAAAACATATGGATTTTAAATAGGTATGGACCCAATGCATTACAAAATAGAGATTTATTAAGAGGTTTGGAATCCGAGGCATTGATTCCAAGTGTTTTAAATGTTATGAAGTTTTTTTAATGGTTGGAGGTTTGGAGACACATTGCGAAAAGGGTTAATTCTTGTTTAATAAATCCTCATATTTGAAATGTGAATATGAATTTGAAGACCTTTAATGTTATATAAAGCACATATTGATATCACATTGCAAGAAGGGTTTAAAATGTTGTTGAAATGTTTGGCATTGTTTTAAAACATTTTCAAGGTTTTGAACACTTAATTTTACAAAGTAAAGTATAATGTGTTGGAAAGGGACCTTATAACAAATGAATATGAATTTTGTTAACTTCATTAAAAAAATTTCATAAATTTGATGACTTAGAGTGAGAGTGAAGATCAGGATCAGATTCCTCCAGAATTAGAAAATATTGTAGAGAAGTTTGAACACCTCTCCTTAACTCTTGCACCCACACTGCCATCAATTGTGGTATCAGAGCAGACTTCAAAGAATTTATCAGATATTGAATAGAATTATAAGAGTCAGAAGAATAAATCCAACATGGTTGTCCTAATTGGTAGAGGTACCGCTGGTAGAAGAAGAGGTAGGCCAGTTGCTAATGCAAAAGTACTGGAAACTATGCAACAAATCCAAGCCAGATTGGAAGCAATTGAAGTATGACATCCAAGAGATCTTGAAGATGTTAGTGAGCCAGAAGCTGAAGAAGAAGAAGAAAATATTGATCTTACCCCTGATATGAGATTTTTTAAATTAGTTTTAGGCTCTACATGCAGGCCTAGACTTGAAGTATCAGCTTTTGCAGGAGAATTGAATCTAGAAGAGTTGATAGACTAGATCAATGAGATGAATAAATGGTTTGATTATGAAGATATGGGTGAAGACAAGAGAGTTAAATTTGTAGTGAAAAGGTTGAAAGGACATGCAACACTTTGGTGGGATGGAGTGCAAGCAGAGAGAAGGAGAGCTGGTAAACAACTAATCAAGAATTGGAACAGAATGGTGGCAAAGTTGAGAGGTAAGTTTTTTCCTAGTGATTATCAGCTTTCATTATTTAGAAAAATGTAGAATCTTAGACAGAGATTAATGATAGTGAAATAATACAGAGAATAATTTTACAAAGTGAGCATAAGAGCAGGACAAATCCAAGACACAGCAGAAAAGATTTCCAGGTACATAAATGGTCTCAGAATGGAGATCCAAGATGAGATAAGTATATTATCTCCTAAGACAGTAGAAGAGGCTTACCAGATGGCCTTAAAAGCTGAAGAAAAACTCCTGAGAAAGAAGTCTACCAAAGGAAGAGGTACTTTCCAAGGAAAGGGAAGTCAAGGTGGTAGAGGAAGATCTACAACACCAAGAGATGGAGCTAGAGCAACTCACCTCAGCATGCATCCAGAGAAGGTGATGCAAGTGGCAAAAGGAGTTCCTATAGAGGAAGAGGAGGCAGAAGTAGAGCAACAGAAGTGAGATGTTACAGATGTAACAAATTGGGACATAGAGCCTATGAATGCCCAAAGAAAGAGAATGTGGGTACAAGCCAGAGAAATGAAAATGTTGCTCAGGTTGGAGAAGAAGAAACAAAGTTGCCTGAAACAGAGAAATAAATTGTGCCAGAGAAAGGAGAATCCTTGGTGGTTAACAAGGTTTTGTTTAAACAACCAAAGGAAGTTGTTAAGCCAACACAGAGGAAAAATTTGTTCAGAAGTGTGTGCAAATTTCAAGGTTAATGCTATCAATTGGTCATTGATAGTGGTAGCACAGACAATGTCTCTACAAAGGTGATAGAGAAGTTGAAATTGAAGACAAGGGAAAATCCAACACCCTACAAGGTGTCATGGCTTCAGAAGGGACATCAGTTGATTGTAAAGGAGAAGTGTGAAATAGAATTGCATATGGGCAGTTACAAGGATAAAATCATGTGTGATGTCATGCCTATGGATGTGTGTCACATACTGCTGGGTAGACCTTGGCAGTATGACAGAGAAGCAGTGCATGATGGTAAGAGAAACACTTACAAGTTTTTCAAGGATGGTATGAATCAAACATTGTTACCTATGGAAGAAGAAGATGCATCAAGAAAAAAGTTTAATCCAGAGACTTTATTGTTGAGTGGGAAAGAATATTTGCAGTAGATTGAAGATGATGAGGTAAATTTTTCTTTAGTTTGCAAACCTAAGGTAGTATTCACTTCTACTAGAATTTTTTATTTACCAATTGAAATTCAAGAAATGTTGGAGAGTTATTGTGATATTATTGTGGATGATTTGCCTGATGAATTACCACCTGAAAGAAGAATCATCCATCAGATAGATTTGATCCCAAGATAAAATCTTCCAAACAAAGCAACTTACAAAATGACTCCTACAGAAAATGAAGAAATTAGAAAGCAAGTGTAGGAATTGGTTGACAAAGGTTTTTTTAGAGAAAGCTTGAGTCCTTATGCAGTACCTACAGTATTGAATCCGAAGAAAGATGGAGGTTGGAGAATGTGCACTGATTCAAGAGCAATCAACAAGATAATAATCAAGTATAGATTTCATTTACCCAAAATTGAAGATTTAATGGAATGTTTGAGTGGAGCAAGATATTTTTCAAAACTATATTTGAAAAGTGGGTATCATCAGATTAGGATAAGGGAAGGTGATGAATGGAAAAAAACCTTTAAAACAAATGAGGGATTATATGAGTGGATGGTAATGCCTTTTGGTTTATCAAATTCACCTAGTACTTTTATGAGGCTCATGAATGAAGTATTAAAGGAATTTATTGGTAAATTTGCTATAGTATATCTGGATGATATATTAATTTATAGTAAAACAAAAGAAGAACACCCGAGGCATCTTAATTATGTCTTAAGGAAGTTACATCAAGAGAAGTTATTGGTAAATTTAAAGAAATGTTCATTCATGAAAGAAGAATTGGTATATCTGGGTTTTGTTGTTTCTGCTAAAGGATTAAAAATGGATCCAGAGAAGGTAAAGGAAATTGTGGAGTGGCCTTCACCAAAAAGTGTTTTTGAGGTAAGAATTTTCTGTGGACTTGCTAGTTTTTATAGAAAATTCATAAGGAATTTTAGCAAGATTAATGCACCTATCATTGAAACCATAAAGAAGGACAAACAACCATTTAAATGGACTGTTGAAGCTAAAAGAAATTTTCAGTTTTTGAAACAGAAAATAACTGAGAAACCTGTCTTAGTTTTGCCTAATTTTAATAAACCATTTCAAGTAAAGCGTGATGCCAGTGGAGAAGCTATTGGAGCTATGTTAAGTCAAGAAGATAGGCCTATAACATATTTCAGTGAGAAGCTGAATGAGACAAGAAGAAAGTAATCTTCTTATGACAAATAATTTTATGCAGTTGTACAGTCATTGAAGAAGTGGAGACATTATTTAATGTCTAAAAAATTTGTGCTATATTCAGATAATCATGCTTTATAGTATATTATGCAGCAGCCTAAATTGAATCAAAAACATGCAAAATGGGTTGAATACCTTCAAAGTTTTAACTTTGTTTTGAAGCATATAAGTGGTCAAGCAAATAAGGTAGCTGATGCCTTGAGTAGGAAAAACATTCTTGTTCAAGAAAGTCAAATTGAAGTGGTAGGTTTTGATTTTCTTAAAGAAATATATAACATAGATTTGGATTTCAAGAAACATTTGAAGCATGTTGTAATCCCGTTTTGATAGACAGAAGTCAGTGGTTAGATTATTTCTTGCAAGAGGGTTTATTGTTCAAAAGAAATCAATTGTGCATACCAAATTGTTCCATGAGAGAGAATTTAATCAGAGAAAAGCATAGTGGTGGACTTGTTGGAAATTTTGGTATTGATAAAACTTATGAGCAGCTGAGTCATTTTTATTATTGGCCAAAGATGAGATTTTAAGTGGAAAAGTATGTGAAGAATTTTAAAATTTGTCAATATGCAAAGGGGAGAAGTCAAAATGCAGGTTTGTGCATTCCATTGCCTATTCCAGACATACCTTGGGATATGGTAAGTATGGATTTTGCTTTAGGATTTCCCAAGACACAGAGAGGGAATGATGCAATTTTTGTTGTAGTTGACAGATTTTCAAAGACGACACATTTTATTCCATGTTATAAAACCAATGATGCTACTCATGTTGCCAATTTATTTTTCAAGGAGATTGTTATATTACATGGGTTACCTAAAAGTATTTTTTCTGATAGAGATACCAAGTTTGTTGGTCATTTTTGGAGGAAATTGTGAAAGAAACTTGGTACTAAACTGAGTTTCAGCTTAGCTTATCACCCTCAGACTGATGGACAGATTGAAGTAGTGAACAAAAGTTTGGGTAATCTTTTGAGAAGTCTTGCAGGAGAACATCCTAAGCAGTGGGATCATATTTTACCACAGGAAGAATATGCATACAGTGATTCACCTAACAAAAGTAAATGGTAGAGTACATTCCATATAGTTTATGGAATGCACCCAAGAGGAGTATATGAATTGAGGAACTTCGGAAAAACATAAATGAGGAGTGATGATGGAGAGGAGTTTGCTTCAGAGATAGAAGAAATAGATGAGCAGGTAAAGTAGCAGCTACAAGACAGCAGCATCAAGTACAAGAACAAAGCAAATTTGAGTGGAAGAGAAGTTAATTTTGAAGTTGGTGATTTAGTTTTGGCACACTTGAGGAAAGAAATATTTCCAAAGAGACAGTATAACAAATTAAAATTCAAAATATAGGACCATGCACGATATTGAGAAAATTTTCTGCAAATTCCTGTGAAATTGAATTACCATCTGACATTGGAATATCGCCAATATTCAATGTTGCCGATCTGTACATGTATGAAGATGGTGGCACAGATGAAAGACCAGAAGACAGAGAACATCTTGACTGGGTAAAACAGTTACCTACAACAGATCCATTACAGCTAGAGAGGATCTTAGACAAGAAAGTGTTCAAGAAAACCAGAGGACAGGAGTATTTTCAATACTTGATCAAATAGAAGGATCAACCAATTGAAGATGCTACTTGGTTGACATAAATTATGTTGCAGAAACTGGGAATTTCTATGGAGGAGCTCATGGAAAGGAGCCCATGAATATTTTTGTCCTCGGGAGTCTGATGTAGGGGCATTAGAGTTTAGCCAGAAATGTGAAAGATTGTTCACATGTTGTGGCTAGATGAGTTAAAATTTCATTGACTGATGGGTCAAAGCTGGTTTTACTGAGAGGGTTGGATCTCTCAACAAATTTTTATCATTTATTTCTGTAATAAATTAAGAGACTATATTTAATTAGATTTAGAGATAAGTCGTTTGAATAGGTGTGAGATTGTTGAGTATATCTAGCTTCAGTTGATAGATTTAAGGAGAAGATTATGTAATTAGGATTTCCTTAAGATAAGAGAATTCGATCCTCAAGAGGAGGATATCTGTTATGTAATAATGATATAAATTTTAATCTCAAAACAGAGGAATGGGGAATTTGATGTAGAAGAATGGATTTGAGAGGGTTTGCCCTCTAACTTAATAAAATTGTAGAGTTATTTTATATCTGTGTTCTTGGAAAATTTCCGGGAGGTTAAATCCTTCGAAGGTTCATTTGATTCATGTTTTTGTATAAAATCAAGAATGTATTAAGCTCTGTGTGAAGAGGCTTTTACTCTTTCTAAATTTCATTGATTATATATACACCCTGTGTAGAATTGAGAGAAATCTGAATATAATTTAATTATGTGAAAAAGGATTTGGAGAAATCAAAGAATGTTGATTTCTTTGGTTAAGATCGGAACTCTGTTCATTTTTCTTGGAGGTCGACAGGAATAATCGATCCATATTCATTGATTAGATAGGGGAAAGGAAGCTTCATAGAAAGTAGCTAAATCCTGAAGAAATGGTGGAATTCCATGCTTAATTGCATTTGGAACAGAAGGTTGAAGGTTGTGTGGTATTGTAAAACCATACCACTATTTTTGCGTTACAATTGGAGTTGAAATGGTTTTATTGCAAATCAACGTGATCCACTTTTAACATGACACATCATAGTAGAGAAACCACCGGTCTCGTGTTACTTTGAGGTGTTAAGGTCCGAAGTGAAATCGAATGCGACAACCATCTGATTTGATGTGTGGGTGATCCAATGGTAGTGATGTTGGAAATAATATGGGGTTTAAATAGGTATGGATCCAACACATTACACAATAGAGATTTATTAAAAGGTTTGGAATCCGAGGCATTGATTCCAAGTGTTTTAAATGTTATGAAGTTTTGTTAATGGTTGGAGGTTTGGAGATACATTGCAAAAAGGGTTAAGTCTTGTTTAATAAATCCTCATATTTGAAATGCGAATATGACTTTGAAGGTCTTTAATTTTATATAAAGCACATATTGATATCACATTGCCGGAAGGGTTTAAAACGTTGTTGAAATGTTTGGCATTGTTTTAAAACATTTTCAAGGTTTCGAAGACTTAATTTTATAAAGTAAAGTATAATGTGTTTGAAAGGGACCTTATAACAAATGAATATGAATTTTGTTAAGTTCATTAACAAAATTTCATAAATTTGATGACCGAGAGTGAGAGTGAAGATCAGGATCAGATTCCTCCATAATTACAAAATATTGTAGAAAAGTTTGAACAACTCTCCTTAATTCCTGCACACACACTGCCATCACATATCTCTGCCACTTGATTTCTAATTGAGTCCTCCATGCATAGCTCCAGTAAACCCTTGGGAATTTTGTAATTCCCTCAGTGATGTGCCACATCTGTGCACCGAACTGAAGTGCTCCAAGAGAATAAGTTGTTGTTTAGTGTCCGATTATTATTAAGAGCTAATAATAATCGACATGCATCTATTTTTAGATCAAATATCTATAAATAGACTTCGCCCAATATTCTAAAAATATAATTTCATCTATTTTCCAACTTGATCAACCATCCACAAATAGCATCCTACAACTTCTTAAATATGATCACCATGTCTAAAAATAGACATCGTCTAAAAATAGACTTTCACCAAAAATAGCCTGCGGGCCCACTTAGTGAAGGCGACTCTTTTCACTAGGCTCATCATCTTGTTGAATCTCAACAGATATCTATTCTACAATATTCCCTTGGAATCAATTCAACTTGATTCTTCAAACAAGACTTATGCAATTCGGAAAAAAAAATACACACCTTTTACTTGCTTTTGAGGAGCTCAATATTGAAATTGAATTATCTCTATAATTGCGAATTCTCAATATCTGTAATTCAGCCCTGTATTAGCCCTTTGAATCTTCTTTCAAATTCCATAGGTCTGATCTGATTTGGATTCTTCAAGGCAAAGTTATGTCCAATCTCCCACTATGACCCAATTTTGGACTGGTTCAATAGAGTGAACTTGTACGACTTTCCCCATCTCACTGTTTCCTCCTTTGGCTCTGAAATTGATAGACCGAAAACTACAGTCCGTGTACGGCCACTTTTGATAGCATTCCATTCTGATGCTCAGAGAGAGAGCTATGAATATTTTCCCACGATCACCACTTTGAGATGAAATTCAGAAGCCTCAAAAAGTCCTAACTTCCATAGATCATATCTCCAAAAATATTGCGAACCAATATCTAAAATTTTGCGACGATGTTCCTCAGGATTGCAGCTTCGCACTCTAAAAATTTCAACTTCTAAACCTTCAAAGAAAAAAAATTTATTACAAAAATACCACGATGACCTGTTTAGGTTAAATTCAGGAGCTTGAAAAATGACCTAACTTTCATAGATCATATCTCCGAAAATATTGTTAGCCAAGCTCTGAAATTTTGCGACAATGTTCCTCAGGATTTTGGCTTTGCACTCTAAAAATTTTAGATTCTAAACCTTCGTAGAAAAAATATTTATAGCAAAAATTCCATGATGACTTGATTGGAGCAGCGAAACCCTAGAATCTCAAAGCTCTGATACCAAATGTTGCGAGACCAGCTCCAAAAAGAGAAGAAAAGAGATATCAACGCCTTAGAAATAAGCCTCTTCGAGGGGGAAACCTCCAATACATTACATGAATGAACAATACTTGGATGATTCAAATTACAAAACCTCCTTTCTATATATAGGAGTCCATGGGGCCACAATGTAATCCTAGTGGGGTCATAATGTAATCCTAGCCGACCTAACAATAATAATTTAAGGGCACAATAATAAAAATATGGAGGTTACAAGGGTACAATAATAACAATAAGGGGGTTACACTAACAATAATAAGGAACTATACTAGTAATGTAGGGACCTAACACACTTTGTGGATATTTTCCACCATCCATCACATAATATTTAAGAGAAATTTCTAAGGTTCAAGCAGGGAAGATCACATCGAGCATCAAAAAAAATTTCTCCAACTCTTAAATGATAACCTCACTTTGGCGCAAAATTGAATGAAACAATAGGCATATCATCATCGCAACAAAATAAGTTTCGATGTAAGAAACTTGGTATTTTTACGGCTACAACCATACAAACAAATGTCCCTCAAGCAAGCTAAGAAGGATAATAAATCATAACCAAATTAATATGGTCCTTACAAGGTGTTGCAAAATATTGGTACTATGGCATAGAAACTGGAGCTTCCTGCATCTTCCTGAGTGCACCCAGTTTTCCATGTTTCATTCTTAAATAAGGTTATAGTTGAAAAGTTCCCAGTTCAAACAATATTGCTAGAACTTGACGAGGAAGGAAAACTCATATTGGAGCCTGAAGCAGTCACAGAAACAAGAACTTGACAGCTACGAAATTGATAAATTTTAGAGTATCTCATCAAGTGGAAGAACTTACCCATTGAATATTCCACATGGGAGGATGATAATTTTATACAGAATCATCCATAACTACTCAAGGGTTGAAGACACCACTTTTTTTAGGGAGAGGGGAATGTTAGGTTCCCATAATACTAGTGTAGCCCCTTATCGTTATTGTTAGTGTAGCCCCCTGATTGTTATTATTGTGCCAATGTAGTCCCCATATTGTTATTATTGTGCCCCAGAGAAGCCCACTATTACCATTTTTGTGCCCTTACATTATTATTTTTATACAAGCTCTGATTATATTGTGACCCCTTATACTCCTATATATAGAAAGGAGGTTTTTTCATTTGAATCATCCAATAATTGTTCATTTATATAATGTAAATGAGGTTTCCCCCTCGAAGTGGATAATTTTTAAGTCATTGATCTATATTTTCTTCTATTTTATGAGATGGTTGCATAACAATACATGGTTACTTAGATAGTTTTGAAACAATAATTTCTTGAAAATTATATGATAACTATATTATAACATTGGAAGTGGATATATTTTTGAAATTAAATTCTTATTTATGCATTTAAGTTCACTTTCATTGTTTCTCTTTATTTTTTGTCCATCATTTACTATTTTACTATGTCTACACAGTCCCCTATTTTGTAACTATAGGAATCCCTAAAACCATGTATGTTGTTGAATAAACCATACTACTATTGATGTGATAAATTGGACATGAGGGCCTTATCATTTCTTAGCCTTTACTTAGTTTCTTTTTCTTTCCAACCTTTTCTTTAGCATATTTGTTTTCTTATTGGATTGTCTCTTGTAGCAAAATGAAGACTCATGTGGAAGTTTGAAACTTGCTTCCAAAAATTTCTCTGATTTGAATCCAAATCATGATTCACCTTCTTTGATTCATTACAATGTTCCTAGAACCCTAAAGATGGAATTTAGAAGTGGAGAGACCAAGTATATGCCTTGACCTATATTATTGTAGAGAATGCTTCTTTCCTGGGTATTACTAGTTTACTATTTGTAAGCTTTTACTTCAGTAGTGTGTTTTCTTTCCTTACATAGTAGAATAGGTATGCTTTCCTTTCATTATAGTTGAGATGGTTTTCCTTCATTCATTACAATTAGCACAATTTTTATGCTTGTATTTCATTCCCTAGCATTTCAAGTTTTGCATGTAGCATAGAACAATTAGAATGGTATTTGTATAACCAGATTGCATCTCATTACTTCCACTTATATAAAATTTAGCGAAAAAAAGAGATAGTTCTTGTTGCACATATAGTGTTGAACACTCTTAAGTTTGTATGGATCCCAAGTTGACAATTAAACCTGAGACCCTTGGTAGTTGCAACATTGTTGCTGCAATACTGAGGGCCATCACTTGTTGGCACCGTTACCAAGGAGGTGTCAAAGTATGTATTGTATTTTTCCCTACTTTATCTACTCCTCTCATTTCACTTCTTGTAGAAAGAGAAATTGAATTAGTAGTTTTATTTTTAAAAAATTACAAAAACAGAAAAGTTGCATAATCATTTTCATTTTAAAAAAATTACAAAAACAAGAGAAATATGTTTCTTTCTTTTATTCCTCGAAGAGTTATGAATATAATAGGAAAATTATTTCCAAAAACCCCCACTTTGACTAGTATATAGCCTCTTTTTGTTGGTTGTGAGCCTCCTGCCTTGTACATAGGGACTATTGAGGTCCTTTTTGTTGAGAAAACGAATATCTTTGAGGATCTTGTAGAAGGAGAAAGACCTTCACAACCCACCAATACCATCGTTGAAAATAGAAAATGAGAAGTGTTCACATTCCCCATTAGAGAAATAGATGGAGATGAAAAAATGAAAAAAATTAATCCATATATCCTCCCAGACTTCTATGGTCTAATCATAAAATATCCTAACACTTTCATGTTTGATTTTATTGTAGTATGAAGGACTTATGACTACACAACTAATAAGAAAAATTTCAAAATTTTCCCCTCCACTCTTAAGGATGTAACCCTTCGATGTTTCATGATACTAGAAGGAGACATCATCATCTCATGGGAGAAATTGAAATCAACTTTCAACAAAAAATATCAGGATTATTGTAGAGCAAGGGATACTAGAAATGAGATATTCAGAATGATCCGAGTAGATTAGTCTGTAGAATATTTTGAGTAAATATTTTAGTTGAGTTACATAAGAGCACACATACTGCACCCTAGATCTATATTCCTTGAAGTTAGTCCTACTACAAGGATTTAAGGAAGAAATGATGGAAACACTCAACCAGCTAGCTAATGGAGACATATATGATCTCAATTATGATGATGTTAAAATGGTATTCAAAATTAATTCAAGGGCTTCTATAAAAAGAGGTAAAGCAAACAAAAATTCAGTATGTCCATCTTCCTCGTCCTTGATTATTAAAAATTATATAGTAGGTATGCTAGAGGATATGAAGACCAAAATATTACATACATTTTCCATGCATATGGACTCCCTAGAGATAAAGATAAAACAAGAGGAATAAGAAAAGGAATTCACCATATTCTACCCTTAATGCCACTAAAGGGAATCCCAAGAATGAATTCCCTTTAAATGCACATAAATATGTTATAGATGTGAATAAAATTATTCTGTTGATAAGTGCCCTTATTTTTTAGGTATGAAAGTTGTATACCAAGGAGAAAAAACACGCATTTAATAACTATGCAAAATAAGCCACAAACCCCTCGATAGTTTCAACAAGGTATGAACTTCCCCTCTCCTTTCAATCCAAAATTTCAATGCTCATTACCAACCTTGGTATCCTCCTATCCCTTTGCCCTGTTCTATTCCCACTCCTTGGCCATACCTTCCTCAAAATATTACTCCTCCCTTTCAACCATACCCTACTCAACCTCCTCAATGGAATAATCCATCACCAAGATGGAGAATTCAGGTGGCACAACCACCTACCGTAATGTCTCCTCCTTATAAATCTCAATAACCTCAAAACATTCCTCCAAAGCAACCAAAAATTCCTACCCAACCAAATCCAAGTCCCAACAACAAGCAGGCTCAACTAATTTATAATGGAGAAACCACTTACCAAAACTATGTTTTAGAAATCTAGGAAATTAACCTTAGTTCTGGGAAGGTCCTTTCAGATGTTAATCCACCTCCTCTAATATAGAATCTCAAGGAAGAGAAGGAATAAACTTTACCTCAAATCACCCAAGCAAAACCTCCTTATCCTAAAATCTTGACAACCCGCAAAGCACACACCCTAGAAGAAGCTAAACTTATGGGAGGACTATAAAATCTATGTTAAGATCCCTCTCCTTCAAGCCATCAAGGATGTTCCTATTTACAACAAATTAATTAAGGAATAATGTGTTAGAAGTCTTGGGAGGAAGAAAAAGTATGCCTCCACTATTAATGTCATAGGGAAACTAGTTATCTTATGTTGGGGACAATAATTACTTATACCTTGGGAGCCTAGTAGTGGTTGTGCACATCACTGGCATTGCAGTTCCAAATACTCTCATTGATCTTAGGGATGCAATCAACATCATGAATAAGGACACCATTCACAAACTTAACCTCAAATTATCTCTAAGGAATACCTTTATTGTGCTACAAATTGTTGATAGATCCATGGTAGCACCTAAAGGTATCATAGAGGATGTAATGGTCTCCATTGATTCTTGGGAGTATCTCACCAATTTCCTTGTCCTTCAGCTCAAGTGCAATTTTAATGGCTACCCACACATCTTAGGAAGACCTTTTTTAGACATTGTTGATGCATACATCAGCTGTAGGGATAGGAACATAACCAATACCAATCGATAATCAAGAAAACAACTTGAATTATACCCACCAGCTCGGCCTCTTTTTGAGGATGGATTTCCAACATGGGTAGAGGAAGAAGAATAAGAAGAGGGTTCTTCCCTCTCATCATCCTACCCTATATGTACATTAGAAACCACCATTAGCAGTAGGAAAATTGATGAAGATAATTTTAATGATAAATTTATGCAAAAACAATACCATGCGCCCAAGAATATTGATGGCTTAAATGAATGCCCATATATGTAAGGGAATACTAGTTGTTATAAATACAATTCATGGGAAAATTTTATAAATGTTGGTTTTGAGAAAAATAATTTGAAAACCGTAGAGATCAACCCCTCTAAAACCCTAAAAATGGGCCCCTTTCTCTCAGCTGATCAAGAGGACCAATTTCTCACTGTCTTGAAATAACATGTTGATGCATTTCCATGGCATTATAAAGAGATGAATGGAGTACACACTTCTATATACATTCACCATATATATATTGATGAGGATCGTAAACCTATTTTCCAGCCATGAAGGAGAATGATCCTTGCATTAAAATACATTATGAATGATGAATCGCCGAAATTGTTGGATGCAAGATTCGTCTATATAATAGTAGATAATGAATGGGTATCTCCCCTGGTTGTTGTGGAGCGATAAAAAGGTGTCTTTTTAACTCCTAATTACCTTCACATTAATTGTCAACCCAGGGACGACTTTTTATTTCAAGAGTGTACTCAGTCTGAGGCGGCTATTTACTCAAGAGTAATGTTTTGCAGTATAGTGCTTAAAATCCAAAAGTAAATGAAAGCTGGAAACAAAATATAATTGGAACAGCAAGAAATTGAAATGTTCTAAACTAAATCATTCACTCAAACAACCATCAATCGAGGATACAGTAGCAATAACTCATTCCTCTGGATATTGATGCAATTGAAATCAAACCGGAACAAGACAATCAATCTGGGAACGAGGAAGCAATAACCAATGTTCTCTACAGTTGAAAGTCCCGCTTTAAAGCAATTAAAAGGAAATCGAAATTGAACTAAAGCTGCTATTGAAAGTAAACTAGGAAAACTCTTTTAAAAGCACTCTTGCAATGAATCAACAGAAATGAACAGCAAAGCTTCATCTAACAAAAATGATTTATTAATGGAAAGGAATAGCAATGCTAAAATACTAGAATTAAACAAAAATATTAAATGGAACCGAACAGCAAAACTAAGTCATTAGAAAGACACAGCAACTATAAATGTAATTGAATCAACAACCTATCAGCATGAACATTAATCACAGTTATTGAAGCAACAACAATCGTAGTTATAATTGAATAGTAACTTAATTGAACAACCATTGAAATTATAAATGAGCAGTAATTAAATGAACCATAGTCTTAATTAGATAGCGCAGCATTAGATCAGAATTATCAGCAGGACATTTCAAGTTATAATTAATAATTCTATCACTCACGCAATCCAATTATGATTTCAATATAACAAAGCAATTCTGCGAAATGTTCATAAACAAAAGATTACTGAAAAAAACAATGAAAAGGAAATCAAACCATCACACGGCAGCAATTGTAAAGATATGATACACAGCAGCAGCGTACTCCACCAGAGGCTGGGCCCTTAGCCGCCAGCAGATGCTGCTGGCTTACTTCAGGATCAAAGATGGAATGGCAACTAGATTTATATTAAAATATCAAACCAGAGTTGCAGTGGATTACAACAAGAAGTCTCTCAATCTCTCATCCATTATCCATTCTCTCTGCCATCCTCAATTCTGAATCTCTAATTCATCCTCAATTCCATCATTCGAATCCCCAAAAATCATCCTCAAATCCCCATCTCTGATCTATGTTTTCATTTAAATAGAGAGAGATAAGAGAGCAGTTACAATAGAGATAACTACAACATGATTTCTATTACAAAATTGGATTTTTTTCCAACCAATTGATAAACAAGAAGATATATTTCCATCCAGCTTTCAACAAGAGCAAGACGAATTTGGCTTTGCAGCTGAGATTTGGAGGACGGCTCAAAGAACCCTGCGTTTCTCTCAGTAAAAGCCGAATTTTGGCAAACCGTTCTTTATCAAAGTTAATTGGGTCCGTTCTGGACAAAACCCATGTTCCGGATTTTCCAGATTCTGCTTCATTTTCTCGAAATCTCAACCGCAAAACCGTCACTTCTTATTCCAGCGAATTTCTGAGTTGGCACTTTTAATGATCAAATCTTCAATCTGGAAATTATCTTGGAGACTAAAAATGGTGAATAATGTTACAACTGATTTATTAAAACTATCATTGATAAAATCATGCATAATCATCAATTTATTAGAAATAAAGGAGAATAAATAATATTCATTCATAGAAGCATAAATCATTATAAAATGGATTTATGTAATAAATTATAATAAATGACATGATGAAGAATAATAGAAATGGGTGGAATAAGCGTTCAAAAGTGATAATAATAATGGTATATTAACGACCCAACAGTTGTTTTTCCTAAGAAGAATGGAAAATGGATAATTTTTGTTGATTACAAAAAACTCAACAAAGCCACTAGAAATGAACATTTTCCATTTCCCTTTATTGAGCAAGTTCTCAATGTCCTTGCAGGGAAAAATTTATTTTCCTTTTTGGATGGCTTCAATGGGTACACTCAAATCTAGAACAACCTTGAAGATCAGGATAAAACCACCTTTACATGTCCATGGGGAGATTTTGCTTACAGATGTTTCCCATTTGGTTTGTTCAATGTCCCTGCCACCTTCCAGAGAATTGTGTTAAGTATATTCTTTGATCTTGTGCATAATTCAATGGAAATCTGCATGGATGATTTTACATCATATGGGGTTTATTTCCAAAAGGCTCTCTCAAACCTAAGAAAATTCTTGCAAAGGTGTAAATAAATGAACCTCTTCTTGATCCATGAGAATTTTTGATTTATGATGAATGAAGAGATTGTCTTAGGAAATTTCCTCTCTTCAAAAGGAATCCAAGTGGACCCTAACAAAATACCAATCATCAAAAAGGTTCTTTCCCTCAAAAACATAAATATGTTATAAGGTTTCTATGCCTTGCTAGATAGTATCAATTATTTATAAAATATTTTAGCAAAATTTCTTCCCTTCTCTTTTCATTACTGACAAAAGATGATGAGTTATCTTGGACAAATTAATGCCAAGAAGAATTTGAGGGAATCAAAGGAAGATTAATGATAGAACCTATCCTCAAAGGTCTAAATTGGAACTTTCCCTTCCATATCCATAGAGATACATCAGATAGGGAAATTGGAGCAGATCTAGGACAACTTGAAGTTAAACTCCCTTGTGCAATCTATTATAGTAGCAAAATTTTGTCCAAAGCTTAGCTCAACTACATAGTAACTAAAAAATAATTTATTGTCGTTGTAAATTCTTTAAAAAAATTTAGACATTACATCATTGGTTATCAAGTCTTCATGCACACTAACCATGAAAAAATAAAATACTTAAATAATAAACCATAGTTTAATTATCGCATAATTAGGTGGTTATTATTGTTGCAACAATTTGATTTCATTATTGTTGACAAACCTAGGGAGGAGAATGTTGTTGCAGAATTTCTACCAAGACTATCCATGTCTGCAAATGAAGAAGTTTTAGGTGACCATCTATTTGAAAAATATATATTTACCATATCACTTTTATCTAAATGTTTCGTTGACATAATTAACTTCTTGGATACTGGCCAGTTCCCTCGTCACCTATCTTTGAAGGAGAAAACAAAGATTATTAGAAAGAGTGCCTCTTACACTTGGATTGGGGGAAACCTCTTCAAGTTTGGGTCTCATCATATTTTGAGAAGATGTGCAAGGGAGGATGAAGTTTATGAAATCCCTGTATATGTCCATTATGGACCCTGTGGGGGCCATTTTGTTGCAAAGAGGACAACATAGAAAATTCTACAAGTAGGATAATTATGGCCAACACTTCATAAGGATGCCTAGAGAAATACTTCCTAGTGTGATGAATGTCAGAGGATGGGGATACCTACTCGGAAGGATGAGATTATCCTCCAACCTAAGGTGTCTTTCAAGCCATTTGAGAAGTGGGTCATGGACTTCATTTGTCCCATTGATCCCCCATCTAGGTTGAGGAATTACATCATTATTTTCACAGATTACCTAACTAAGTGGGATGAAGTGAAAGAAGTAAAAGCACCAAAAAAATAGAATTTTTTTTTTGTTTCTATAAGAAAGAGTATTCTACAAGTGTTTTTTCCAAGAGAATTGGCGATATACCAAGGATTTAAGTTCACCTCCAATCTGATCAAGGAATAATGAAGCAATACCACATCCAACACTAGATTCCTACTCCATATCACTCTCAAGGAAATGGACAAGTAGATGTTACCAACAAAGAATTAGAAATCACCTTGAATAAGGTGATCAACAACAACAAAAAGGACTGGGCAAAGAAATGTGTTGAGGCTACATGGGCCTAGCACAAAACCTAGAAGACCGTTACTAGATTTACCCCCTATGAGTTAGACTACGGTAAGAAAGCTTTGTTTTCAATTGAATTTTAATATAACACCTTAAGGAGGACCACCCAACTTGATATTGATCTAACTAAAGTATAGGATGAAATATTGCAATAATTGAATGCACTAGATGAATACAAAATGTAGACATTATTGCACGCCAAAGTGGTCCAAATGCAAAGAAAAATGTCATCAAAAAAATCAAATGCAAAATATCCCAAGAGGGTGATTGGGCCCTCTTATACAACTCTAGGTTTAAATATTTCAAGGGTAAGCTCATGAATAAATGATTTGGACCTTATCTGGTTAAAAATTGTTATGAAAATGGCTTAGTCAGAGTTACAAATATTTATGAGGAACATATTCCACTCTTGGTAAATGGATATTGATTGAAAATATACTGGAATATCCTCTCCAAGGCTAAGTTTACGAATTTAATAAACAAGGAATTGAATTTGATTGAGAGAATTAAGGCTCCCAATCCTATCATTCCTTAACCAACAGAAAAAGAAAAAAAACAAAACAGAGAGAGAGAGAGAGAGAAAGAGAGAGAGAGAGAGATAGATAGATAGAGAGAGAGAGAGAAGTCTGAAAAATAAAAGAAAAAAAAAGGAAAAATAAAGTACCCCAGGTGAAAACCTCTTCCAAGGCACCTGGGCTACACCAACTAGCTAAAACCCTCTATGAGGTAGCTAATAGGTCTAAAATTAGGAAATAAGAAAAAAAAAGGACAAAGAAAAAACAAATGCATTTGTCTCACCTTAACTTGTGTGCAGGGAAGGAATAAAAAACAAATTCATCCTACACATTCGGCCCAAGGCATCAACTCAAACTTTCTAGGTTGGCCCACATTATGTGTCCTACATTATTTTCCACTTACTTTCATCGTCTACCATTCCAAAATCCATTACCATTTCTTTACCATCCATTTTCTTAAGCTTTCCTGAAATGCTATAGGAAAGTCTTGTATTTCTACAAGATAACCCAATTTCAAGAAAAAGCAACAAGTTGAAGGATTTCTTTGCATATAGGCTAGAGACAAGTTATAGGTAAATCCTAACATCTAGCTCCTCCATGAGCATGCATGATGTGCTAAATTCCTATTCATCGTTTGTCATTTCTAGACAGGAAGTAGCTCAGTTGCTTGTATTGTTCACCCCAACAACAATAAAACTCTTATCTATCATGACCATTAGCACGTCCATGAATTATAAAGTCCCCATACAATTTCAAGAAGGTATTTTGTTGAGCATGAGGGACCTCTCTGATTGCAACAAGAGACTAAAAACTCTTATAACATCCTACATAGATCCTACGGGCTCAATATACAAAGCAAAAAAAACACTCTTGGTGAAGACTGCAACCTACATAAAGAATATCAACAACACTATCAACACCAACACAATCACTCGTTCTAGTTTTAAAAAATGAACCTGAGTAGCTACAAGATTTCTTGTAATCTATTGCATGATTTTTTGTTACCAGCAATGCCCTAAAAACACTTGAAAGTACACATAATCAACCTCCAACATCATGAAAAGTTAAAACATCATGTATTGAAACCTTCACAAATTCACCCTACAAATTAATTTGAGCATAAGGAAACATTATTTGTGAAAAACAAATTGGTTTTATAGCTAGATAAACTGGTAGAGAACTCAGGAAAATTTGGCTAAAAAAGTCCACTGAGTCTAAAACTTCTTCCCAAGTGTGGGATGGTGAAATCGACAAAATCAGTGAGTATTTGAAAAGGTGGTTGTTGTCGTAAAGTTTATGGCAAGGAGAAGTGAAGTACAATCCATGAAGGTTGATAGTGGTAGGTGGGACTGATTCAAATAATGCACCCTGACCTATTTTTCATTCACCACTTGCAATCACTTCCACTAAAGTGAGATATCAAATTAAATTTCACCACCTATTTCCATTTAAATTAATTGTACGTAAATACGAGTTCACCACCTATTAAAGTTCACCACCTATTTCCATTTTTGGTAGTGTCGCAATTCCGACGTTTACAGATTGTCGTCGCTCTTCTAATGTTTACAGATTATCATCACTCTTCCGACATTTACAAATTTTAATCGCTCTTCCAATGTTTACAAAGTTATGTCACTCTTCTGACGTTTACAAATGGTTATCGTGCTTCCGATGTTTACAAATTTCCATCGTTCTTCCGACGTTTACAAATGGTCGTCGCTATTTCGACATTTACAAATTGTCGTCGCTCTTCCAACATTGAAAAATTGCTGTTGCTCTTCCGATGTTTACAAATGGCCATCATTATTTCAATGTTTACAAATTTTTGTTGCTCTTCCAAATTTTACAAATTGCCATCAGTCTTCTGACGGTTACATATTATTGTCTCTCTTCTGACAGTTTTAAGTGGACAGTATCGTCGGAATACCGACAGAAAAAAACGAATATGGAAAAAAAAACGTTGGAGAATGCATGTGTTGGTTGATATTTTTGAGCCATATGTTGTGTTATTGTGACTGGCATAGTCTCTGGTTGAACCAAACTAGGGCTGACATTCGACATCGACTCTACATTTTCTATGTTGCAATTTTTGTCTCATAGAGCTACCCTTTACATCATTAATTAAGTGTAATATATGACAGCGACATCCAAACTCCTTCGACCTTGGAAGGATAATATATATAGATTGAATGGTATATCTTGTAACACATTGAAAATTTCTATCAGGTATTGTGTAAAGAAGCCCTCTTGAAGTTTCATGTTGGGTTTTTTGTTGGATTGCGTGTTACCTTATGCAGCCAAGATGCTCCCGAGAGTAGTTCATCCTCATATCCAGAGTATGAGAAATAGAATGGGCAGACTCCAGAGCTAGAACTTGATGCCTCTTGGGTAGAATGATATTCTTAGCACATTAATGACAACATGATTCTGATTATCCATGAAAAATTTCATGATGTTCACAGGAATTGACTTGTTAATAACACTACAGGAAGTCCAAGGAAGTACAAGCAAGATGTCTCTTTTGAATGTTAGATTTCACAGTCCAATACATGAAAAAAAACTCTACAGTAATGAGAACTTAAATAAAACCAACTGTTTATTAACACCCATCTCGAGTTTTTGAATCTCTATGGCACCTCACTAAAAATAAGTTCTAGTTCTATCTAGTCCTATTACTAAGGGAAAGAAGAATACAAACACCTATCCACATTGTGAATATTAAGGATAAAAGACAGAAAAAGCATTACTGAAAATAAATAGAATGAAATGTGATCTTTTCCCTGAATATGTATGGGACAAAGATATAATACTTTCTTCTTTTAACTAGCATGAAGAAAATCTGATAAACCAAAGACTTATTAAAACCTAAGCATGTATGCATCTATATACTATGGCCTACAGAGAATTATGTAAAGAATGTGAAGAAAAAATGACAGTAGTAGTATAAAACACGAAAGGAATGACTGCATACATGCTGAGAAAACCCATCTGACATAGTAGAGTCTCTTCTCTAAGTCATACATTGAATTCCAGGGAGCTTTCCTGAGCATTGGCCTTCATAGAAAAGTATGGCTTTGGAGAGAGCATCTCCATAGTTATGGGAAGCTCTATGGAACTTGGGCGTTGGGTGCTTGGAGTGCTCATAGATCTCTATAGTATAATTTGGATTACCATGCCCTACCCAGAATATAAAAAACAACCCAAACACTAAGGAAACATCACAAAATTTCCTCATTTTCAAAGGGTAGACCCGTAAACTAAGACCACTATGTCTTCAAGCCAAAACTCTGGACTGAGTGCAGTGCTTTGCTCAGCCATATAGGTTTGGGGGTTAAAGAGAATGTAAAGCTCGTTGGGCATGGAATCCACCACACGTTCCTTGGACTAGTATATCTTGAATTTCACGTCGGAGGATAAAATAATTTCATATCTTGAATGATATTAACAGACTGGGTATAGTTTTCACAAGTATATAATGGAAAAATATGAAAAATAATAAAATATATAATTGTCCCAAGGAGATATTGTACCTATAAATGATGAAAATGCATTAAAGGGTATCCCTCTATAGAGGACACAATGTAACATAGCAGCTGAATTGTGTAGGCATTCTAAAACAGTTCATGCAAGTTAAATACATGACTATCCAAGTTTACAACTTTAACTCTGTTGCATTGTTTTCAATTATTATTCAAGCTATATCCAACTAATAAAACCAGATATAGGGAAGCATATGTTTCAATAATCTCTCTCATGCAAATCTGCACAAGGAAATCTACCTGACAATTGTAGAAAAACCAACCCTCATCACAAGTGGAAGGCCTGTCCATTTGGATTGGTAACATTCCAGTCTTGGGGTGGTGTTCCTGATGATTTTATGCTTCAACCTAATAATCAAATCTTCACGTATTGTTATGTGGTGAACAAACTAAAGCCTGCAGAGAGATGTTAATACAGAATAATAAATATAAATGATTGTAAAGTACTGCCACTTAAAGAGATTACAGTGATGACAAAGATATAGGCAAGTGATCAATACAAACAATAAAAATTGCAAGATGCCAATGCTTCAAATGCGATGAGGGAGAGATAGATGCAAGGGTTATTCTTGACAAAATTTAAACCAAGAAACAAACACCAATCCTTTATCGATTTTGCTTTCAAAATGCTAATGATTAGCTTTTCCAAATATGTGTGAAACTTTAAAATTCAAATTAGATATGCCTCAGTTATACGAACAGTCCCAAAGAAGAGCCTATGGCACAATAAATGAATCAGATCATTGATAACGAAAATATACCACAACAGCCTCTGGCCAAGTATATGTCAATTAGAGATATTAGTACTCAAATCATTCACCAAACCCAAATGAAACCCTAAAGTAAGGAAAACGAATGTCAATTTTACCTGCTTGAAACTATGAGAGATATCCTAAGATAAAAAGAAAAAATGGCTTTAATTCCAATTATTCAATTAAGGAAAAATATTCTTAAATGAAGAACACCTAGGGTCAATACTAGATTATCATTCACAAATCAACAATAATATTTGTCAAAGTTTTTATTCCAATTTTGAGGAAGGTAAGAGAATACTTAATAATGTGACTTTTTATAATAACTTCAATGAACACTTAGCTTGTCAAGAAGATCATAATGCTTTAGGGAATGAGGTTGTTAACACAAAACAATTGTATTCTAAAGAAGTCACAAGGCACAAAAAGTTAGCACTTTTCTTTAGATATTTCACAAATTGTCAAAGCTACTCAATTGTAAACAATATATGTAATTCCTTTATATTCCGATTATTTCCAATGAGCACTGATCAAACCTTTGGGGTAGCAAGAAACCTATTATTTTCTAAAGTATTCAACACCAAAAATTTAACAAGTTGAATCCCCTAGGCTTGTTCCATGAGATTTATTACGTTACCTGTGCTTCAAAACTTATCAAATGACCTTTAGTGGGTAACCAGAACAACAATAAATAATATCATGAGAATAGAAAGATAACAATGAAAATATGCATGAGACAGATTTGAAATTTCAATTTCTAAAGAAAATAAAAATAAAAGAACAACTTGAAATCAAACATGTAAACCATGGAAAGATAGTCATGCTATTGAGATGCTACTGCTGTATTAGATCATACCTCTACAAGTTTAAGAGCAGCCAATAGTAGTAATAGGATTAGTCATCCAACAAATAAGATTTGTAACCTGGATAGTAAGGAAATAAATCCAAACACTTGTGAATATTATGTTTTGATTCCTTAGTGTTTTAAGGATTGATATTGTGTATTCTCTCTGTGATTAAGGTCAACAGTGAAATGCTTCGAATCTGGTGTATAATTTACAGTATGTTGTAGCTTACGATGAGATAACCTTAGTCTAAAGGGTAGTATGTCAAATCAAAAGGGAAAATGACAGTGCTTGGGCCTCAAACAGGTGATGAAACCTCTCCAATGATCATGTTATATCTGTATTCACCAACAGTTAGCCTAGGACTAATATTTAACAAAAAATGCTTGAAACCAACTTTAGAAAACCAATTATATCCGAGTTAAATTTTTAATTTTAAGGGAATTTTTGTAATATTTCAATATTCACAAAACTGCTTCTTTCTATGTGGTTTTCACACCACCTCAAGGGCTTCAAATTTCTCTTGGACTTGAGTAAGAAATCCCTAAAAAAAAAATTGATTTATGCTCAAGCCTTCAAAAATAAATTCCTTGCAATTTACGGTAGGAAAACACAGTTTTGAACCTTACCTTATTTAATTCTTGCTAATAGAAAGCACATTAATAATTTTTATCCTATTGTTCTAATGTGACTGATTTCCATACTACTTTTTCCTTTTTATTATGCAACCATCTGCAGAATTGAGAAACACTCTGTTTTAGAATGATTTGCATTATTGAGAAGATCTTAGTTTGAATGTAATCATCTGTATTTCTTGGGAGATGCCATATTTTAAACTAGGCTCTACTATAAGCATCATCAATTTTCCACACCAAGCCTCTACAGCTAAGATTCATAATCACAAGCAGTGTCCAAAACCCAGAATTAGAAAATCTCTTTGAATCAATGGTTACTTGAGGGATATTACATAACATTTATAAGTAATTGGTCATTAAACAAATGGCAGGAGCAATAAGTATCTGATAGTCGAAATGTACAGAAGACTTGTAGAATATAATTTTTCATTTACAAAAATTTGAACCATTCGGATCGGAAAGTGGACAGTATCATACCACACCAGTGACAAGTATGCTCTGATACTGAAATGGTACATCAAATCATCTTTTCTCAAACCATTATAAGAATATTGAACATATACTACTAAGTGCTGCAGCATTTCCAAATAAAGGAGATGAAGTCACAGGCATGTAGTTGTGAGGATAAGACTAAAACTAAGTAATAACATAATATAATCAGATCTTCATCAATTAAAGAAGAAAAACACATGAATATAGTTCAAAACATGCAGAAGCATGAGCAAGTTTCTCATGCATAGACACCCAAACATAAGACCTTAACTTCAAAATCTACATAGGGTATAGATCAAATTTATTTACCTCAAGTTGCTTTTTCTATTGATCCCCACTACCCTAATTAATGCTAAGAGGAAGGGGAACATAATCTACATCACATTCTATGGGAGATTCAATAGATATATTTCATCTTCATATCAGCTATCAAAGGGCACTTTGTCTTTAAGGAGGTCACTACTATATAGTGTGTTCTTAGCCTACCTTCAAAACATCAAAGTAGCAGGAGGTTGCATCCCTTTGAAATTTGTTCAAACCTATTGTTGCTAGCAAGGATAGTGTTATAAATTTGTTAATACATAACTATAAACCTATCTAAGCAATCGAAAAAGTGGACAATATCAGAAACAAAGTTTCTTCCAGCATCTAACACACAACAATGTGTAGTATGGTTCAGATATTTCAAACCTATTGTTGCTAGCAAGGATAGAGTTACAAAGTTGTTAATACATAATTACAAACCTATCTAAGGAATCAACAAAGTGTACAATATCAAAAACAAAGTTTCTTCGAGCCTATAACACACAACAAGTTGAAGTATGGTCCAGATGTTTCTAAGAGAACACCTTACCTTTTACATTGAAGGATGTTTAGGGGGTTTATTGCACACTATGAATGAAGACAATTGGAATTATCCATAGTGCCTACAATAGAGATGGGTATATCTATTATATAATTACTTGCAGTGAAATATTTAACCAAACCAAGTGGATACTAAAAAATTCAGATTAGCATGCTTAGGAACTTGATGCCTCTTGTGCTAAAAAATGGATTTTCACTACCTATTATATATCATGGGTTTATGCATGTACAGGATATTACCAATAATCATGGTGAATATATTCAGCATATTTTTGAAACAATAATAAAATTACATTGGTGATATGCATTGTTCATTTGTAGCATGTTGACAATTGGAGGAAGGTGTAGTAATGGAGAATGGCTTCAATATCATTAAGCGGTTCTTTTCTTGTGAATTTGGTGACAGAGCCTACATGACCTCGATTAAGGAATTTCTCCATGGACATGAAATAATCTCCATTAGATTGAAATGAGTTTCAAGAATTGGATTCAATATCATAGTATTGGGACTAGAAAATAAAATTGCAGGCATACCCTCTTCTATGTTTCTTAGTGTCTGTACAAAGTTTCCCTTCTGTTATAATTTGACTCTGCCATGATAACAACCTGCAATACAAATGAGAGCATAGAAATGTTATCAGAAAAAATGCAAAATGCCCATATATTTATTGAAATATGAACCAATTCTTATGAATGGAGTGTTAGTTCTTTCAACTATGCCAAATGTGATGTATTTTTGTTGTGAAATTTAAATATTGGACATCTACAATATGAGCTTATGCAAGCTAGAAAATTTATGACAAACAAAGAGTGAAACCCCAGACCCATCAATTATGCTAATAATTCATCATGTAAGTTTCCCAATTTAACTATGAATTCCAAACAAAATTAACTTTGGGCTTCTGCAAAATTAACTAAAAGGAAATAAGAGACTACGAGGGCCTATGGAGCCCCCCCCCCCCCCCATTAGTCCTGATTGACTATCGCTACAAAGAAGAGTGGATAAAATGTCTCTCAATGGGAATGGCTGCCATGATGATATAGTAGCCTTGAGTTCAGCTAGCCATATTAGGCCTATGACAAGCTAGCTATGAGGACACTATTAGATTAGGACTATGACTGGTCTAAAATAAGATATGAACTAGTCTTATGTCAATGAGAGAAACTTCTCTACTAGCTCTAAAATGGCTAAGCCCCATTTATTCGGGGTTTTCTTCTGGAATAACACTTGATCTATCAGTGGTCCCAATATTTTATGATTTTTCTTACTTCCAAAAGACTAGGAGATGGAGTGAGTGGGGGGATCCTAGTCTTCAGACTTGGAAGAAGGTAGGTTAGTTACAATTATTCTGAGACGTGGTACACTTGGTTCCAATGGGCATGTGGGTGTTCCTATGAGGCATGCTCTATCCTCACATGATCCGACCTGACCCAACCCGAACGTGTTTCCTTGGGCGCCCTCACATGGCACGATCCAACCTGAACCAACCCAAACACATTTCCTTGGGCACACTCACATGACCTGACCTGACCCAACCTGCCTGAACAAAGGCACAAGGGAGAAAATGACAAATGGGTCACATGAACATGCACAAGACACACGGGTGGTCACAACTTAGCATTTTTTGTATGGCCTCCATCATACGACCTGAGCCGAACACGTTTCCTTGGGCGACCTCACATGGCATGACCCGACCCGACCTGACCCGAACTTGTTTCCTTGGGTGCCATCACATGACCCGACCTGCCCTGAATGTGTTTCCTTGGGCAACCTCACACGACCTGACCTGGCCCAAACGTGTTTCCTTAGAGACCCTCACACAACCCTATGTCTCGACCTGCCCGAACGAAGGCACAAGGGAGAAAAAGGAAAACGGGTCCCACAAACGTGCACCACAAGGCACAGAGGTGGTCATAACTTAGAATTTTTGATACGACCTCCCTCACACGACCTGACCTAACATGACCCAACCCGAAAGTGTTTCCTTGGGCACCCTCACACGACATGACCTAACCCACCCGAACAAAGGCACAAGGGATAAAACAACAAACAGGTTGCACGAACGTGCACAAGGCACACAGGCGGTCACAAATTATAATTTTTTATACGGCCACCCGCACACGACCCGACCCCACAACCCACCCAAATGCATTTTGTTGGCCACCATCACACTACCTGACCTGAGCTGACCTACCCAAATGCATTTCCCTGGGTGCCCTCACATGACCCGACCTGACACGACTTGCCCAAATGTGTTTCCTTGGGTGCCCTCACATGACACGACACGACCTGACCCGACCCGAACGCGTTTCCTTAGGCCCCCTCACATGACACAACCCGAAAAGATTTGCCTGAATGAATTTCCTTGGGCGCCCTCACATGAACCGACCCGACCCAAACTGAATACAAAAACAGGGCTACAGTTGGCATCGAAGCTTGGACATTATATTGGTTGGTCTTAGTGAAACACTGGCAGGGGCAAGACATTGGTCAGGGTCGAAGTTTCATAACAAGACATGGCAAGTTGGGAAGAATGTCAAGGGAGGATTTTTCAGACCTTGTACAGGTTGAGGCATATGAAAGAAGAGAATCCATAGTTTCATGTTGAACTTGAAGTCTTGGAGGAGAATGGTGAGGTATAGCTTCTTCGAATTGGTTGGGCAATGGAGTAGGATGGAGCTGCAGATTGTGATGAAGAAGAAGAATCCGAGACATGTGAAGAAGAGGATGTTGCAGATGTGTCAATGATAGAGGAATAACTTGAAGAACACGTTGGACTGGGATCATGCACTTTATTGCAGAAATTTTCGGATTATCCACAGTGTTAAGAAACAATGGTCAATCTGGAAATTTCTGCAATAAACGATAACCACAGAAGCTTAAAAACCATAATCATGCACTTTGCAGACATTAATGATGGAGGACACTTATAGGGGTCAGGGCTTAGGGGTTAATGGGGTTAGGATTTAGGGGGTTACAGATCTTGGATACAAGAGATGATTCATAAGTAGCTCTTCTCCAAAAGGAAAAATACAAAATATTTGCGACAGATTTTCCAGTTGAAATATTCAAAGAAATTTTACTGAAAATATTAGGTTTTGGCTTCAGAACTTCAACAAGATCTCTACCATGGTTCTCTGATACACTTGAATAAAATCTCACTATAGAAATGCAAGTTCAGATTAGGGCTTACCTTATATGTCCTTTCCACAGGGGCCGAATACTAAAAAATTTACTTTAGATTGATATTGTGTATTCATCCTAAATACACAGTCCAGAAAAAGGTTTGTACATGTCACAAAATCTAGGCAAATAAAGTCTCATATTTTTCTGGTTTTTGCCTCTATTATAATTCCTTAGATTGGCTAGATGATACACCTATGCTAACTCATTGATAGAATTATGTGATGCACCATACCTAATTAACATAGGAAGAAAGGAAGGTGGGTACAACCCAACCAGAAGGGAGTTTCAATCTTAATGAATATCATGTATAGATGTCTTATTTCATTGAGTGACCGACCATGAGTGTCAATTGTTTAAGCCTTGTTCATTGATGGTCCTCATGTTCCTCATGGTCTTCGCACCTGTTATTTCCAAAATAGAGATAAAATAGGTAGATACGACCTAGTTTTTTTAATTTGTGACAACGCTGAAATGAAGGCTGCATCCCTATCTGTGTTTTTGCTAATGGTTATTATAAGCTAATGAAAGAGTAAAACCAATGTTGCTACTCCTAGTTTTTTTTCTGTCTATGATTGATGATTTCATGATTAAGCTATGTATTGGTTCCTTAAATCTTGTTAGTAATTACTTTGTGTAATAGCTAGTAATTTGATGTGGTATCCTAATGAAATGACTAAGAATAAATACCTAATGGTTTCCTAATACTAGCAGTGATTGTATTATTTACCGAAGATGTAAGCCAAGCTGGTTTCTAGGGTTCTGTATAGCTTCTGTATTTCCTATTGTTCTGATACTATAGTGTTTTTTCCTAAAAATCTGTCTATTTTTATTCAACAAGAGTTTGGTATCCTCCTTAAAAGCGTGGGGATGCAGGGGCTCTTCCCTAGTGACTTATTGTTATTGAATTCATATAAAGAATATCAGTAACAAGGATAGAGAGTTTGGGAGGGTGGGAAGAAAGATGGCTTGCTCGACAGTAGCCATCACAATACATCAATTAACAAATGATAAAACAATTGAAACCCAAATCAAAGCTCTAGTTTACTTACCATATATGACGGTGAGAATGTTGAGGATGACAATGCATGTAACCTTCCTAGATGGAAATTGAAATTGCTTCAACAACACTTTACACTCCTCAATGGAAGACTTCTCTTCCGTCTTGGAATCAAACCCTCCATACAAATTTTCAGTAACCTTTTTATCCTCGTCATAATCATCAGTAAACCCCTTTCTCTTCAAAAAATCATCCACAACGGCTTTACTGACATATTTCCTGGCATGTATAGGCTTGTAGGGATTCAAACCTCGAACATTGTGCGAGGACTTCTTCCATCTACCATTGGGTGATTTACCCTCCTCAAAGTCTGAATACTTGAATTTTATTATCAGAGAATGAGGAAATGGGTGTTACCATATAACCACAAGTATGGAGATTAAGCATTGCAGAGTATGATTTCAGTCCAACCCATGTTGAATCCGATGATGTATCAAAGAAGTGGGACAGAGCTAAATAAACAACAAGGTGTTCCAGGGAATGGGAGTTCATAGGTCAACGTTCAGGGGAGTCAGTTTCTGCTGTTGAAAATGCAACAAGATGATGGAGCTTAGTGAAAAGAAGTCGCCTTCACTAAGTGGGCCCGCAGGCTATTTTTGGCGCAAAGTCTATTTTTAGAATATGTCTATTTTTAGACATATGGATCATGGTCTATGAGTTGCAGGATGCTATTTATGGATGATTGGTTGAGTTGGTAAAAATAGATGGACCTCTATTTTTATACATTGGGCGGAATCTATTTTTAGACTACCGGGCTAAAAATAGAACAATCAAATATTATTAACCCTTAATAATATTTAGACTATAAACATTATCTTATCCTCTTGGAGCACTTCAGTTTGATGCTTGGATGTGGCACATGCAGCTGACAGAAGGAAATATGCTTTTCCTATGGGTTAGTTGAGCTAATGCATGGTTGACTTCAGTTAGAACTCATGTGGCAGAGTTTGGTGGAGTTGATGAGACAGTTGGTGGAGTTGTGTTCGGTTTAACTTAGTTGAACTAGTTGTATTAGTCTAACTGATAAATACACTAGTGATGAGTGGTGTGAATTAATTATTAATTAATTCACTAATTATTAACTCATAAATCAACTAAAGAATACATCAGTTAACTGCAATGCATGGACAGTTCAGTGGAGACTAGTGTTAGAGGTGGGTGAAAGGGTGAGTCTACTATCAGTTGTGACTATAGCTGTGCATGAGATGTTGTGTAACCAACTCCAAAAATATAAGAAAAGAGATATCAACGCCTTAGAAATGAGCCACTTTGAGGGGGAAACCTCCAATACATTACATAAATGAACAATTCTTGGATGATACAAATGAACAAAACCTCCCGCTATATATAGGAGTCCATGGGGCCACAATATAATCCTAATGGGGCCATAATGTAATCCTAGCCGACCTAACAATAATAATGTAAGGGAACAATAATAACAATATGGGGGTTTACAGGGGTACAATAATAACAATAAGGGGGGCTACACTAACATAATAAGGGGCTACACTATTAATATAGGGACTTAACATGCCCCTCTCCTTCAAACAAGTGTTGTCCTCAACGCTTGATTATTTCTTGATGCTTCCGTATAAAATTCTCATCCTCCCATGTGAAATATTTTACAGGAAAGTTCTTCCACTTGCTGAGATACTCTGAAATTGATCGTACTTGTTGATTTCTTGTTTCTATGACTGCTTCATAACTTCTTTTGATGTGATGTTGATCTTCCTTTTGTTTCATTAGATTCTGCACCAAAGTTGGGTTATCCTTTGAGAGTTGGAGAACTTGTTGTTGATGCTCGATGTGATCTTCCATTAATTTATCATCCATATTTTCTATTATTTGATCCTTAAAACCATCCAACTTAGCCTCCATTTCTGCTTTTAAACCATCTATTTCATCTTCAATTGCTCTTCGTAAGATTGAAACTTGTTGCACTTGGTACCGTAATTTTGATATCTCATACTGCAACTCTTCCTCTTCATGCGTCATAGTATAGCTTTTTGAGGGATTAATGGGTATGGAATTAATTTTTGGAGGCATTATAGAACCCAATACTGATAAAAATTCTAAAATATGCCCTTGGAATCAATTCAAATTGATTCTTCAAACAAGACTTATGCAATTCGGAAAAATACACACCTTTTTCTTTCTTTTGAGGAGATCGATATTGAAATTGGATTATCTCTGCGATTGCGAATCTTAAATATCTCAAATTTAGTACTAAAGTATCCCTCTGAATTCTCTTTTGAATGCCACAAGTCTGACCTGATTTGGATTCTCCAAAACAAATTTGTGTCCAATCTCCCACAATGACCTAATTATGCACTAGTTCAGTAGAGTGAACTTGTACGACTTTCCACGTGTCATTGTTTCATCCTTCGTCTTTGAAATTGATAGCCAAGAAACTACAGTCCATTTACTTGTGACCAATTTTTACGGCACTCCAATCCGATGCCCAGAGAGATAGTTATTGAAATTTTCCCATGATCACCTGTTTGAGATGAAATTCAGGAGCCTGAAAAAGCACTACCTTCCACAGATCATATCTCCAAAAATATTGCGAACCAAGTTCTGAAATTTTTTGACGAATTTCCTCAGGATTTTATCTTCGTACCATATGAATTAAAGCTTTTGAAACTTCATAGAAACAAATTTATAGCGCAAATTCCACGATGACCTGTGTAGGAGCCTGAAAAAAGACCTAACTTCCACAGATCATATCTCTAAAAATATTGTGAACCAAGCTCTGAAATTTTTAGAAACGCTTCCTCAGGATTTCAGCTTCGCACCCTACAAATTTCAGCTTCTGAAGCTTCGTAGAAAAAAATTTATAGCGAAAATGCCACGATGACCTGTTTGGAGCAGCGAAACCCTAGAATCCAAAGCTCTAATACCAAATGTTGTGTAACCAGCTCCAAAAATAAAAGAAAAGAGATATCAACACCTTAGAAATAAGCCACTTCGAGGGGAAATCCTCCAATACATTACATAAATGAACAATTCTTGGATGATACAAATGAAAAAAACCTCCTTCTATATATAGGAGTCCATGGGGCCACAATATAATCCTAGTGGGGCCACAATGTAATCCTAGCCGACCTAACACTAATAATGTAAGGGCACAATAATAACAATATGGGGGTTACAGTGGTACAATAATAATAATAAATGGGGCTACACTAACATAATAAGGGGCTACACTATTAATATAGGGGCTTAACATGAGATTTGCACACACATTGATTGAGATTGCCAATGAGGATTGAACAGTACAAGCCAGTGGGATTCGAACTTGGATCTCATCATTATTCATCTTGGATTACGTAGTAGAGGCAGGCATACTTGTGGAGGAGATTTGAACCTGTGACTTGTTCATCTTCCATGCTAGTTTGTGTGTAGCATGTGAGATAGTGCTGAGAGCTGTGAGAGCTTTGTGCTATGTATTGTTACATGTTCTCTATCATTATAATATACAGATAGTTGGGGGTTTTCAGTTGTATTCTTTCCCCATTACATACTGTGTTATATGTGTGCTTGATTATGTTTTAATGTGCGCATGCGATTGCTTCTATTTCCACATATTGATGATCAATTGTAGAAGAGGTTATGTATTATGCATGAAGCTTAAATAGTGTGTAATCAGGATAATATCGGTGAATAATTAAGCTATTATTCAAATTTCTACATGGTATCAGAGCAAGATTGATCATCGAATCTATTATAGTGATTACAATTTATTTCGGTAGACAAAGTCTGTAAGCGGGCCAGGTAGCCTCTGGATCCATCCTTTCTTTGAAAGGTGATATATCCAGTAAATGCCCCTACAGTCGATCTCTATGCTAGAAATACTTTGTTCTCACAGATCAGAAGCGGTTGAGTTTTGAGCTGGTGGAATTCGAATTTGCAGCAGTGTTTTCTTGGTGTCGAAGTAAAAATGTCTTTCAACGGATTGCGATTGGAGTATGCCCTTGAGGGCAGCTCGAATTATATTGCATGGAGAGATAGGATGGAGGCGGTGTTAGATGACAACGGGTTGAAGGAGTTCATAGATGCTGAAGTCCCAAAGCCTATTGATGCTGCTCAAGTTGAGGCTTGGCAAAAGAAGACAGCAAAATGACAAAGGATTTTGTTGGAGGGCATGAAGGATCACATTGTATCCAGCCTGCATGGAAAAGCTTCTCCACACTTGATGTGGAAAGCGTTGACATATTTATTCCAAAGCAAGAGCGACCAGAGGAAGTTGGCGCTCAAGGATAAACTTAGACACATAAATATGGAGAAAGGCGACAGTATGCCCAAGTACCTCACGAAGTTCATTCAATGCAGGGATGAGCTGGGAAGTGTGGGGGTGACAGTAGATGATGAGGAATTGGTGAGCTTGGCTCTCCTTGGTCTTCCGAAGAGTTGGCATGCCTATCAGGATTCTGTTAATGGTCGGGAGAAGTTGCCAGGATGGGAGTGACTTTGGTCGGATCTTGTGCAAGAGGAGATAAGGCGGAGTACCAGGGACGGATCTTCATCAAAGGCATTTGATGAAGAAAATTGCGCTTTGGCTGCCAAAGAAAAGAAGGGGAAGAGAAATAAAGCTTCTCATTCCAACACGAAAGGCAAGAAGCAGGACATGTCCAAGGTGAAGTGCTTTCACTGTCACCAGCACGGACATTATGCCACAAATTGTCTGCAGAAGAAGAAAAATAAGCAAGTTGCTGGATCTGCAGCGGGAGAGGCTTTGGCCTCGCAATTTGAGCTAGATTTTTTGTTGATCGCATGCTTGGTCTCAAGTGTGATGGGATCACTATGGTTCTTGGACAGTGGTGCGTCTTTTCACATGACTGGAGATCGAGATTTTTTTTCAGATCTGGATGAGAAAGATCTTGGAGTGCACATCGAGATGGGCGATGATGGTAGATACAGTGCGACTGGTATCGGTACCATCTCCTTTGAGAGGGAGTTTGGTAAACCCTTCGTATTGAAGGAAGTGATGCATGTTCCAGGATTGAAGAAGAATCTTATCTCTGTGGTGATGTTAGAAGACAAGGGATAAGATGTTGTCTTAAGCAAGGGAAAGGCTTTCCTGCGCAGTAAGACAACTGGAGAAATCCGGAAGATAGGGGTTTGAGTCAAGAACCTTTATCAATTGCAAGTAGATGGCTGCGTAGCAATGGCATGCAAGGCAGAAGGAGTGGTGAGCCGGGATGATGGCGAGTTGTGGCACCGGAGATTAGGCCACCTTCACCATGGAGCTTTGAAGATACTGCAGTAGATTTCTACTGGGCTTCCTAAGGGCACTCTTGCGCAGTCAGATCAGTGCAAGGGGTGTACCTTGGGAAAATTTGTGAAAGCCACCTTTCACGAGAAGGATAGTCGCACCATGACAATCCTTGAGAGAATTCACACAGACGTGTGTGGACCTTTCTCAGTAGATTGAACAGCAAATCACAGGTACTATGTGATCTTTGTTGATGATTATTCTCGAAAGTGCTGGATCTTCTTCATGCAGAAGAAGAGCGAGACATACTCAAAGTTCTGTGAGTTCAAGGCGCTGGTTGAGAAGGAATCGAGGAAGCATGTGAAGGCTCTTAGGAGCAAAAATGGTGGTGAATTTATCTCTGGCGAATTCAAGGACTTTTGCAGTGTAGAAGGAATTTGAAGAGAGCTCATAGCACCTCATAACCCACAGCAGAATGGGGTTGCTGAGCAGAAGAACAGAACGATCATGGGTGCTGCACGGGCGATGTTGCATGATTAGGGCCTACCCATTCACTTGTGGGCGGAGGCATGCAATACTGCAGTATATGTGCAGAACCGTTGTCCTCACAAGATACTTGGCATGAGTACACCCGAGGAGGCGTTTTCCGGTAAGAGGCCTGATATTTCCCATTTGAGGATTTTTGGTTCACCTATTTACATTCATGTGACGAAGGATGCCAGGAAGAAGCTGGAGCCGACTGCAGAGGTTGGGATATTTGTGGGATACACTGATACACCCCACAACTATCGTGTGTATTTTCTAGACAATCGCAAGACTGTTGTGCGACGGGATATCAAATTTCAGGAGGAGAAAGCCATGAAGTGTTCGCTTGAGAGGGAGCCACACTTGCATGCAGAGGAGGAGCTATTAGTTCCAAAGGATGAGCCTCGTGATGTGGATCAGCCACAAGAGGAAGTTCATGGAGTGGGAGGAGAACATCGTGGCGCCCGACCATCGGAAGGCGCAGCGCACTGAAGCTAGGCGGCGGCTCAAGATGTGAGAAGGTTGGCAAGGAGCACTACGACACGGCGCGAGATAGAGCAGATGCGACCAGTCTGTGAGATCGGGGGCTCTTGTGAGAAGAAATGTGTCGTGTGAGCCATCCTCTTTCGAGGAAGCTGTGGAGGAACCTGCATGGGTAGATGCCATGGTGGAAGAGTATGATTCGATTGTCAGAAAAAATGCATGGGAGATTGTCCCGTGACCAGAGGGGAAATCAGTGGTGGGTTCGCAATGGATCTACAAAGTGAAGCAGGCGGCTGATGGGAGTGTGGAGAAGTACAAGGCAAGATTTGTTGCCCGTGGCTTCTCACAGATCGAGGGGATCGATTATGAGGAGACCTTTGCACCTGTCGCAAGGTATTATTCCATACGGATGATTCTTTCTCTCTCAGCGCAGATGGGGTGGCACATTCATCAGATGGATGTGAAGACTGCATTCCTCAATAGAGTCATTGAGGAGGAGGTGTACATAGAGCAGCCTAAAGGTTTCGAGATCTTCGGTAGCGAGTCGCATGTGTGCAGGCTCAAGAGAGTGTTGTATGGGTTGAAACAAGCACCTCGTGCTTGGTACACACGGATAGAGAGTTATTTCACCGGACTTGGATTCTCCAAGAGTGAGGCGGATCCTAACCTATACCAGATTGTGGTGGAGGGTAAGTTGCTGATCATTGTACTTTATGTAGATGATTTGATTTTGACAGGTGATGGTGACCAGTACTTTCATGCAAGGAGGATCTTGCTAGAGAGTTTGAGATGAAGGACTTGGGCCTCTTGGTATTTCCAGGATTGTTGTGTGATGATGGACTGTTTGTTTCTCAGGGTAAGTATGCCCAGGAGATACTAGAGAAGTTCAACATGCATGGCTGCAAGCCTGTTGATACTCCTCTTCCTGGAGGGTGGAGGAAGGAGGATGCTACTTCGGCGGAGGTAGTGGATTCCACTGTTTATCGATAGTTGGTGGGGTCGCTTATGTATCTGGTCAATACACGACCCAATATATGCTATGCTGTTAACCAGGTTTCGCAAGCTATGGTTAAGCCTACCAAGCTCTTCTGGAAGGAAGGCAAGCATGTATTGCGTTATCTTAGAGGCACATTGGGATATGGCTTGTGGTACAGACAGGAGGATGAAGTGAAGCTATGTGGCTTCACGAATGCAGATTGGGCAGGGAGCCCAACGGACAGAAAGAGCACATCTGGAGGGATCTTCAGTATCGGGTCGACAACATTTTCTGGGTACAGCAGGAAGCAGAGATCCGTGGCACTCAGTTTAGCAGAGGCTGAGTATATGGCAGCAAGCTTGGCTGCATGCGAGGCCATATGGATGAGGAAGATCCTGATCGGGTTGTTTGGGTCACACTTGGAGCCTACTGTGATTTATTGTGATTACCATAGTTGCATTAAACTCTCAGCTAATCCAGTATTTCATGATAGATCCAAACACATCGACATCAGGTACCATCATATCAAAGATTGTGTGCAGCGGAGAATCATGTTGCTTTCATACATTCCCACGGAGGATCAAGATGCTGATATCTTGACGAAGGCACTCACTAGGAGAAAATTCGAATACCACAGAGGTAGGATATGGGTTGTAGATAATCCATATATTTTTGAGAGGGAGTGTTAAAAATGCAACAAGATGATGGAGCTTAGTGAAAAGAAGCCGCCTTCACTAAGTGGGCCTGCAGGCTATTTTTGGCGCAAAGTCTATTTTTAGACTATGTCTATTTTTAGACATATGGATCATGGTCTATGAGTTGCAGGATGCTATTTATGGATGATTGTTCAAGTTGGTAAAAATATATGGACCTCTATTTTTAGACATTGGGCGGAATTTATTTTTAGACTGCTGGGCTAAAAATAGAACAGTCAAATATTATTAACCCTTAATAATATTTAGACTATAAACATTATATTATCCTCTTGGAGCACTTCAGTTTGATGCTTGGATGTGGCACATGCAGCTGACAGAAGGAAATATGCTTTTCCTAAGGGTTAGTTGAGCTATTACATGGTTGACTTCAGTTAGAACTCATGTGGCAGAGTTTGGTGGAGTTGATGAGACAGTTGGTGGAGTTGTGTTCGGTTTAACTTAGTTGAACTAGTTGTATTTAGTCTAATTGACAAATACACTAGTGATGAGTGGTGTGAATTAATTATTAATTAATTCACTAATTATTAACTCATAAATCAACTAAATAACACATCAGTTAACTGCAATGCATGGGCAGTTCAGTGGAGACCAGTGTTAGAGGTGGGTGAAAGGGTGAGTCTACTATCAGTTGTGACTATGGCTGTGCATGAGATTTGCACACACATTGATTGAGATTTCCAATGAGGATTGCGCAGTACAAGCCAGGTGGATTCGAACTTGGATCTCATTCATTCTCATCTTGGATTGCGTAGTAGAGGTAGGCAGACTTGTGGAGGAGATTTGAACCTGTGACTTGTTCATCTTCCGTGCTAGTTTGTGTGTAGCATGTGAGATAGTGCTGAGAGTTGTGAGAGCTTTGTGCTATGTATTGTTACATGTTATCTATCATTATAATATACAGATAGTTGGGGGTTTTCAGCTATATGCTTTCCCCATTACATACTGTGTTATATGTGTGCTTGATTATGTTTTAATGTGCGCATGCGACTGCTTCTATTTCCGCATATTGATGATAAATTGTAGAAGAGGTTATGTATTATGCATGAAGCTTAAATAGTGTGTAATCAGGATAATCTCGGTGAATAATTAAGCTATTATTCAAATTTCTACATCCGTAGGGTCGAGTTAGGTTCAACTCGACTCTGCGTGCATAACAGTGACAACACGTTCAGAATAGTGATTTGAAGGTTGTATTTTTTGCAGGCGGGAATAGGGAGGCTGGGTGAAGGGTGAAATTTTTTTGAGGCGGGAATTGGAATTAAAAATTAAAAATTAAATATAAATAATAATATTTAAAAAAAAATTATATAAAGTATTAAATTAAAAATTGAATATAAATAAATTAACTATTAAGGTGTATATAAATTATTTAATATGTAAAACTTACAACTTTCCACACACATGACCCAACCTGACTCGAACCTGACCCTAACGCATTTCCTTGGATGCCCTCACATGGCACGACCCAACCCACTCTAACTAAGGCATAAGGGAGCAAACAACAAATGGGTCGCATGAACATGCATATTAAGGGACATAGGCGGTCACAACTTAGCATTTTTGTTACAACCTCCCTCACATGACCCAACCCAACCCAACCCGAACGTGTTTCCTTGGGTGCCCTCACATGACCCGACCTGCCCGAACGAAGGCACAAAGGAGCACCAATTGGAAAATGGGTCGCACGAACATGCACACGGCACACAGGTGGTCAAAACTTAGCATTTTTTATACGACCACCCTCATACGACCTGAACCGACCTGACTCGAACGCATTTCCTTGGGTGCCCTCACGAAGGCACAAGGGAGCTAACGGAAAATGGGTCGCACGAACGTGCACAACACACACGGGCTGTCATAACCTAGAATTTTTTATACGAACACCCTCACATGACCCGACCCACCCCGACCCGAACATGTTTCCTTGGCCACCCTCACATGGGATGACCTGACTCGACCCAACCCGAATGCATTTCCTTGGGTGCCCTCAGACGACCCGATTCTCCTGAATGAAGGCACAGGGGGGAAATGAAAAATGGGTCACACGAACATGCACAAGAGAAATGGGCAGTCACAATTTAGAATTTTTGATACGACCTCCCTTATACGATCTGAACCGAACACGTTTCCTTGGGCGCCCTCACACGGCACGACCTGACCCGACCCACCCTAGAATCATTTCCTTGGGCACCCTCACATGACCCAACCCGACCTGACCTGCCCTAGAATCGTTTCCTTGGGCACCCTCACATGACTCGACCCGACCCGAATGTGTTTTATTGGGCGCCCTCACACGACCCTACCCGACCCACCTGAATGAAGGAATAAGGGAGTAAAAGGAAAACGTGTCACACGAATGTGCGCCACAAGGCAAACGGGCGGTCACAACTTAGCATTTTTCATATGACCTCCCTCACACGACCTGACCTGAGTACCCGACCCGAACGTGTTTCCTTGGGCTCCCTCACACGGAACGGCCCAACCCACTCGAATGAAGGAACAAGGGAGAAACGAAAAACAGGTCACACGAATGTGCACAAGGCACATGGGTGGTCACAACTTAGCATTTTTTATACGAATGCCCTCACACAACCCGACCCTGCGACCCGCTCGAACACGTTTCGTTGGGCGCCCTTGCACAACCCGACCCAACCTGACCTGCCCAAACACATTTCCCTGGGAACCCTCACACGACCTGACCCAACCTGACCTGCCCAAACGCGTTTCCTTGGGCACCCTCACATGACACGACCCGACCCGACAAGCTTGAACGAATTTCCTTGGGTTCCCTCACACGACATGACCCGACCCGACTCACTCGAACATGTTTCCTTGGGTGCCCTCACATGACTCAACCCGACCCGACCCTACCCGAATATAATGATAGGGCTGTAGTTGATATCAAAGCTTGGAAATTATATTGGTTTCTCTCAGTGAAACATTGGCAAGGGCAAGACATTGGTTAGGGGCAAAGTTTCATAACAAGACATGGCAATTTGGGAAGAATGTCAAGGGAGGATTTTTCAGACCTTGTACAGGTTGAGGCATATGAAAGAGAGAATTCTGAAGTAGAGCTTCTTATACTTGGTTGGGAAATGGAGCAGGATAGAGTTGCAGATTGTGATGAAGAAGAAGAAGCCGAGACATGTGAAGAAGAAGATGTTGTAGATGTGTTAATGATAGAGGAATAACATGATGAACACATTGGACTGGGATCATGCACTTTGCTGACATTGACTGTTAAACTGATTCACCCCCCCCCTCTCAGTTTAACTAAGAGTTCAACAATTGGTATCAAAGCAGGTCCCTTTGGTGTAAGCTTAATAGCTTGAAGGAGATCTGGTTAAGTCATGGACTATCAAAATGTACCTGTGCTAAATACAACAAACTTTCCTGAATGGAGAGATAAGGTTAAAACAGGTTTAATGGCTGATGAACCTGAGGTATGGAAGCTTTTTTGTGATGGTTACTGCACATACTCACCCACAGTGAAAGAACAACAGAGGAATGCCAAGGCAAAATGTGTGATATATGACAATCTTCATAACAAGGACCTTGAGTTGATAATGGATTTAACCTCTGAAAAAGAAATCTGGGATAGATTGCACTTCATACATGGAGTAGACACTAAGGACTGCACTGACAAGAAGGATAAGAGAATTAAGAAGAAGAAAAATTCATGTCAACAGGAATATATTCAATCAAATGAAGTACCTGCTAGTATGAATGGAGATAAGAACCATGAAGAAATTATAGCTAAAGAAAAAGCCAAGCTTGACACTGCTTTGACTGAAATAGAAAAATTGAAAAAGGAAAACAAAAATATAATT